>CM075854.1:51271192-51796192 GCA_037975125.1 Latrodectus hesperus | reverse complement strand
AAACTTTTCCTTAGGTAATTGACATTCTTATCAATCAAGTATTAGGGTGTCTAACTTGATGATAAAAATCCTTTTTGATTGAGAAGGAGAGTATCCAAATTATAAGTATCTAATAAAAGCTTGAAAATTTTCCTATACCTCTATGAATCTGAAAATGACAACTTGTATTCTTATAGTTTAATATTTTTTTATTATAATGGATCAACAAATGTGCGTACATAGACAAGCAAATAAGAATACATACAGTTATAAAACTCAGAGAAAAAATATTCTTACTTGCAAACCATCATATAAAAACATCAACGAGGCGCATAAAAGCGTAATGAGTATTGTCCGGAATGTGGAAACGGGACTGGTATCATATTTATCTTCTGATACTGCCATGGGAATGTCACTAGCTGATAAAATCAAGAAATATTTTTAAATAGCAATTAATAATAAAATGTGTTATAAATGACGAGAAAATAATTAAAAAAATAAAAGTAAATTTCCTTTTTTAACAGAAAAATAAGGATTATTTTCATTTTAATAGAGGATAAATTTTTGTAATGGATTTCAAAATCATGAAAGCTTATTGAAGTAATAATTTTTAAAATTGTTATTCCTTGAAAGAATTTGAAGGAAATTTTCACACACACAGCTTTATCATAGCTTATTGTATTTTCCGATAAAACATCAAATTTTACAAAAATAATTTTTTAATAGTATTTTAATATTATTTACTTAAAACATTATGCTCATCATTGTATTTACTCAATAAAATTAATTAAAAATAAAATTTAAATTTGTACAAAATTTGAAAAGGAAATACATTTTTAAAATGGTTGCCCTAAATACACGTTTATATGAAAATGCATTGAAATGATTATGAATTTAATAACCTTCTTTGTTTCCTAAATCTCTACCAATCATTTTGTAGTACATGTCCTTTCCAAGCAAAGTTAGACTGAGCAGTACAACTGGAACCTAAAATGAAAAAAGAAATATTGCAAAACAATGTAGATTCTCAAAAAAGATTACATAAATAAATAAAATATAGATTGCATGAAGTGAGCATATAAATTTAGAAGCAACATTCTGCTCAAATTATAAATTTTAGAAACTTTTCTTTCACCTTTGAACTAATAATTCCTCCATGGAAAAAAGATGTAAAAATATTCATTGCGAATGATCAGAGAAAAAACCTCAATAGCTTTACATCAAATTAAATCCGTAGATATTTTCTGATCTCAACTTCATATTTTTCTTATAAAGAATGTTAATGCATCATTAAAAAACCCCAAAATATCGTCTTGAAAAGAAACCGACTAAAATTTCGACAGATAAGCTTATAAATATTAGATATTATAAATATATAATATATATATAAAATATTGTATAATGTAATTTATAACATATATAGTTTATAAATATTAAAATCTAGAAATTAGTGGTTGTTTTAGAGGTGAGTAACACCATATAATCTTTTATATTTAAAAAGTTTTCATAAAAGACAGGGAAACTATCTCTGAATTTGAAAGCTTGCAGTCTAATGATGTATAATACAATTTAGTTTTGAAAGATATATAGATTAATGAAATATGAAAAATATATTAATTAATACAAACTTCATTTTGTGCAAACTAACAACTTTCCGAATTAGATTATTGGAAAACTGTTAATATCTTAGAACATTTATGCAAAATAATATAAATCCTGTCACGTAAATATTTTTAATACATATATAATCAAGTTTAGGTAACATATTTTTAAATTATTAGAAATCCAAGCACGAAAAAAACTCAAGAAATCAAATGATTAAACTATAGGACAATTTATTCATTATTCAGAATATATTTTAATTTAAATTATTAATATTGTAATTTTTAAAGTATATTTAAAATTGTCAGGTTTATTTTGGAAAACTTTAATCACATTCATTCAGACATACTCATGATTTATATTTCCAACTTACCATCAATCCTGACATTATCCAAAACACATTGTCAATATGAGTCATTCTCTGAGCTTCCTGTAGACTTTTGGCTGGGAGACTCTCATTTTGATCTAAAATATGTACTGGAACAGAGGAATTGTCAATAAACGGAGAACAGTCTTCGTTCAAGAGGAAAGGTTGAGCTATCATTGGACTGATGAAAGCTCCAACACCATAGAAAAAGTGTAGGGCCTGAAACACAAAAATTAGATTTAAGATGTTTGTCTTGAATTATATCGCAATTTTATTTTTATTTCTTACCAACATATAAATAACACTTGAATATATCGGAGTTAGTACTTCATTTAATTAAGAAAAGAAAATCTATTAATTTTAAAATTTTATTTTTGATAATCTCAGATAAATAATATGATAATGTTATCTTTAAAAGAATTGACTTTGAAATGTCATACTTGATTCGATTTAAACTAACATAATTTCTGGAAGTTTCAAATTATTGTTAAATTCTTTATTTGTTGTCATATAGATGTAACAGATTGAATAAACTTCTGATGGAACAGCAAACATATATTATGAAAGTCAGGAGTAGAACTTCAATCACAAATTATTTGGTACTACATATCAATTAATTTTCTTTGATAATAACTTGTGTTTCATAATTTATATTAATATATTGAATTATATAGTGTTGTCAATCGAATAAATAGATGTAAACATTAAAAAAGGGGTTTAATAATATTTAAAAATAATTTTATTATCGAAGACTTTTAATTTGTTCCATTATACTGATGGTCTTGAGCGTGATTATCACCAGTTGTTAAAAGAAACGGGACATGATTTCACATAACATTTTCATTTATTTTTCCATGATAAAAGAATTTATAGGACTAAAGACAGAAATAACCTTATTGATCTTAAGCACAATTTTAAGCAATAGTAAATATTTTACAAATATTTCTTAAGAATTTGGAATTAAGGTAAAATGAAAAACATGTAAAAATGCTTATCAGTTCAATATTTACCATACACATTTATAGCAAAACATATTGTTAAAATTAAATATCATCATAAAAAGTAAGAAATATGGTTAGAATTTGCAATTGAGTTAGTGGTTTTTTTTAAACCACAAGCATCTTTCCCCAAAATATTTATAAAAATTTGTCCATTTATACTGATAATAGCTAATACAGAATTTTTATAATTGACTAATGGGCAAGTGGTTGTCCATTAGCGAAGGAAGCACTACTTTCTAATAAAACTGTTCAGCAAATACTTAGTTACATGATACATGTAGCAATTGTAACCATTTTCAGATACTAGGGTTATCGGTACACGTGGTAAGCAATATAGATTATTAATAAAAATGAAACTTCTGTTAGATTCTGCTAGAATGCATTACTTTTTGATCTTGCGTTTATAGGGGACGTTATGAATATAGAGTATAGAGTGAATGCTATAGGTGCATGCGGTGACCAATTTAAGATAAAGAATCAATGAAAATTAACAAAAATATTCATTTATATTTCGAATTGTCAACAAATGTTTGAGTAAAACTCAATTTATCTTCCAAAAGTAGATAATTGATTGAGATGTGCTTTTCACAATAGCTATAAGAAACGAATGGATAGTGTGTTTCTTTCAATGTGAGCCAAAATTTTTCTTAGTGTAGCACATTTAAGTTTCTACTAGCATTATGTTAAACAATAACAGCTATTTCTAATGCACCAATCATCTGAGACAATTACCAATAAGTAATAATACATAAGCTTGCTTAAGATTTGGAAATATTACTATATTTTAAATATCCTCGTGAATGGGACAAACAATATTGGATATAAAATTTGATAAAAAAAATAATCAATTGACTTTGTGTTATGTCATATACATTTTTAAAGACTATTTTCTTTGGATGATCTTAAAATTCACGGAGAAATGCTGCCAATATTAAATAATGAAAGATATTTCCCAAATTGTTGTTTATTACGATAAACTAGTAATCAATGTGAAATTGTTGAAAATTAAATTTTTTGGAATTTATTTGATATGTTTACGTTCTTACCTTTGAATCGAAATAGCAGCTGAATATTCTAATCTTTAGTTCTGCAACTCATAGATTCTTCATATACGGGATGGATATTTGTAGCGATTCGGATGTTTTTATTTTTAGTTCCGAATTAGCCCTCGTGTGTTAAGTGACTTTAATAAGGTAAGCAAATCACTCCTTTCTCTCGAACTATAAAGTTACATAAATTGGAAATTCCTTATAGAATAATTAAAACTCATTAACAGATTTATGTGAAAAAATATAATTTTTATTGTGATAGCTAATTTATTTGCAAAATTAATATCATTTTTTGTTGAAATATTTGTATGAAAATATAAAGTGGAAAACAAACTCTAAGCAAATTGAACTACTATTAAGATATATTTTATTTTATATTTCTCATTGGAGTACTCTTAAATATTGAACAAAATTGAAATTCGTAAATAGTTTGGAATATATTAGGAATTTTATAAAAAATACACTAAAGGGAGCTGTAGATCGGCCTGAATTTAAATGAATAGAAAATAAAGAGAATAAATTAAATGTTAAAGCAGTAACGTCCTAAATTATATCATTAGTATATGCCTAATAAGCAACATTAGTGCAACATTAAGCCACAAGTTGAAATAACTAGTATTACAATTATTATTCTGAAAACATAATTATTTGTATAATGATCATGATTATTTTAAGAAAACTCCCATAAGAAGTTCCTTTTAAGATAAAATTAGTTTGTAATGAAAGACAAATAATAGCTTGAAATATTTTTGATTTTTTAAGAAATTTAATTTTTCTATTTTGGAACGAACATTTTTGTTGTTTGTTAATTTCTGAATGTAAAATATTCAAAATCAGTTTTTCAATTACAAAGAAAAAATAGTTTAATTTATTAGAAGCATTCAATTTCAATTTACTTTCCAATTA
The DNA here is from genome assembly GCA_037975125.1 of Latrodectus hesperus. Classification (NCBI taxonomy): domain Eukaryota; kingdom Metazoa; phylum Arthropoda; class Arachnida; order Araneae; family Theridiidae; genus Latrodectus; species Latrodectus hesperus. The sequence goes on along the minus strand of CM075854.1, from coordinate 51,791,288 downwards.
TATTTTAACAAGATTTAAAATTTGTGAGAAAAAGTAATTAGAAATTAATTCCTTTTATTTCTTAATCTCTTAAATTCTTATAACCTGGGAGAATCTTTTCTTCGAAAGGAATGTAAAGAATGTGAGTATTCACTTATTCTTAGGAATCCAAAGAATGGAGGTTGTGTCAGTAAATTAGGGGTTAAGAATATTCATAAGATCATTTTCAGGTCAAAAAGGAATTAAAGTCTTGTTTGCAAAAAGTAATTAACTTTCGCTTTTAATTATAACTGATCTTTATTTTAAAAATATCTGTTAGTTAGAAAATGGAGGCTTTTTAATTTATCTAACATTGCATGTAATTCTGGAATTAATCTAGTCTTATGTCTAATTTTTTTTGCAGTATTATAAGTAATATGATTGCTTTACAATAGATTTATACTTAACATTTATAGGAAAATTTACTCATTGCATATTAAGGGATCTCTTAAAAGTGAGAGTTATTAAGATTTATGAAATATCCTATCTTTTTTAAGGAGCCATTTACCGAAATGAATTATCAATTGAGAAAATCCCCAAATAAGTAATCTATTATGCAAAAAATAGATTACTTAGTTATGCTTAGTTAGGAGATTTCAGAAAGGTTTGACAGATGACTCACAAAATTTATATAGTCAGATTTATTCAGTATTATACATTGGTGTTCAGTTCAAACTTTCAAGAAGTTTTAAGTAGATAGCCATGAAATTGCAGAGAAAAGGTTCTTGTAATCATTATAATTAACCACTAATTCAGTTGATAGGTCATGCATATGCAAATGTCAGGAACAAAATGTCACAGGCCAACGTGAGTGTATCAAAATGCGTGCAGTCGGCGCGTGCAGGTGAAGATACAATAAAAATAAGACAATTTGCTAAGAGCCCAATTAAGTTTTTTTCATGAAATATGGCTAGAAGAATCCACCTGAAAGGCTTCACACGTGAAAGAATGATCGAAAAGATGGAAGAAGGAAGTAGTGTGATCAGTGTAACAGAGTTGGATTGTGGTTCATTGGCCACAACAAAAGCGTGGTTTCATGGGCTTGGAAAGCCTTCCATAGCATAGGTACAGCTTTTAGAAAGATTGACGGTGGACGATTCAGAAAAAAAACTACAGTGGATGATTGATATATCAATTTCCAGGGTGAGGGAAGTCACTAAGCACTAATGTTCAGTAACAGAGTGCAGCAGCGGGCAACAAGTATAGCAGTTTACTCTGTCCAGAAGCCTTCACAAAAGTGACCTATTCACCTACCCCCTGAACATTGCATTCCTTTGAAAGTTGGCCATGGTGCCACTATTTAGAATGGTGCAAGGAGCGCAAAACCTATAAAGAAATATCAATGGAGTCATGTCGTCTTTATGGATGAGAGTAGTTTCAGTGCCACAAGCGATTTTCAACGCCAAATGATTTGGGGTGAGGTTTGGCAAACAGTTTTCTCCTATTAACACCACGGAGCAACCATTATTGTGATCCTAGAATTTTCAACTATAGGTAAGCATTTTACCAAACAGGTGGATTGAGTTCTCTGTTTTTGAAAAAGTTGTAACTGTTGTAAGGAGTAATGAACTTTAACAGTACATAATTTAAATAAATTCATAAGATACAACTAGTGCAAATTCATTCCATGCTGATTCCAAATTATACTAGTGAAAAAATTAATCTATAGAAAAAACTTCTAACAATGAATTTAAAATTAAAACTTGTAAGGAGGTGATCTTACAATAGATTTGTTGTTAAGAGAAACTCTGTAAAAGTAAGGTTTGTAATAAGGAGGTGATTTTTCCCCTTGTGGATCTTTTCCAAGATACGATTGAGGTTTACTTCATTTTTATGAATGACAATGGACGGATACATCAGTCTTCTGCTGTTCAATAACTTCTGAAAAGGGAAGATATCACTTGATTGGATTAGCCAGCTTACCTACTGGTTTAAATTCCATAGAATATGTGTCAGATGCTTTGGGGAGATACCTCTTGCGGAACTATTACATCCCCCAAAGAACACACAACAACTGAAACAGATACTGATTGAGAAATGGACTTGTACCTCAAGAATTGTTGGAAAAACTGTTGTTGGTTATGGAAAAACGGAACAAATCGAACATTTCAGAAAGAGAATGGAAAATCTCGTACGAAGGAACACTTATTTTTTGCTCTTCATTTTGGACAGACAATCATATGCAACAATGTTATGAGTTCAGTAAATCCTTTTTTGTTATATTCTTACTGCATTTATTATATCATTTTTTTCTTAGCTATGCTTTCTTCATTGTTTAAGTACATAATGCATGTCTGCCATTTCTGAATTTTGTCTCTCAAATGATTTCAGGTGTAATTATTGCAAAAAATAATAGAAGCTTAAGTTTTGCTCACCAGAATCCGCTTTTATTGCCCATAAAGAAGAGCAAGTAAACACAAATTGAACATAAGCTATGATTGTATTGACTGTACATAATCCTCATTATGATCTATGAACTCTTGCCACCTTTTTCGTTTTAGATATATTTGACGGTGGTAAACTTCCGGTGGTTTCGAGTCAAAAAGTCTTAGGTAGCAGTTTCGATAACAACAAGGTTATCAAAGATTTTTTGACTGAAGGAATTGTTTAACACACAAATAGTATAATCAATTTATATACTATAGTATATCAAATGACTATACTATAGTGAAACAATAGTATAGTCATTAGATAGTCATTTGGTGCCAATTCTGAAGAATGTGGAGGGGTAAAACGTCACAACCGAGGCTAATTGACTTTTGACAATTAAAAACGCAACAATGTGAAGCCTAGCTAAATCGTATTTAGCTTAAATTTTTTTAACCATAACACAGCAGTTGAATTTCTATTTAATGGAACTACCATTGACAGGAATGTTCATTCCTCTCATTTTTCTCAGTCAAGAAAGCGAAGTATTCTTCAGTTCAGGATATTTCACTTTTCTTCAGTATTTTCTAGAGGGAATATTTTAGCTGATACTATTTCTTTTTTCAAGGATTCTTTTCCAATTTTTTTCTGAAATAGTTGACAGGCTGCTCTTTGGAATTCTATATTTTTGGATTTTTTGTCTTATTTAATATTTTTTCTTTTGGAATTTCCTTTTTACTTCTACTGATAAACATGTGTGTTTTTTCAATTGCGACAAATCATCAACGAAACCGTTTCAATTTCCCTTTTTACACACAAAATTTCATGAATTAGGTTCTTCAAATGAAATAAAACCAACAATTGAACAGCACAGCTTAAACAATTGAAATCTCAGTTCTTTTCCATTAAATGTCTGATAAACATGTATCTTGGACTATTGTTCCCACAATGCTTGACAGCTGCACGTGCCACTTTGTTATTCAAAAAGAAATCAAGTTCTCAGGCTATTTATAAAAAAGGAAATCAAATAAAAATATTTCACAGATCATAAAAAAAAAATCTGAAGAGAAAACTACTTGTTAAAAATAAAAATTCTCAAAAAAGAGATTTTAAAAAATTTCAGTTTATAAATGGGAGTAAAAATTATCATCGTGTTTATGATGTTTGTTTATCGCAGAGATCAACCACTAGTTTTGATGTAATCTCTAATTTACAAACATTCACAAACGTGAATGTTTGTAAATTAGAGATTCGTGAAAACGAGCGTCTATTGTAGCTACTTTCAATTTGGCAGTGACTTTATGTTGTTATTCATACAATAATTATTTCAAACAGTTTCAACTACATTTCTACAAGGCTTTTTAAAGCAAGGTAATAACTTACTAATAATATTAAAATAATTTACGGTTAAACAAAAAAAAATATTTAATATAAGCTAGCCGAATATTTTAGCTGATTTAGGCAATATTAAGGAAATATTTTTTTCAACCTAAATACTGTATGCTTTGGATTATTCTCTTGTTAATACCTGAATTTTTACCTTACTTTTACATATAATGATGGTTATATGAAAGAGTAAGGTAAAATTAAGAAGAAGTTTTTCTTCTTAATTTGCAGCATCGTCCTTTATCTTATGGTTTGATAAAAAAAGTATCTTCCTATGATTCCATCAATAAAGGAGAGTTTCTCTTAGCTCAAATATACACTTCCAAATCTTACATGAAATTCTTACGTGCTTCATATTTAAAAGTGAATTTTTCAGTTTTTCATTTGTAATGTGTAGATATGTTTAGTTAATAATGATTGTTATTAAAGGATTAGATTTCTGTTCATAATTGAAAATAATTTCAGACCATAAAAGTTTAAATTTTAAAATTATTGATACAAATATTACCCCCATTCAATTACGTAATAAAATTATCTTAATATCTGCAACGTTACAATTAGATTTTAGAACTCTAAAATGTTGTCTTATGTAGTAAGTAACTAGTTACACACACGCCACATTTTATTCTAATCTGATTTGAGGATCTTAGGTATAATGAATGTAAGTCCTATGTTTTTAATTCCAGATCTTTATTCAAATTATCAAATTTGGTTGTAACGGTCTACTTATTAGAGGCTGCTGTTCATGATGGCGCTTGGACGTACTGCATTTTGTTACTAATAATTAACACTCATGCATATATTAACAATAATGTTTACATAATCAATTGAATAATCATGTTCTTCCTAATCTCTATCAATTATATGGAATTGACGAATGTTATTTCTAAAACGAGACTGAGCCATGTCATGTTCCAATTTCTCTTAATCAGTGATATTCCAATACTGATGGGCAGCTTTTTCACTGGGCTGCTTAGATTCTTAGTTTGAGCCCCGTATAACATTTGTCACTTATGAGATATGTCACAGTGATTTTTATAGAATAGAGAACCTTGTCTGAATTTTACAAATGAGCTGGTGACATTCTTGCAGCTGAAATGGACATAAAAATAAATAATGTATCAAAACCTTGTTGAAAATGTGCCCAGAAATGTTAATAGTGTAATTGTATCATCATTTGAGGAACTATGTTTTAAAGAGCATATTTTCTTTTACATAATGTACCGACTCTTTCTGTCCAATTTGTAATGTATATATATATATATATATATATATATATATATATATATATATATATATATATATATATATATATATATATATATATATATATATATATATATATATATATATATATATATATATATATATATATATATATATATATATATATATATACAGTGCTCAAAACAATTAAAGGATATTGTGGTTTTAGGTAGATCTTGTGGCTGGGAAACTTTTTAGCTGATTGATCCGAGGTCGACAGACGTAGTAGGTTATATGAGAATAAATTACACATGTTTGGCAGAAAAAAATGCATCTTATTGCGTTTGTGTACAAAAGGAAAAAAGCACAATTTGGGCATATGAGAAAAAAATAATAAAAAAAGGTGTTGTCTTCAAAGGAAGTCATTTTCAGTAGGGGGTATCGTTTCCACGGAAGGCCAGCAACGTTGAACACCTTTGAGGCGTGGAGTCAATGAGGCTATTAATCAAGAGTTGTGGTATTGTGTCCCACTCTTCCAGAAGAGCTCTTTCCAGTTCTTGGTGGGTTTGTGGGGGTGGTTGGTGGCCAAAAAATCGTCTTCCTAGAGCGTCCCAAACGTGCTCTATTGGATTCATGTCTGGAGAACACGCTGGCCATTCCATTCGTATGATTCCTTCCTTGAAAAGGAAATCCTCCACCAGGTTAGCACGATGTGGCCTGCAGTTATCGTCCATTAAAATGAAGTCATCTCCGATTGCTGCAGCGTAAAGGACTACAATAGGTCTGAGGATCTCATCCCTATATCGGCGACCAGTCAGAGGTCCATCTCGAATGATATAGAGGTCTGTGCGCCCGTCAATGGTGATGCCACCATACACCAACACTCCCCCACCACCAAATCTGACATTTTCGTGCACGAACGCTGGATTATTTCTACTGCCATGGTCCCTCCAGATGAAAATACGCCTATTATCAGGATGAACAGAAAAACGGGACTGGTCAGAAAAAAAAACATTGCTCCATTAATTTCTCCTCCAGTTCACATGCTCTGTTGCCCACTCCCTGCGGTCGCGACGATGCCTTGATGTAAGTTTAACACATACCATCGGTCGGCGAGCATACAGACCTACAACATGGAACTGTTTCGGACAGTCTGATTTGAAACCGTGGTGTCAGTGGCCGAGCGAAGGTGTTGTTGGAAAAGAGTAGCGTTCATATTTCGGTGTCTCCGAGCCATTAACACTAAATAACGATCTTCATTGGGCGTTGTTGCCCATCTACGACCTTGCCCTGGTCTTCTGCCTACACTTCCAGTCTCCAAAAAACCGTTCCAGATCCTGGAAATCACACTTTGTAACACTCCAATGGGTTGCGCTACTTCGGCTTGAGTTTGGCTCGGTCTAACCTACCAACAACTCTCCAAGCTTCTGAATCGGTTAAATGACTTCGCTGAGGCAATGTACTCATCGAAGCAAAGCAGTCACTGAATACCGATCATCCTTGTATTCATTGTCTTTTGTTCAGTTGAAAGTCAAATTTCATTCACTGCTGCTGAAGTGACGTTTTTGACGTCGAACTCAAAATTAGCATACTCCACAGTTTGAAAATCAGAAAAATTTTCATTTCTGATACTCTTCTTCCATTTTAACCAGAAAAAAAATTCGTTTATATCTTTATTTTTTGTAATACTTACAATATCCTTTAATTGTTTTGAGCAGTAAATATATATATATATATATATATATATATATATATATATATATATATATATATATATATATATATATATATATATATATATATATATATATATATATACATATATATATATATATATATATATATATATATATATATATATAGATAGATATAGATATAGATAGATAGATAGATTCCATAAGCATTATATCGGGTTGTCCGGAAAGTTGGTGCCGATTTTTAAGGAAAATTGTTAATAATGATTGTTATTAAAGGATTAGATTTTGGTTATTAGATTTATTTGGCATCTAACTTTATTCTGGTTTATATTTATTAAATTATATAGGTGCTATTCTGTTCCACAATTTTTCTTTCACAGAACTTGATAACTCCGTCCTGCCAGAACTCTCAGGTTTTTCGGCAAAAAATTTGTCTAAATGAATTTCTATCTCAACCAAAGAATTAAAATTTTTCCCATTAAGAGAAGTTTGTAATGATTGGAAAAGGTAAATATCCGAGGGCACAAGGTCTCGCAGATACTGTGGATAGGGTTAAACATCCCAACCAAACTCCACCAATTTTTGTTCAGTTGTCAATGACATATTAGGTGGGCATTGTCTTCATGAAATACGACGCCCTTCCGAAACACTATTTCTGGACGTTTTTTGTTCGATTGCTGTCTTCAAATTATCTAATTGAGTGCAATACTTTTCCATATTTATTATTTCATTATTTGGTAAAAGTTCATATAATAAAGGATTTCTTTCTAATTCTACCGAACATAGAGCATTACCTTCCTCGAATGAAGACCGGTTTTTTGGGTGACTAAAGGTGGTTCATGACGCTTTCCTTAAGACCTTTTATACTAAACGTTTTTATAAATTACCCATTTTTCATCTCAAACCACTAATTGTTTCAGAAATGGTGTCTCTTCGTTGAGTTTGTAAAGCAAATCCCAAATGGAAATATGATCCAACAAATTTTGCTCCTTTAAATCATGCGAAATCTATACATGAAGGCAGTTTACGTAGCCAAACTTTACAATATGATCTTTGATGATTTATTCAGCATTCCTGTTAAATGAAGTAAAACTGAGCTTGGGTTATTCTCCATTTCTATTTTAATCAGATCTTCGTCTGTGGTAGATGGCCTACCCAGGCGTTCTTGATCTTCAACATCGAAATTACCTGCTTTAAACCCAGCAAACCACTTCAGCATAGTTCTTTTGGCTCTAGTACCTTCGCTAAAAGCAGCTCGTATCTTATTTGTCACTTATGTCGCATTTTTGCCCTTTCAGAAAAAGAAAAACATTAAATGCCTGTAATGCACTTTATTTGCTGCCGTATTCTAAGCCGCATAAAATTGATAAAATTTAACAAATTTTAACCAAACATTTTATTGTAATTGTATTTACAATGTAGGATCGGTCAACGTACACTTCTGACTTCGAACTAATCGGACAACGAATACACATTCCGAAAACATATTCAGAACACATATTCGGATTCAGGTCTCTTCTCACGCTACCTACTGAAAATCGGCATGAATTTTCCGGACAACCGAATATTTCTCCCCTTTCATTAAAAATAAAAAGAATTTGCCTTTAAGTCCCATAATGTATAAATTTCAAAATAAAATTCAGTTTACTTTTTCGGCTATTTGAACACATAAAACTGGTCACATAAAAATTAAATTTGGAGATCCCAGATTAGAGTATAAATTCCAGTCACAAACTTTTTTATATGAACTATAAAAATTAATAAGAAAATTTAGTATTAAAATAGAATAAGGCGATATTTAAATTTTGATTTTTGTATTATTCAGATATTTTTACACAAATTTTAATTTAAACTAATTCTACTGTGTTTATAGTATTTATAATGCACTCACTACTTATAATTAAAACCAATGATTTAAAATACTTTCATGTATGCGTATAAAAATCTGGTATTATTGTCAAAAATGTGTTCTATTCCAAAATTTATCTCCGTGGTCTTTTATGATTAGTCTAGTGCCTGGAATTTTTCTATGCATTAAGTTTTGAAATATAAAAGAACCTAATAATTTTTTCTCTATTAATCAGTAACTTAAACTATTCCGCTAGATTTAACTGTCTATTTTTTAAGCATTGCGAAAAAGAAGAATTGCTTAAGAGACTTAATATGAATATTTTAAATCGTAAGAGGGAAGAAGATTTTACCATTTTAAAAATCTTACAAATTTGTGATACTTTTAAAAAATCGTCCACATTAAAATAAAAAGAAAAATTTAACTTTGAATTATTCATTAAAAATAAAAATTTTTTACTGAAAAAAAAATTCATATATTTTTCACATTTGTTGTCATTCATAAAGATTTGTTTGATTGTTCGGGGATAGTATTTTATTTTCGAGTCTATGTGAGTGTGGAACAGAATTCGATGCTTCGTTATTCAATCGATATCTGAAGGAATTTATAGTAAAACTGTTAACTAAAAGAAATTTTGTTGTGGGCTTATTAGTGATTAAAAAATATTTTGGAAATGGGGAAAAGCGAAAAAATTAAATATTGCATACACATTAGTAGGGAGATAACATTACTGCACAAGTCTTTTAAAATTTAATTATACTACATTATATTTTTTTGACAAATACACTTTTATTCTTTGACATATATTCTCTCTTTTTTTAATATTACGAGTATTTTTGTTGTGTATAAAATTATCATTAAAATTATATACATATATACACTACTGGCCATTAAAATTGCTACACCAGGAAAGCGGCACACCACACACGTGAAATTTGCATGACAGGTAGAACTTGCTGTGATATACAAATGATTAGATTTTCAGCGCATTCATACAAAGCAGGCGACAGTAGCGACATCTACAATGTGTATAAAACCAGAGATTTGGCAGCAGTTTTCTCATACTCAATTTCCGTTTCAATGTTGTTTTTGGCAAAGAAAGTTGTAATTTTTCGTGTAAGAAGAAGAAATGCCTATAAGCACATGTCTGACTTTGATCGAGGAAGGATTATAGTCTACCGGGATTGCGGTTTATCGTACCGCAATATTGCTGCTCGCGTCGGTCGAGACCCCATTACTGTTAGCAGAATATGGAATCGATGGGTTCAGGAAAATCATACGGAACATCATGCAGGATCTCAGCGACCCCCCATCACTAACAGCAAAGAAGACAGACATCTTATCCGCATGGTCACAAGGGATCGTACAACCACGTCACGAACCCTGAGTCGAGAAATGGAGTAATTTGCAAGGCAACAAGTTTCTGCTCGAACAGTTCGACGACGTTTGCAGCAGCATGGATTGTCTGCACAGCTACGATTGATGCTGCGTCACAGACAATAGCGCCTTCAATGGTGTGATCAGCGACGAACCTAGACGCGGAAATGGCATCACGTCATCTTTACAGATGAATCTCGGTTCTGTATACAGGACCATGATGGCCGCATCCATGTTCGGAGGCATCGTGGAGAACGCGCATTGCCAACTTCCATTGGACATCGCTATACTGGCCCATCTGCTGGAGTGATGGTATGGGGTGCCATTGGATATGCGTTTCGATCACCTCTTGTTCGCCTTATCTGCACTTTGAACAGCAACCGTTACATTTCCGATGTATTAAGGCCCGTGGCTCTACCCTATCTTCGAGGCCTCCCTAATGCTTTGTTTCAACATGATAATGCACGACCACATGTTGCCCGTACTGTTCTGCTCTTCCTTGATACAGAACAGGTTCGACTGTTATCCTGGCCAGCACGTTCTCCTGATCTGTCACCAATTGAGAACGCGTGGTCAATGGTTGCCGAGCGATTGGCACGCCATCACTCACCATCCACTACTGACGATGAACTGTGGCATAGTGTTGAAGCTACATGTACTGAGATCCCCTTACATGCCATACAATCTCTGTTTGACTCCATGCCTAGGCGGATAAATGCTGTCATTGTAGCCAGAAGTGGCTGCTCTGGGTACTGATTTCTCAAGATCTATACATCCTAATTTCTTGTAAATCTAATCACTTGTTCTTTTCACTATAATGAATGTGTCCAATAAATATCGTTCTGTTATTTGCATTCCTTCTTGGTGTAGCAATTTTAATGGCCAGTAGTGTATATATCTTTAATCCTTTGTAACTTATTTTAATTTAAAGTTAATCTTCAACAGATGTCAGCATTTTAAGTTTGTTACCTACCCTAATTTATTTTATTTAATTTCAAACGAATAGTAATCATACCATATTGAACATAGTAAATTTATTAAAGATATTGGATATTCTGTTTTGCTTCATCGTAAAAAGAGAGAAAGTATATAAACTGCTATATATTTACATGATACTAAAATTATATTATTTCCATTGATTTTATTTCACTTGATAGATTAGGTGCGTATAAATGAACCCAAGAATCAACAACTCATCAAAAAAATCAGATTAATATTCTAAAAAAAAATTTTGGTTTACTGGTCCTCATTATACTAATAGTTTATCAAATTTCTATCTATGTATAGCTCAATAAACATAGACATGTAATATTTATATTTGAGAATAGCTTAACTGTTATTTATCATAGAAACATGTGAATATCATTTGGTTAAAAGTACCTGCAAACATTAGTTATTGCTAAATTCAGTTGATTCTCAAAAATATATCTATTTGTCCGAAAGATAGTATAAATTACATTTATTTTTGTATACCAAAAAATCCACTGTACTATATATTTTAAATGTGTTTGTCAGCAGGTACTTTTAAGTATCTAGTGGATAAAGCAAATCTTCTTCATTTTATTCTTATATGGAAAATGTTTCATAAAATGAATAAAAATTTGAACGATTTATCAAGCATCATAAAAAGGAAAAATAAATTAGCAATTGCACACAAATGAATTAATTTAAATATAATTATTGAGAAAACTATTATTTTAAATTTGTATAATTTTTTAAATTGTATTATTTATCGAGTTCTCAGGCTATAAGCAATTAAAAAAATATTACTCATGTTATAAAAATTTTATCTAATATGTTTTATAACAAATTAATTAACTATATTTGCTATTGAACAAAAATTGGGAATTCCTTATATACCTGTAAGAAGGGTGACACATCTTTTCCATAAATTCTAATCATTGATACATTGGCAACTGTGTCAATGGTTCCCATGAAGAATCCCATAACTGCCAAGACAAATGTCAAAACCCAGAGAGCTTGGCAAAAGGGTATAATTGCCATAGTCAAACACATCATTATGATACTGAGAACCAGAAGAACATAGTGGGAAATTCTGAAAAAGAAAATAACGATTTAAAATATTAAGCAAACTGACTGATATTTTGCACTGTTGAGCAACTCTATTGTGTGTGAGATATAATATAATATTCCAAACATATATATATATATATATATATATATATATATATATATATATATATATATATATATATATATATATATATATATATATATATATATATATATATATATATACTGAAAAAAACCATTTTTTCAGTTTATTATATATTTATATAATAAACTGAAAAAATGGAATGTGAATGAAAGTAAACATCAAAGGATGTGTTAAAATTTCTTTACGAAAGTTAAAGTAAATATCAAAGGATGTGTTAAAATTTCTTAACGAAAATTAAAGTGAATTTCAAGCTATAAGAAAATTACTTTCCACTTTGTTATATGTAATTGTTTTTTCTCTGAGTCATTTAGACCAAGGGGTTCTCTATAAGAAAGGTTACGTGTTCAAACGACACTGTTAGAAAACAATAAGAGACATTTAGGGTATGTTTCTTCTTTTTGAAAGTGCATATACCTTCCTGTATATTTGGTAGGGTTGAACATCATTAAATCTATTTTATCACTCAGTTATAGTCATTACCTATGAATGAATTTCTCAGTAATTTGTAGATATTTCAAGTGTTTTTGTCATTTCTATTTTCATTTCTCTATCTATTTAGGGAGGGGAATATACAGCTGATGTGCAAATAGACGTATATTTCTATTAGTAGCAAAGATATATTATGATCTGAAGACATTAACATCGGAAGTTTTTGTAACATAATTTATTGAAATTACTTCATCATTCATGAGATATTAAATTTTTTAGTAAAACGTATATAAGAAAAATTCCACTAAAATTACTAAGAAACTTAGAAACACTTTCTCAAAATGATTCAATTAACTTCACTGATTTTTGTTTCTAAAATTCTCAAGTTAAAAAATCAAAATATTAAAATAATTTCAATATTTACAAACATGCCCTATTCATAAGATGTTATTAACAATTATTGTTTTTACAAAGTTCCTTAAAGACAGCTCAAAGATTTATTAGGCATTAAATTACTACAGAATAGTTTTAAATGAAGTAAGTAAAGGAAACTTATGCTTGCAAAATTTCAAAATTACTAAACTAATGTAAATATAGTTGTTTATAACTGCACACTTTAAACAAAAATTTTATTATCAAGCAAAAATGAAGGGAAAAAGAAAGATTGAAAATGTGAATAAAAATATTCTGAAAGAAATGTTTTAAAAAATCAGGTATACTTATTTTTATTTTTTAGGACACGATAGTTGGAAATACAGACTTAAATAAGAGATCTATATAAAAAATTTTTTAATATTGTAATACAAAGAAATTACCTTTTTTAAATTGCAATTCATAATACAATTTTGTTTTTATTAAAACATACCCCAAAAGATCTTTAAAAATTCTCCTTTTATAAAGAGTATTATTTGTATGTGCTCCGAAATTTTAATTCCATTAACTAATTAGTGACACTGAAAACATCAGGAATAACAAACTATAGTATTTTTTAAAAAAAATTCAGTACATATTTAAAGCTTACTTTAACAGTAACTATTTAATGGATTCTAAGAATATTAAGAATAAGGTAAAAGGAAACCGTACTAAAGAGCTTTCATTATTTGAAAAAGAATCAATAAAAATCTGTAATACATGACTGTTCTGTCATCTCTGATGATATGTAATAGCCTTTTTGTTACACGATTCATAATGTTTATTCTGTTTGATGGTGTATGAGCATGACTAAGAGCAGTTAAGACATGTTTTGTAATACTTAATCATGTTTAACAGTGCTTTATTTTTGTTAAAATAGTCCATCAAAAATTCTTCACTTTTCATCTGGCAAGCTTATTTTTAGAAAAGTTAAAAGCAGGTACAAAAGAATCAAGTAGTAGTTTTTTCAATAATATTTAGTAATCAATAACCATTGTGCAAGCATGAAAGAAGGTTGCGTGCTGTCTCCTTTCAATTGCAGAAACATTATGTGTTAAATTTTCTTTTTAATATTTTTATAGTTTTAAACACACAGAATCTGTTGACAGTCCTATTTGATAATTTTTATTCCCTAAGAAGTAGAATTGATTAGTTTGGTGAAATGAAATACAACTTCGATTACTCAATTCTCGTCATTTAGATCTCTTTAAAAATTCCATTGAACTTTTATAATTAATCAGCTGTTATTTTCTTTAATTTGCGTTTATGAAAGTTTGGGGGATAAGGAGACTCTGTGAAATTGTTTTACATGGTGCACAATATTTTTCTCTGCAGATTTTAGAAAATGGTCGTCTACATGATTGGATTGCGCATACTTATTATGGAAATTTAAAATCTTCCAGTAGCGTATTTTTTAATAATCGGAAGAACCTTCACATTAATTTTGATGCTAAATGTGGCATTAGCACACTAACAACAATTATTTAGGAAGATAATTTTAAAGAAATTAAAAAGCACTGTTATTCTCAATAGAGCCTTATTCTGAAATTTGTAGAATTTTCTTACTTCTGATTTCATTAACTACATTTAATTTATAAAAATTGGATTTTTTTTTCGTAAGCCCTGCAACAAGGTCTGGAAAAGACTAGTTTATAAGGAGATCCATCTAAACTGCATTTTATGTCCCTAGATTTCTGATTTTAGGATCTTACCAACATACTCTCAATGAAAAAATACATACGAAGATTCAATCCAATGTACCTCTAAATAATTGAGACTAAAATCTCATACGGGAAAATTTCTCCTTATTTTTAGTTTTATATTAATAAAATTATATTATATTATTTATATTAAAACTAATAGAAATAAAAAAATAATATTAATTTATCTGCACAAATTTGTCTTCAAAAGACAAACTCTACAAATTTTCATCCAGGATACTGAATGAAATTTTAATTGTTAAAAATATTATCAAAAGATCTTAAAACTAAAGAAAATTCCATGTAACAAATTTTTCTCATGTATTCTAAAAGCTATTTATGAGGCTAGAAAGTTTCGGACTAATTAATTAAAAAATTTAAATAAATAGCAAGTCATGGTTAATTATAGTCAAGGATAATTAGAGATAATAGCAGTCAAGGATAATTAGAGATTAACTTCAGTTTGCTATATCCATAATTTCTCTTATTTATTGCTTTAAAAGTATCTTAAAAGTGTGCTAGAAATTATAAAAAAAATTTTTGTGAACTTCAGAACAATCGTTTTTGACAAAATAATTGCTTTTAAAAATGCAAAATTTTAATAATGTAATCTCAAGTCGTATAAACGAATCAATGTTTTGTATTCGTTTGCTACTTTCTTTATAAATTATTCTGTCTTTATGAATTTATTTTGTATTATGAAGTTGATGCATAAAAAGAGTAATATTTGGAAATAACTTCTAACATCATCTTCAAGCTACATCTTATGTTCAAAACAGACAATACAGGTTTTTAATTTTAAATGCAACATGAAGCTGATAGACTCAAATCTTTTTATATTTAAAATAGCAATGTTTTTTTTTTTCGAAAAACAGGTTTGTTTCATTGGTTTATTGCTTTTAAGACAATAAAACAATAGAGCATCATAAAAAAATGCCATCATTTTCATAAAAGTACAAAGGAAATTTGTTATTGTATGCATCATAAATGAAAACAGGTTTATTTAAACTATATCAAAAGTGTAAAGCTTTTGATTTATTTGAGCAAATTATAGCTTAAAAATATAATTTTGGATTTCAGCTTTGATTGCATTAAATAAAATTGATTCTCAACTTTTATGGAAGTCAATTTAATCCAAGGGCCTATATCACGCTCCTATATTGATTCATCATAGTAGTGACAATCCCCGTGCAACCCCTGCGGAACAGAGGGATGGGATAGTGGATGACAGTCTATTAAAGTTTTAGTGGGGAGGAGAAAGGGTGGATGAGATGTTGTGACTGTGAAACTAATGGACGTTTTAGGTCACAGGCGAAGTGACCTTGCAAATCCCGGCATGTAGGTTCGATTGTGGGAAAGGGGGTGGGGTAATTGTGGAGTTTTTCTTCCCCTCATACTCATAATAGTCACACCATACACGCCTGTCACAGGATTGTGTGGGCTTATACTCGGTCACCAATGCACGGGGGATGAGTCATGGCTGTTAAATTTACGATATTTTGATGAGAATTGGTGGGATTTTCCTCGCTTCAAAACGTGATGAGGTTGTCAGGTGTGCATTATTAATGAATCTCTCCCCCCCCGATTAGAAGTTTCATTTATAATCGGAAGAAAAAGTTTTCTTTTCAGATACACAGAGACCAATTCAACATGCATGTGTGTGTGTGTGTGTGTTAATCTAGATCGAAGCTAATGAAAGCAATACAAATTTATCCGCAACTAGCTTATTTTAATGAATATTATACTTAAAATTATCAGAAAAAAAGTTATGTACCAAATTGTGATTTTTGATTAAATCTGATTATTCTATATATATATATATATATATATATATATATATATATATATATATATATATATATATATATATATATATATATATATATATATATATATATATATATATATATATATATATATATATATATATATATATTGATGTTAAAAAATTGAAACGATGTAAGTATAACTAATTTTCATAATAAATGCTCAATCTTTGATAGTTAAAAGTTAAACTAATGAAATAGAATTTTGAAAAAATATTACTATCTTTTGAATTTAGCTGTTTCTTCTTAAAGTTTTTACTTAAAGTTTTTTTACTTAAAGTTCTTACTTAAAGTTTTTATTTTTTAATTTTTCTATTTATTTAAAATAAACCCTAAATTTAATATTACTACACGCTTTACATTTTTGTAACTGTCCAAAATCGTAAACTAATTATCTTATAAATTAATCATGTGACTACTTATGCAAAGTCAAATTTCTTTATAATATCTCAAATTTTGACAGTAAATTTTCCCTTAAAATCGAATATTAAATTCTTTTTTAATATTTTACCCATATAATTATATTTTTTATCATACATAAGTAAGGACCATAACAAAAGAAGCGAAAATTTAAATTTGAAAATTTCTCTGATCATTTGAAGAAGCATAGGGAATCTTCATTTCAAGTTATTTATATAATCTCATAAATAAAAAATATATCTCTTAAAAATAAATATAAATATTTTATTCGTAAAAGGTTTCAGCTTATAAAGAGCTTCTTTACCTTAAATTTTTATATAAATATAGAAAATAAGGAGTAATTGGCTTTATGTTTCTTTCTCTTTTTATGAGCATTTTATGGAAATAGGAGCTAATTGGTCCAAAAACTACGGTTTAAAATGGATAGTCATTCCGAAGCCCTTTTTTGATACAGTACAATTTTGAAAGCATTCCTTTTTTCTTTTCCCTTTTGCCTTCGGGAGTTTTAGTCATCAGTTGATTAAATAATAGTCTATTTTTTATATTTTAGTTTTTTCCCAAAAATTCTACCATTTTTTTAGTCCTTTTGTTGTTAATTTAATTATAATTTTTATTTATGCATACATAGCGCTTTCAGTATCAATATTTTTTTCTCGTTGAAAACTTGTTACATTCCTTTTTTATACTTTTTACTGAAATCATTACTTTGTATGACTCTGTTAAACTATAGGATTAAATTTTCTGAAGGCACAGTTGCTTGAAGAAGGTGTTGCTCTCGGGTTTGGAAGGTCCTAGCTTTAATGTTTGACTCTGCTGAAAACAGTTGTATTGAAAGGGCTCCCGCGCGCTCCTTTAATGTTCAATAGAGTGTATGTTTCTCCACTAATGTGTAGTAGATGGAAATGAAAGTGGTAACTCTACTGTCGATCTCTACATTTGATCATAATTTATAATTAGCAAGTTGCGTTAATCCGTTTTGATCCATAGAAACTGGCAGCCGGAAACATATCACAGTAACTTAACCTCTTTAGTACTCAGTTAAAATTTCATCAATTAATGAACTATTTTTTATGCATTTTCTATTTTATTGTAATTTTTATTTCACTATAATTATTTCAGTACATTAATATTTGTCCTATTATGTTATATTTTCTTATATTTCAACTCAAACTACATTGCTAATTATGATTACAGCTTACATTTAAATTTTACAATTTTATTTATAGTATTTTTCATAATTTTCTTATCTTGTTATTTATAATTATTATTTCATCTTGGTGAAAGCCCTGAGATTTAATTATTTGTAAGTTATTTTATCCATTGAACCTTTACCAAATAATTTCAAAAATTTTCCACTTATTTCTGTAATGCAAAGAGACACATATTTTCACTTATTTTTTTATGATTTTCTTTTTTTTAGCTATTTCTGATATTCTTGTTATTTCTATGAAATATTCTAGCTATTTCTGAATTTTATTTTATTTTTAAATAATTTTAAAACATTTTCAAATTATTATAATTGTTTTAAATTTTTAAAACTGCAATTGAAAAGATTTTTCTTATTTTTAGTTCCTTATATTATAAGCATTAATGTGTATAAATACTTCTTCATTTATATTTTATAATTGTCGTTTACTTTCAATTTTACTTTTAATTATATATACAGATATTTAAAATAAATCTAATTTAAATCCAATAAATTCTTTGCTAATAAATTAACAAATACGTATTCCAAATATTGCATACGTAATGACTTGCGTAATCTTCATATTTTATAATTGAATATTCACTTAAAATGAAATCCTTATAATTCAGTAAGCAAATTAATTAGAAGCAGAATAAATTTTTAAATTTTATTTTTTATATTAATGAAAACTTGTTTCTTAACTAATATAGGTGATTATTTTTCAATGTCTTTGACAAACTACTTAATATATTGTCTGAATTTTTATTCTATATTTCAATGCACTTAACTTGATATATGGATGTATTGTCTGAAAATATTTATGTTGAAATTTTTACAATTAAAATGTATAAAAAGTATTAATTATAGTATAAAACTATTGTGTAGTTTTTATTGTTTTCAATATGTATGTGGTTTTTTTTAAATAATATATATGTGTAAATCTCTCGATAAATTGTTTCTAATTAAAGAGAATCCTTTTTCATATGTATCTTACACACATTATTTAGCTCTTACTGATTGTGTGATGTGTTCGTTTAACCATATTTTCTTATAATGGCATCCATTTACATACAAAATTAAATGCCATTCAGAACGTAAAGAGGAAAAGAAAAAATCACTGAATAGGAAACACAAGCATGAAATACTCTCTTTTCCATTATTTAATTTGAATTAAATAATGAAATTATAATTCAAATTTATCATAATAAAAATATCATGTTCTATTCATCAAAGCTGGGAAAATGCATTTATTTTCAAAACTCAGCTCACACACAGTTAACCATAGAAAGTGGTTAATATATGTGCGTGCATATAAAATATTGATGTAGAGACTATTCTTAAATTAAACTGTAATGTTAAGTAGACCTTTACTGAATACTCACCAATCTTCTCCATGTGCAATTGCATGTATCTTTACAAAATACAATCAAAATTGATTATTAATAATTAAATTTAGTAGTATCTAATTACCTTATTTATAACTCTTGATTTTTGGTAGATATATATCAAAACTTAAATATTTAATAAAATAAAATGAAACTTTTTTAATAATATATGTATATTTTAATAAAAATTAAACTAGTTTTTTCGTGAAGTAATCTTAATTATAATCATACATAACTGATGTCTGATCTGCTTTATTAAGTTAAAAAAAGATATTTTAGATTCAAAAATGTTTTACGCTTGTTTTTTGATTATTGGATTCATTGGATTTCATTTATTAAATATTATGAGGAATGTTTGAATAAGTTGATATCGTTTTATTAATATCTTGATATTTTTGATTTTTGAAAAATTTTTTTTTTGAAAAATTAAATGAAAATTTTATATTTTTGAAAAATTAAATGTAAACGCATCACTCAAAATTTCGTGACTACTCTATATGAATTAATTGTGAGAAACTGAAAGACAATTATAGAAAAATCTAATTAAATGAGCTAACAATTGGAGCGCATAATATCATCATCGTTTTTGTTATCGATTCAACTGAGCTTATAAAAATGAAAGTAAATACCAACCCTTTTAGTATGAGTATTGAGAGCGCAAAATGTGTCAATGAATATATATCAATAAAAAGGTATATAGCTTATCTTGCGTGTCAGAGAATAGGTAAAAATTACAGTGTCTTCAAACAGGACTTCATCATATGATGAATAAACTTTATATAAAGATTAAATTCATGAATGTGTACACATCGAAAAGGTATTTTTCTAAAAAGTCAAAAGGCAAGATTTTTTTAGTATGAAATGTAATTAAGTAGCTGTTTATGCGGCCGGATAATCGAAGATGGAAATCTGAATTTCATTAGAGCGCATACTGTCTATAAAACGTTTTAATCAAATTCAATCTTGAAATGCTTATCTTTACTGAAAAGTACATATTGAAAACGTGGGATTTCTTTTTTGACGAGATTAGTACGTATAATCTCAATGTCACTTATGGAATTCAGTATCTCAGTAGTATAAAGAGAGAGAGAGTAAGAAAAGTTTTTAATCCAAAATGCTGTCTTGTTTCTGACATCTCTGTTACTTCTCAGATTTCTGACATTCAAAGTATTTTTTATAAAAAATTAGAAAATCGGATATTTTGATTAAAACTTTGAATGCTAAAGATGAGACTACATTCTAAGAAATAAACCACTTTTAATTGATTTTTATCAGTTTCTTATTCATGATATTTCGAAACTATTCTTACCCCATCTTCAACAACAAAAGCTAGCTTTACTTCAAAAGATTAAACTCTTCTTCAGTATTAAAATTGATAATCAAAGTCAGGCTGTCAAATGTAAAAGTCATATAAATGGCATGAATTTATATAGAGCTTGTTATTTGCATAAATCTTGTGTAGACGAACATTTTGGAACTGAAAAACATCATTATGATCGGATCTTACGAATGACACTATTAACTGAATAAAGATATCAGCATGCTAAGCACTTACCTATTTACCTATTTGGGTATGCGAAAAGAATAAGATATTGATAGCTTTACCAAGAGTACTCTTCGGTTTTAATAGTAGATTAAAGTCGAAAAAGACATTAAATCTGCATCTATACAAATAAGTACAATGGCATCAGATACTCCCACGAATATGCTTTTATCACTAAAAACGAAGAATCACTATTTTTCCTCTAATTCAGAATTCGATTACACCAATGTAGAACCTTTAAAGTTGAGATTTTGTCAAAGCTAAAAATACATATGAATATATTCTACTTCCAACAGATGAATTCAAAATTTTTGGATAATCATCAGAGAAACAACAGCAGTTTGAATTCGTGGTAGACTTCATTTTTCCTTTGCATAGAATATGTAAGAGTATAGATCAAATAATTTTCTATACTTCCAACTTTCTGACTTTCTTACCTTCAACTGATGAATAGTTTTCCATGCTTTCAACTTTCTGAGTGAGAATGTTCAATATATAATCTCTGTTTTTTTGTATATTCAATATAAAATCGTTGCCCACTATAATGGTGTGACTATCATATTTGGCAGACATATAATGACGTTCTTATTTCAATACAGCTAAAACCATTTTATGCCAAATTTATTTACATTCTCCAAATTTTATCCTATCCAATGAATGCGAATATCTACTTTATACTACAATGTAATATAATCGATTATTATTTCAATAGTGACGTCATGCTATGTTATACTTATGCATTCTTAGGTAATTATTTACATTATTAATATTAATTATAATCTTATCTTAAATGTTTCAAAACAGATATGCATATTACCTTGTAATCGTTAATGAAAATAAATATATTGACAAAGAATGAGTGCACAGTGTGGATAACTTAACTAATCTTGAGCGCCAAAGAAATTATATACAATATGACTTTGTCAATAAAAAATAATGTATATTTAAATCATACGCCATTTTCTTTTAGTTAAGACTAGGTAGAAGAAATTTTATCTAAGGAAATGTGTGTCTGTGTGTGTGGACACACATTTCCTTAAATAAAAATTCAGCTACTTAATTTGAACTAAAAGGAGACAGTATGATTTAACTAGACATAATCTTTATAGATGTTAGATAGTCTCCCATAAAATATATAAATATGTCGAATCTAGATAATTACTAAGAGAATATAAAATCTCTTCAAAAAGATAAACTAGTCAAATTATTACAATTTATTTTCTTAAGTTCTCACAAACTTTACAGATTACATTTATAAGAAAATTAACCATATTAGCATCGTGAAATGCTATTTGTTATCACAATAACTAAACCATTGCAAACAAATAACAATCAATGGTATTAGGTGAATGATTCGGTAGTTTTTCAGGAATGATACAATAATGTCATTCCATGGACAGGTAAATAAAGTATGCTTGGTTTGTTTCATTAATTAAAAATTGTGAATGAGAAAGCAAAGAAAATGCAAATGATATGCGTTGCATGAGCGGGAAAGAATAATCTGATTGATTCTCTTTCCTTCACCGTTTGTAATGCGCAGTCCTTGACGCAAGGAAATCGATGCGCAATTCTCTGCCATGCCATATTGGACCCTCCTCCTAACTTTAGCGTCATCGAAGTCTCATCCTCTCTAAAGTATCCCCACAAAACGCTGGAACTTTTCTCCTTCCCTATTTGGGCTGCTCTTCAGAGAAAGTTGATGCAAGTGGAAGTTTCATAACTAATAAATTTGACATTTAAAAAATGCTACTTTTCGATTGCTTTTTTTCTTTTCAGAGAATCGTGCCATGCCTGAAAATAACGTTAGGAAAGTAAAAGTCTGTTCTACACATAAAACTAATGGGACATGCTTGATTAGTGTTCCGAATGCAATACAGTAAAATCAAAACCAGTCATATCGTAAAATGAATAACGATATTTGAATTGAAATTCGAAGTAGGGATATAAAAAAAATTCAAGTTATATAATAGTTCGCCTTTAAATTTTAAGTTATTTGAAAAAAATCAGTTTTTAATTTTTTAAATAACTTAAGAAATTAAAGATTGCTTTTATATTAAGTAAATTTTTTCCTTTACTGGACAGTCATTTATTATTTTAAAGCAAATAAAAATAACAGTTTTACCTTAATAGGAAGTTATTGTTAAATTACTTTTGGTAACGAATACGTTTTCCTTAAAATTTCTTCAAGAAAGAAACTATTTACTAATAGGAAGAAATATTTTCACATTAAAAATACTTAAAATCTCAATACTTTTAAATTTCTTGGAAAAAATAAGAAAAACATAAGAAAAATTCTTACAGTTGATTTTGTACTGATAAATTGAATCAGAATTTGTTAAAGCATTCGTTATGTAATTGATAAGGAAGAGCTTTCAAATCCATTTAATTTTTTGTATGCTAATTGCTTCAACATTGGAAAAAATAATTCTATTAAAAGTGTCCTTATATTGATTCAAATTATACAAACTCTATTTCTGAATTAATAATCACTTAATACTGTACAAAAGGTGAATTTTTACAAAAAATTTTACTTCATCAAATGTTCTTCTATTTATTTATTTATTACTAAAAAACGCTCGTTATTAAAGAGTCAAAATTTTTATTCACTAAAATCCTGATGATAGGACTGTTAAAAATTATTAATAATGTATACTTTTAAAGTGAAATTATTGTAAGAAAACTCTTGATAAAATTTGCAAAAGAAATTCAAAAATATAACTATTAAATGATAAATATTAATAAAACTAAATTGTTATATTTTTCTTCTTGCACGTCTAAATAGAAAATATATTATTGGAAATTTGCATTATTTTTATCTATCGTTATTTCCGCAATTTAGTAAAGTTAAAATATATTTCATTAAAATAAAAATATTTTAAACGTTGATACACTTCTACTTAAACTATATTAAATAGCTATAATTTGATATAAAATATTCGATAAAGAGGCAAGTTTTCAAACTTTTAAGTACGTTAAATGGTTTAATAAAATTACAACGAAATATATCAAACTTTAAAAAACATTTTCGTTTCAATTCATTTTCATTGTAAATACATATAATAGAGTTTTCAAATTTTCCCCATTTAACATCGCATAAAGTTAGGTGAAAATTAACTTTATGACATGTTAGAACTTTATGAGGTGCTTGATACTTTTCTTGAAATCTGCACTACAAAATTATAAGTTGGCACAATACGTACTCAATAAACACGATTAAATTTTTTTTAATAAATTAAAAGTTTAACTGCTTATTTAATTTATTTATAAATTAAAAATCCCATACTATTAAGATCTCTAATTGATTAAAGAATATAGTAAATAATGAAATAATTATTATTGTTTCTGTTTCAAAATACGAGCAATTACTATATCTAATATGAAACTTCACCGATTTTAAGTTATTTTAACGGCAGTGTTAAGTTATAAGTACATTACTCATTATCTATGATTGAAATTTGAATTTAAAAACAGTTTAATTGTTATTTTGAATATGAAAATAAGTAGTTTCATTATAAACATAATTTGAATTGAACTGTGAAATAATAAATGATATTCAAAATATGCGAAAAATGTTTATGTAACAAAAATAAAAATAACTTAAGAAACTATATTAGATTAATTTATGGTTTAAAAGCTAAAAATATTCGTTACTATATCATTAAATTTGTGTTTAGTTTTGTAAAAACACATAAACTTATTTAAAACCATTTGAGAAAATAAATAAGTCTAAAAGAGAAAGAAAAGTATAAAAAAACATATTGAGTTTCTTGATTTCTAAGCAAGATATAAAATGGCATCATAACATGTTTCTACATATTGTACACACATACATGTTTCTACATTTCTCTAGATTTCAACACATTTTATGTATATCATAAAGCAATGTTCGAAAATTTCTAAGGTTAAGAATCTTATGTCAAAAAAGAGTTTTTTCTCACTTTTACAATTAAACTGTGTCATAAGGTTATAAAACTATATTATTTAATATTTAAAGTATATTAATATGAATTTAAATTTATTGAACTCAACACATTTTATGTAACACTAATACCGATATATTGACTGATTAAAGTAGCATGTTCTGATTATGTTTAAAGTAATACTTTATTATGACTTTTTAAAAAGTTTCTTTAACCCATTCTCTTTTAATATTCTCGATATTGCGTGACTTAAACTAACTGAAATGTGAGCAGATTGAAAACTAAGGACTTTTGTTTAACTTTATTTCGAATGTAAATATTCGAAATTTGAAAGAATAATAATACAAATAAACTACTAACTGTATAACAAAAAATATTGTACACTAAATCCTTATTATCTAGTACAAAATGTGAAGCAAAAATTTTCAGTGATAGAAAGATTAAACATGTTATGTAGTCCTTTAAAATCAGTCATGTTTGCTACAAATAACAATTTTAATAACATGCACGAAAAATTTACCGATTTCTATATCCCAAAAACCGAGAGAAAGAAGTACAAAACCATTTACTGGAATATCCCGTTTAAAAAAGAACTAAAATACAATTATGTTTCTTGTATTTTTTAATTTGAGTACGTAATATTTTTCTTCATGAAGCAACTTAAATGGTGAAAGATAGAGTTAAAAGGCTTCACTGACTAAAATTATTAACTTCATGCCCTGAAAAACTTATCTTCATTCAACTATAAAAAGATTTTATTGTATTTATTATTTCTCCATTAGAACCTAGTTAAATATTTGATTTGAATAGTTCCTGCTTTCTAATTTGAGATACATTTAATTTAATTTAAAAGAAAAATAGTGCTTATAAATTAATCACTTTTCTGTCTATAAATTTTAAGTGAATAAATGGAAATTTTAAGCGATTGACTATGATTTCAATGACTTTTTTTTCCAAGTATGTCCATTATTTTTCTTAAATAATTGGATAAGTGGCTGTGGTATCTGAGAGTTGCTTCGAATGTTTCAAAGTAAGGGGTTCTCTCTATTTCAAGAAATCGGTATAACCCACTTTTAAGTGGGGCCTTTGAGGAACAAGCATCAATGCTGCAACTTAATATTATAGCCAATAGGAAAAGTATAACGAAGTTTTTCAACTATTTTCTTATGAAGACGTATTTCAATTGTAATTTTGGATTTATTATCTTATAAAAGCTACAAAATTTTCTTTCCTTAGAAAATGCAAAAATATTATGAACTTACTATAAAATAATATACAAATTGTATTAAAAGTCACAAATATTGGAAAAAAAGAGAGTAAAAAATTGGGAAATTAAATGTTTCATATCTTTGCTACAATACACATTTTAATTCAACTAATCACATATATTTCATAAAAAAGTAAATTTTTTCTCACTTTCTCAATAAAAGTTTTAATATTATATTAAAAAATCAAAAATATATAACACTAAATTAATGGATATAATATTATTAAGAGGAAAGGGGGAATGAAAATGGAAAGTTTTCATTTAAGTAAACGAGGACATGAATATATATAACTATATAAGTAACTTTTTATCTAATGTGGTTCATAAGAATGTGATTTGTGATTTTAAATTGAATGTAATAACAAAAAAATTCAATTAAAATTCAATACAATTAAAAATATGCAGTTACAAACCTGATGTTAAACTAAAAATGTACCTGTTGTTGGGTACATAATTCAGAAATTGGCATATATTTCTTTATGCTCTTGCATAAAAAAATTTGTGTTGCATAAAGAAAAGCAAGTGAGAATACAAGTAAAAGCGCAAATACAAACAAAAATTCAAAAGAAATTTTTAAAAAAATACTCTTAGAGATTATTTTATTGAAAATTTTTAAAAATTGGATATAAATAATTACAATTTTTCATAAATAATACTTATGAGTCTTCAAGTAGTAAATTCTGATTAAAAATTTATAATTCTATAAAGAGAACTATCCATACTATGTCCACTCTTCTACTTGTTACACATTAATTTTATTACTTCTAAATATTATCCTGCATTTTTTCCTTCAAAGGAGGTAAAAATTCGCATTGATTGTATGTTAAGGCATGTTTTGACAAAATCAGTCCTTTTCCCATTTTCGACCATTCTACTTGGTAAAAAACATCGATAAAAAGAAAGCAGCCAAACAGGCGGCTGCATAAACTTTTCTGTTGGTCACCATTGTCAACGTCGTTAATCTTCCATAGAAGATCTAACAATAAAACCCCACGCAGAGTCACTGAGGGTGTCTCGCCATTCAGCAACTCACCCACCCCCTGATGTGATGCTTCCTTGATACAAGTGCTCTACGACATCATTTTCATCCTCTCCCTTTTTGTTCTTGAATCCAATTTGCGATCAGTGGTGTGTTGCGAGCCTCCGTAATTGATCCATCTTTTCGCACAGGCTTTTCATGTCTTCAAATTGTTGCGAGCAATACATAACTTTACTCTCTTTCCACCACAGAATGTTTACTGGTTTAATTATGACTGTTTGATTCATTTGTAAAAGGAAAACAACTACACACATAGTGCTATGATTTTTAAAATACTGAACTATATGAGCATTATAAGTGTAAATTTAAGTAATTTGTTAAAATAAATATTTGGCGTTACTTTTCCATTGTACCCCAGCACGATAATCACTGTAACGGGAAAGAAAAAAATCGTAAATTACTGTGATAAATATTCCATTTGCATTCACCGTGTATTGCTTAAAAAGTTTTACGTTTTTAGAAACTACTGAAAATAAAACAAAAATTTATTTACATTTTTGAATTAAATAATTATCACTTATTGATAAAGCTTATTTAAACTCTAATGTTTATTTTTGGTGAAAACTACTGAGCAGTTGCATCTGTGAACAATTGTGTAAGTATAATATAATTGTATATTTTTTTCAATGAAAAAAATTAAATTTTACTGTATTTGTTTTTTTTCTAGGCTATTTACGACCATAATGTTCCTTTTAACCGATAAAAATATCACTAAGCAATCTTTTACTCCAACTAGCTTTAGCTTTGTTTAGCATTTAGCTCGTATACCATTGTTTATCACTTTTTAGTCAATGTTTGCACAGAAAAATTTGACTGGAATATGCTAGATGTGACTGGGATAATATGCTGTTGTCTTTGAATATTTTATAGCTTTCCTTATATGCAAAGATTATTACATACTTTGACATAAACGCAAAAAATACGAAATAATAGAAGTTATATAATAAGGGTATTAAATACAATAAAAGCAAAATGCTAAATTCTATATTTCATAAAGAGTTAAAACATAAGAGTTGGGAACAACAACTTTAAAAACATTTATAGTTTATCTATAAAAATTGAAGATTCTTAAAATATTAGAAAGTTGATCTTTTGTAAAGTCACACTAATTGAAACTTAAAACACACAAGAATTCTCCTTTGATTAGTTTAATTTGTGGTCACAATAAAGACACACAAAAAATTTGGGATAAAATATTAATAATGACCTGTACCAAGTTTTTAAGACTGTTTAGATCAACAGCACAAATTTATTTTCTTGTTGAAGCCTGGGTTGAATATGAATCATTTTCTCTATGATTCCATTGCACAATTGTACCGTGTATATAGGAAGATTTTGTGCAAGCATATATTTTAAAGAAAACCAGTAATGTAACATGACTCATAGCATGGCTAATTGGTGTAACACGTTTTGATGAAAGGATCACATCTATGTTAGGCGAGTCTTACTCTTTGAAATGGCTACGGAAATGTCTTTCGTAGCGTAAATAAACTTAATCAATCATTTTAACATTTTCAAGAACAGAGATTTTAGTCACAGCTATAATTTAATAATGAGCATTCCAAAGTGCCAATTTAGGTTACTTAATATTTTCCTAAAATAGCATTGCATACTTATAAATACTATGTGAAACATTTGCAAACTAATTACAGAATAATTCTCTATTTTCAAAATACATGTTTATACTTATGTTACCACGATTAGTATGCTTTGTATTTTCAATTTGCTTTTAATCTCTTTTGAACCATACGATAATTTTATAATTGGATATAATAAATTAACGCATTTGCATACTCATAATATCTTATTTTATGAAAATATTATTTTAGTCAAAAAATACTTAAGTGAATTTATATTGATTTAGAGAACTGAAATAAGAAATATTTATTTTACGTGTAGTTGGGGAATTTAAAAGAGCACAAAGTAGTTAATCTTACGAAATGTGTTAAATTAAACGGAATTTTGATAAAAAATCATTTCTGTTTAAAGAAATTATATTTCAGTTCAAATTTTATTTTTCGATGCTTGCTAAAGTTTGTTGAATATGAATAAAAATTAAATACACATATGTATTAAAATAAATATAAATTAGAAACAATACGGTGAGAATGCTTAATAATACAAAGGAAAATTTTTGTAAATGAAATCATTGTTATTAGAAAGCACTGAAATTGTTTCGCAGTTTTTCGGAGAAGAAACTGCATTATCTGTATTATTTCATTTTATTATATTATGGGCATATTCAATACAATATAAATTGAAAAAAATTCTGTTCCATATTTATTTATTTTCATTTTAATTAATATTTTAATATAAAAATAAAGGAAGTGAAAACAATGCTGCGAATTATTTATGTTTAGCAACGTTTAATATTAATATTTTGTTTTTTAAGTAAATTATATTTATGTTTTTCAATTTTTATTCGCAAAGAAATTTATAATTGGCTCTTAACACTGGATCATGTTAAAGTGTTAAAATTTATAATTTTAGCTGGCATCTAACTTTCCAAATTTAACATTCACTTACAGGAAGTGATTTGTTTTTCATTCAATGGTAATTTTTTGCTCACGAGGGCTAATTAGATTAGGCTCTCTCTCTATATATATATATAGTTTAAAATATATTCCTAACCACTATAAGTACCAAAACCCAAAGTGGGATTTACACCACCAACTGTTAAACCGAAACCAAAGTGCTAATCATTCAGCTCCAAACTTGTGTGTTAACAATATTTTGGCAGAAGTATAATAATTGATTATTCTCATATATATATATATATATATATATATATATATATATATATATATATATATATATATATATATATATATATATATATATATATATATATATATATATATATATATATAAATTAAGAAAAGATTTTTCAAGATTTTTTATGTACATAATATAATACAAAATGAATCAAAGAATTTATATTATGGATAAAAGTCTGTCCTATTATGGATAAGAATACAATTGAGCTGAGAGATATCTGTAATTAAAGACATTAAATCTTGAATTTTGCAAAACAAGTGCTATTTTATTTAATGAGACTGAAAAGATGTAATTAAGAAATATTTCATAAACAATTCATTGATGATTTTAGAAAGCCACTGTAAAACTTTTCATCATTTATTAGAGAACATATCTGTATACTGAAAGTACCATGAATAATTGCTCGTTCAAATTGAATCACGGATCATTTCGTTTTTATTAACACTAAAAAGTATTTTCTATTATGATTTTACTCTTGTATTTATATATGTAAGGAAATAGGGTCAGCAAATACCCAGTTTATGTGTTCTAATATAAATATTATTTTTAAATGCATTATTGTTGTGGATTAATCAACATAAAGAGAACTAGATGGTCATATATTCCATTAATAACTTATTTTCAGAAGCAGCTCGATTAAATAGTACTCTTTCCCCATCATATAATTTCACACATCAATAGATCTAGTTTAGTCTTGACTGATAAATCCTGTTCAATGGCGGCACACACATTTCATCTCTGTAGCCTAAGGCTAAATAAAAATATCAACATCAACGAGCGCATTGGCGAATGCTTTAACATTCTATATAAAACCTATTAACTGTTTCCATAGTGGCACTCAGACACTCAACATCCCCTTTCCCTTGTGTCCCCTTCCATTCTCATCTATCAATGAATAGGAAATGGGGGTGGGGAGAGAAAAAATAACAAAAAAAAAGGTCGCCACGTCATCAGATTGAAGCTAGGAAAGTGCTTTATTGAGTTTGATGTGCATTTGGCCCAGCCACGAGATGAGGTTTCTTAGTGGAGAGGTGGGATTCTGGATATGAAGGGGACAGATATGTACGACTGAGTCACAATCCTCACATCCCGTTCAGTAAAATGTGCTGACAGACTCTCCTCTCTACGTTTTAAAGGAAATCTGCCTTGGCCACGTGCCCAGGATTGACAGGATTGCGAGCTGATCCGCGGACACGGCAGATGATGAACATTTTAAATCACCGGCTAACCGAGTGGATTTACAATGAGATTAACTACCATATGGGGATTGAAGCATGATGAAATATTTAATATTTTTTGCAATCTGCTTTATATGATAAAATAATTAGAATTTAAATTTTAAATATTAATCTATTTTATTTTTTTTATCAAATCAAGTATTTAGTATTTATTGCTAGGACTTATAATTCAGCGCATAATATTAGCCTTCAAAAAGAACTTGATTGAATATTAACCCAAATTATCGAGTTTAATGAGTTTTGTTTGTGATTTGGGTAAAATAAATTAAGGATACTAATTTCGGAGGCCAAGTTAATTCAACACTTTTATAAATCTAATTTATGTATTTTAATTCAGTTTTATTTAATAGCAACTAGAAGAAAAATGATTAATTATTACTATATTTTAATAGATTCATTTACAAATTATTAATATTATATCACAGTATTATATCTCATAGTGGCCCAGCATGTATGAATATTTTTACGTAGTATTGATATAATTCATGTCTAAAACAGATCAGACTTGCAAATATTTATTGGTTTTCATGGGGATTTTTGTTTGCTTTCTTTTTAGTATTCATATATATCTAATTTGAGAAATTTAGCTATCATATCACTAATAGAGTTTAAATTCTCCAGTCCAAGAATAATTGCCAAAAATCAAAATTTTTGTTTGTTTCAATTTATAAGAAAACTCTAATAATGTAAAAACAGAACATGTAAAAATGAGATTAAAATAAGATAAATAATTTGCAATGATTTCTTTTTAGTATCTGCTTAATAATACTCATGATAGACTTCTGCTAGTTTTAATTTTATATAATACTTTGGTAAAACCCTCAATTAAAAATCGTAGCAAAAAATTAAACTATTAATTTTAAAACAAGTTTTCATGAACTTAATCAATTTCTAATAAGTAACATTTTTTATTTACAATTTTCTGTTTAAAATATAAATGTAGATTGATTTTTGAATAAAAAACACAATCTGCGTTTTTTCAATTACATTACTGGTAGGCACTTTTTGACTCCAAAACCAGAAGCAAACATTTTTACATTTCCTACACTTTTTGACTTTATTCTAAAAAAGGCTATTTAAATGTAAAAATTGCGATTAAGATTTGCATCCCAAAATACAGTGCTCTTTATAGATTTGAAGTAATAGAAAGCAATATTCAGAAACCTTTTTATGAAATCAATTTTTTTTCTTTCTATGTCATGTATATAAGTATGTATACTAAATAATGTATGTATATTAGAATTATGTTAATTAAAAAGTAAAAAAATCTATATATATGTATATATATATAATTTAATATTGAATATTTGAAATTTTAAAAATATATTTTAGATTTTTATTAGTTTAACTTTCTATTAATATAAATAGATTACAGAAACAGTTCTGCATATTACAACACATAAGACTTTTTTCATTACTTTATATTAGCGAAATTATTATACTTCAAATTACAAGAATTTCCTGCAAAACTCATTTTTTTATATATTGATGAAGATTGCAGTTGTTGATGCTCAAATTAAAAATCTTCGAATTTTCTCGAGTATTCATACTTACTATTCATATTTCCTTTTGAGCTTACTATATTAACTTTTTTTAATATGAGAAGAATTTTCTGCTGGCTAATAATATAAATATATTTTTTACAATATAATGACTTATATATTTTAAGTTTAACCTCTCTACAATATTTACTTTTCAACTCATTATGTCCACGACGTACAGCAGAATTTTTTTCTCTCTACATATTATTTATATAATCTTTTTTAAAGTTTCTTAAATTTTAAAACACAGAAATTATTTCCTTAATTTATTGCATGTATTTCATTGACAATAAAATTATTGGAAAACATCTTTATTTCTCTATGTCTAGGGAAGGAATGTAATGGTAGAAGAAAAAAATTGTATAAATTGTTACGTTAACATAAGCATATTATACGTTGTACAAATGTGGCTGAGTATATGGCTATACTAACTCTTTAAGTTGTTTAATGTTTCCAATATTAATAATAAAAATACAAACCCTAAATGATTAAAATAACTGATTTTTCATATAATGTAACTATAGATCTTCTATTTCAGTTAAAAAATTAAGAAATTGCTAAAAATAAAATAAAATTTAATGCCCCTTTGATAAGTTAAAAAAATGTTGTATTTGCTTGATAAGATATAAAAAAGATAATTTAATTATGAATATGACTTTTGTGACAAGATCTTATTCTTAGCCGGTTATAAACATATCGTTATATCTTACTAAAAGTTGATAAACAATGTTTTTGACATTAATAGAGAAAAGTCAAGATTTCTTTCATTTTTAGCCATAAAAATCTTCAATTGATGTAAAAATCATCGACTCTCTTGAACTTACATGAAACTAGCAGTCAAATAGTTTTACTGAGAGCTAAAGTCTACTTCAGTTGGAAAACACTCCACCGTTTTCCCATTAACATCACATGAAGAGTTTGCTTTTGACAGGTTACATTTCTTGATGTTCTTAAGAAGAAACCTACCAATGAATTATTTTTTCACGTAGATGATGATAACAGAAAGCTGTATTAAAGTTAAAAAAAAATGTTGTAGAAAATTTAAAAACGATACAAATTGTGAATGAAATGTTTTCTATAATTAATGAAAGTGAAATGAGATAAATAATGTGCATTAGTTTCATTTATAATTTTATGTATAGTCGAGAATAAAGTTAGCCATATTTATTTTGTTCTCGAATTTGAGAGTTAGTTAAAAAGAAATATTTCCAAGAAATTAAAATAAATTACAATGTGTAGTCATTATAATAAACATTTCAAATAATTTAACTTCATAGAACGCTTAAATTTAATTTTTTTTATCCTGAAATTTATATATTTTAGTGTAATAAATGTTCTTTCCCTGTGATTTTGATTAGAATATATGAATACAGGAACTGTTATCGTATCTTTGAATAAATAAATGCTATGAATTGATTACGATATTGTTTAGAATTTTTTATAAATATTCACCATTACATGGATTATTTAAAGACGTAAATTAAATAATAATTATAAAATTCAAACAATGAAAATTAAATCAATACTTTGTAAAATCAAAGTGTGCATTTATTTTATGCCAAAATTTCATATAAAAATGTTGATAATGAATACAAAATATAAGCAATTTTATAAAAAAAATATATAATGATTCCCACTATTGTTAAAAATGCGGTTTCAATGAAATTACAATAACGTTGAAAAATGAGTTCTCGTCTCCTACAAACTCTTAAAAATCATTGAATTTCTTTGATATAAATAAATAAGTTATGCCTGATTTTCCAAACTACTTTTTTTCGAATTTTGTTAAATTTATTTAATTAATAGTTAATTAATTTTTTCACATCGTTTCATTATAATGTTTTTTATGAAAATATTAAAGATCAGAACTTGAGACTACCATATTATTTTCTTGTAAAGTGATAAAGAAATATCTATCAATAATATTGAAATAGCCGACCGATTGGCTGAGTGGTTAGCATTCCTGACTCCTAAGCTGTTGGTCCCGGGTTCGAATACCGGTTCGGGCATGGATGTTTCTTTCCTTCTCTGTTCTCTCTGTCCTTTCTTCTGTGTTGTATGAATGTGGCCCGCCCTATAAACGGGTTTGCGGTGGTATGGCGCGGGTAATGCTACTCACCTCCGTGACTTGGTTCACAGGTGCCCGCTGGGTAACGACAAATGAGTAGCAATCTCTGGCCTTGTTGTAGCATAGGGTTCAACACTCTTGTGACCGCCATTTGAAAAAAAATATTGAAAGAATACAAAATTTCTTAAAAATGTACCTAAGATTAGAATTATTTAAATTTTTTAAACTGATTTATGTGAATATACAGTTGGTATACCGGTCAGAGACATTACTATAATTAAAACATTGCCCTTTGTAAATCCTTTAATTTAGATTCTTCATCTTAAAGTTTATATTTACTTCCATAATAACAATAGCATGTTATTAAAGGGATAAAACTCTAACTGATATTAATCATTACACACACATATATATGTGTGTGTGAGTGTAATTCACACAAAACAACAATTAAAGTTCTGGTAAATCATTTTAACTGATGTTTCTGTTATGAGCTATGTATAACTATTTAAAAAATGACTAAATATTATATTCTAATTTTCTGGAACATAAACTGAAAGATTTAATCATTACAAACTTTAAAGTTAAAATAATGAAGGAAAAGAGAGTAAAATCTTTTAATTTAGCATTAAAAAATTTAAAGTAAAAAAACATTTAAAAAATCAGTATTAACAAATAAACAAATAGTTGTGAAAATACTATTTTACAAAAATACATAAATGAAATTTAGAAATTTAAATAAAACTTGATTCAAAAATAAATTATAATTAAATATAATCATAGCTAAAGATTATTCATGTTCTTTTATTTAAAATTTAGATGTAAAATATTATTAAGTATGCTAAATCTTTTCATTTAATATAAGGGAATATTCTATCGTCTTGCTAGACCTGCATTCAGAATTCTCTAAAATCAAATCAATTATACTTTTGTGGAAGAGAACTGTGTACTTAAACCAATTAATTGAAATTTTATATTCTTCATATTATCATGAAATATTAAAATTTTCTGTCATAAAAGTTGTACAAAAACAATTTGAAGAGCTAATAATTTCATTTTTATGTTTAATTTTATAAAAAATATATTATAACAAAAACATCTATTATTGATAGAAATAAAGAGCTTTCAAAGTATTTTCACATTTTATTACATTAGTTTATAAAAATACAAAACACTTTTTAATCACATTATAACTTCAAAATTTCTAAAATTTGGAATATTTAAAATTTATTTATAATATAAAATAAGTATAATAAGTGTGTGTATGTAAATAATAATGTGTAAATGAATTTAAATTCAAACTTCTAAGCAAAGAATGCCCATCTGGTATTTGAGCGGTTAACAATCTAGTAGTTTTCAGTTCAATCGTTCGTAAAATGCAGTTTAGAACTTTCTGCCTTAAGCGTGCATATGTAAGAAGAGCTTAAAATTTTAATTATATTATAAATCCTTATGAATTAACTCGCATGTATAAAGGTGATTGTAGAGTGACAAATCAATCAGTCAACCATCTATCTCCAAATAAAAACCGAATAAAAATTAATAAGAAAAATGAATGCTTAATGTAATTAACATGAAATACAAGAAATATAAAGAGCTCTATAAAGTAATTATAATATACTAAATTGTGATTATTAAATGAAACTGTTCCTAATTTTTTCTTAAAATTATGTTATTTAAAACAATTTACCTTCTGAAATTTTTATTTCAATCTTTTGATTAACTGGATCCACATAAATCATTTGCCTCTAGGATTCGCAACACATACCGGATGTCAATAGTTATATTTAGGAACTTAACACTCTAGATGATTCAAAAGCAGTTTCGATTATTTATAACAGACAAATAACAATTAACAAGTTTGGTTCATTTCTTTTTCTGTGGCCGTTTTTGCACTAAGCGTAGTTAGACCGTAATTTACAGTCAAAAGTGAATTCTGAATCACTATACAGACGCTTAGATCTGAGATAGGGAATTTAAACCACCAATTGTGTTACATCAAATAATAACCAAAACTTTCTG
Organism: Latrodectus hesperus; assembly: GCA_037975125.1. NCBI lineage: Eukaryota > Metazoa > Arthropoda > Arachnida > Araneae > Theridiidae > Latrodectus > Latrodectus hesperus. The sequence continues at coordinate 51,754,439 of CM075854.1, read as the reverse complement.
TTAGTTGTTATAACTATATGTTAATTCAGAAAAACAATTAAAAAATGTTTTCGAAGAGATTCTGTTACATATCATAAAACTGTGTTACTCAAATTGTCTTACATTGCTTTTACGAGAGTACATTAAATTAACGCATTTATATATATATATATATATATATATATATATATATATATATATATATATATATATATAGTGACAATATATTAAAAATGTCATATTAATGTTATATTTATAGGGATATTTATCCAATAAAGACGTTTTACTTTACACTGAACTTTCACTTGTTAGTTTATGAAAATATTTCTTTGTGAAAATTTTAATTTTAAGAATTTAATAGATTCAGATTTGAATTTGAAAAAGTCAAAAACATTTTTCCTAAAATGCAACTTTTGTAATCATATTTCAATATTCAACGAATTCATTGATTCCAATACTGCAATTCTAAATGTGAAAAATTACATTCTGTTTAATTAAAATATAAAAAGTAAAACAGCAGTAAAATTATTGAAATAAGCTTTAATTAATGTATCATTCATTTCAAGTAAAAATATATTCATAATAAATATATTTTATTTTTAGATATCAGTAAACAGTGTTCTCGGAATTCCTTTGAAGTTTTAAGTAAATGGCAGAAAATAATTCCTAAAAGGTACGATACACATGGGACTGCTGATGTAAACATCGCTATGTATTAAGATAAGGAAGGAAGTTGAAAACAACCTAAAAGCTTTTGATGATTAATGGAGATCTCTAGGGAAAGCATAAAGAAAACATTGAAAAATTTGATATTGAATCCTGTGATTTTTCGGAATTGGTGCCTTTCAAAACATTCGATTCTAGTATTGACTGAATACAATTATTTAGAAATATATATTGTATAAAACAACTATAAATATAATTTTAAAAAGAAAAAAGACTGAAAATTTTATTTTGAATGTACTTAAATAATCGAATTAAAAGTTTTATTTGGAATAAAACATTTATTTTGAATTTGTTTATTTCTATATTTCAATTATTTTTTACATTTATTTATTCTGTTATATATTAATAAAATAAGCAATTCCCTTTTTAAAAATTTAACTAAAATGCGGCGAAAAAATATCTAATTATTATGTATAATTTCCAACATTTGTGATTTTATTTACTATCTAGCATTTTTCACATGCAGTTTTTTAGAGAAAACAACACCTAAATTAAAGTGACAAGAATTTCTGAGCAACATTGAGAGTATTGATTTCTTTTTTCTTTTTTGTGAAGTATCAAATATCTTAATATAAATCGAAGAAAAAGTCATACCCCGTAGATGCAGCCTTAATGGATTTTTATCAAATTTAAAAATAAGTCACGCAGAGATTTAGGAAGGAAGTGATTTATAAGACGTGTTGTGGTTTCTTAGATGTGCGTAAAAGGTCAGATTTAAATACTAGAAAAATTTTTTTATGCAAGATGAAATTTGAACTTCGAGATTAAGTTTCAAAATTCTATTTGCGCTTAAAAATCTAAAAGATTTCATACGAGTACTGATAAACTTTATTATTTTCATTTCATTTTTTCGACTATTTTATTTTTATATGTTTCTTCACACAGTCTTATTTTAGATAAAATAATATCTGGAAGAAATAAAGTAATTTTTTTTAACTTGACAAAAATAAAATAATTAAAAAATTTTCTGTTAAAAATTCTTTAAAAACAAAATATGGTGAATTGGTGATACATATTTATTGTTTATAAATAGTGTTGCATTTTATATTTTGCAGCATTCTGTTTTAAAAACAGATCTAATTTCTCTAGTATTTGCCTTAAAATTTAATTTTCAGATTACTATCCAAAATGAAAATGTTATCACATTAAATGCTTAAATAAAAAGCTATAAAAATGACTTCACAATAAAACCTTTTTAAGAACAAATAATGAATTAAAATATATATAATTTTTACTTAAGTAGATTTTTTCATTTTAGTTGGACAGATATTTAGTCGGATTAACTGCATTCTCATATTTTTCATTTAATTATTAATTATTAAAATGTTTTAATTTTGAACTATTAAAGACAATAGTGAAATGTCCTTTTTCAAAACAAATGTGATCCTAAATGCAAATAAAGTACTGTGTAATAGTTTATTGTAAATTATACAAATTTCTAAAGAAACTATATTATAAGTCAAAAGGCAGATAAAATAAAGTAATTTAAGGAAGGATAATGTTCATTGAATATTAAATAAAATTATTAATGTTTAGTTAAACACTGGGGAAAGGAGATTTCATTAACTTGTGAAATACACAATTTAATACAATAAATATATAATTGATTTTGCATGCAGTATAACAATGTAAAAGACACTTTTCTGCGATCTTTTCCTTTTTTAATATTTATCGCTATCACATTCATGTTTCATTTATTACCTCTCACTTGTATACATTTCATTTGGCTTATGAATCAAAAGCACATAAGTACTCAAAAAGATTAACGTTTTCTAATTTATCATTGATGTTTAGATTGATTCCGAAAAAAAGAAATAAATTACACACGACTTAATAATGAAAGTTTGAATACAGAATAATGCACTGAATTAATGGGAAATATTTGAATTTATGAGAGAAAGATAACATTAATTTATATAATTTTTTTATGTTAATATAATCCAAATAACTTAAAACTTTCAAAATTGAAGTGTTAGATCAGTAAGAAATGCAAAGATAACGTGAATATTCACATATTCACGTTATCTTTCATTTTAAAGGAACAGAACTTGTCTTGTACAACTTTTTCTCTTGTCTAGCATAAATTTATTGATAAAGTCAAAACTGGGGCATGGTGCCAATTTTTACTGAAAGCTTTGAATAAATAACTGCATGAATGGCACACGCCTAAAGTTTTTTGAATTCAGTGCTTTTGTGAATTCATAATTTCTTGAATTAAAACTTGGCTTTTAGTATAAGCATTTGCTAAAAGTGGTAAACTGACTTTCAAAGTATTTTATAATTAGTTAAAAATGGCAGAGATTATTTATTTATTCATCAAATATGCCAAATATGCAGCCTTAAATAAACTAATGATTTAACCATTAAAATTTATATCTTCATATAGTAAGAAGTATTTTCTTCAAATTATGTGATAGCAATTTTACTTCATTTGAAACTTGTAAAACTGTTTTTTTCTTGAATTCATTTATTTGCAAGATGTTCACATGGTATAGTTAAAGTATCCAGTCGAATATTAATTATTCTAAACTTTTTAGGCGTCATTGTTGGGATTTTTACGGGATTCAGTATACTAATTTTTTGAAGAATATTCTCTTAATTTATAGTTATTCTTTTTACCAACAATTTCATATTTTTCGTTGAATAAATGCTCCTGTTCCATTATGTTTTGTAATAAATAAGAAAACATTAGATTCTTAACTGCAACTAACATAGCTCACATTTCATATATTCGCGTTTTCTAACCATTCAAAATATATGTCTGTGGATGTTGTTTTTGCTCCAGCATAAAGTGTTTACTAAATGACAAATAACAACAGTGTTTATATAGAGTCATCAGTGTTAACACACAAACATTTTCGTAATTTAGGATATACAGCACTTGTATTCATTAGATTAATACATCAAAATTAGACCCTGGATAGAATATATCTGAAGACCAATGTGTTAATATCTTTACTAACAACATCTACTGTATATTTCTGCTAGGCATGGAAACGTATAGATTGGACCCTTGATGATGGGAAAAACAAACGTACTAGAACATGTAGTTGATATACCAGCAACTTATTCAACCCATATTTGGGTTTTACCAATTAAGTGGAATCAGCTAGGAGGGAGTCTGTAATTCAGAAGCAGGAACCAAGAAGAAGACTCCAAAACTTGACCTGCTATTCCCAGAGGAATTATTTCCCTTGGAGAACATTGTAACCATGAACTATTTAATTCCTCAACTGCATTTAATGAATTCTCCGAATCTTCAACTAAGCCGGAATTTGGACTCACTACCTTCCAATAAAGAGAACGACGCGTTAACTAACGAGGCAATGTCTGTGGATGTAACATCAAAATTTGTCTGAGTAAAAAAAAATAATTAATTAATAAATAAAATTTACGTGCACCGAAAAAGAGACTCATGTTATGCTTCACTATACCTACATTTAAGATACATTTTTTAAGCCCATGAAAAAATTAAGTAAAATAACATACTTCACGTACGGACACTTTAAATGTGGTGATATTAAGCAAAGCTTAGCAGAGATTTATTTTCAGTGATTCTTTTAAGTATATTTCCTTCAGAAAATTTACATCAATATACATCGAAATAAAATTTCCAAAGGTAATTTAGTCAGAATTTTTGTATAAAATATAGGGAATTCCGACCAAAAGACTTGAAAAAGAGATTTTAATAAAACAGAAATCAGCGTAAACTATATATATATATATATATATATATATATATATATATATATATATATATATATATATATATATATATATATATATATATATAGTTCAAATGTTTAATGTAGTAAATAAAATTGATATATCTATTAATTTCTTATATCTAACAAAAAGCATAAGTTCTGAACAAAATTAATATTTTGCCTTACGACTGCGGATTTTATCTAAATCTCATTATAAAAATTATTATTCTTATCAACACTTGTGAGCTACATGTGATTATTATCTATTGGTCATAAAAAAGTGGAACAACAAACTAAATACTTTAATTTGTATTTTCAAATTCAGATTAAATTTAATTTATATGTTATAAGAACTTCAATTACGTATCATAAATTCTGTTGGATTTCATATGAGTTATTTTTACCCAAAGGCAGTTTTTTTTATAAATTCGATAAAAAAAAATCTTTCCGAACACGTTTTACCTCGTTTTTGTTATCTTCTTCTCAGCAGCATGCCTGTTATGAAGGGGAAAACGCATTAACAGGGTGTAACGTTGCGTGACGCCAGGAAACGATTATGAGCATCATAATATGGAAATCACTTCAGCATGAATTGGATGATCAGTTATTCGAGGGAATTTTTATCAAGTGCTGTCATTTATGGGAAGGCTTTTCAAAATCAATTAAAATTTAATTAGTGATCTCTTATCAGTAAGAATTAGAATTCTATGTACTCATTTTTTATGTTTACAATTTGTAAGTTTTACACACTGTGTTTCATTGAGTTCATATTATTAAATTTAAATGTTATGTGTAAAAGAGAGAACGTAATTAAAAGACAAATTATAAACAAAATAAAGTGTGTTTAAATTAAAAATTTACTATTTTTAGGTTTATATGGACATTTTTGCTTATAATTAATCTCTTAATTACATTTTTTGATGATTTATCTTTTTTATTAATTTATTTTAAGTGTGACTTTTCTTTCAAGAACTTCCTTTCTTAAAAGTAACATAGGAAATTAATTAGTTTTTATGTCAGTTTTAAGAAATGAAAAATTAAATAATTAAGATAATTAAAGACATAGTACATGGTTGTTTATTTTAAATTTAAGCACGTTATATGCTTGTTAATACTTGAGTTTCATAATATTTTTTAAATTATCTTGAAAAATAAATTAAACAAAATTTCCTAAAAAATTTATTTTCCCTTGAATTTCTCAACAGAAAAACAATGATTATTGTGAGTACTCAGTTTTATTCATCGATTAATTTTCATAGGTTTCAATCGCATAACCTAATTAAAGCAAACAGTTTTCAGCCCCACTAAAACTTTTAAGATTCTAAAATGGAATTATGAGATTTTTATCGATATGTTTAAAATTCAAAACACAATACTAAATTATTCTAAATCCATAAACTAATTCAATCAAAACAACTATTTTATCTCCTACAAAGTAGTGTTTTTTAGATTTCAGTTAAATCCTTTTAACAGAATTCTGTCGCTTTAATGAGCGATTGTAGGCATTATGAGTATTTTGTTGGTTTTTCTCTTTTAAAGAAGAGCGATATATTTTTTGATTTTTTCCCTCAAACTTTTTAAAACTCAAAATTTACCAGAAACTATAAACTTAGGTTATTTGCAGTCAAAACTCTTCATAAGAAAAATAATGTGTTTTAAATGAGTATTTACAGAGTAAGTTTTTTGTTTTGCTTTCTGGAGACCACCGCATTCTTTTTCATAGATTTTATATATTTAATTTAAGTTATAGATTAAGACGTGATTTTACAAATATTTTAAAAATCTATTACAGAATTTCTTTAGACAGCTTTAAAGTAACTTAATTCAAATTTTTTTGTTTCAATTTTTATATTTCATATATTAGATTATTTACATTTTATGAGAAAACAAACCTTTCATTGTTCCATTTGAAAAGTGTTTGGTTCAAAATTTATATGCTACAAACATGGTTATTAGTTCTAGTATATTGGAAGTTTATGTAACTAAGTAAGACATCAAGACTAAAATTTCCAGCTTAAGCATGCAAAATATTGGAATTCCAATTTTATGACATAATTAATAGAAACATTAGCTCAGGATTGAATAAGATATCGGAATATATCCGTAAGTATAAAATTAATTCTCAATAGTTAGAAGCTATTAAGAGAGAATGCGCTCACTCCATCTGCAGTGGTTGAATAAACTGTGCAATGCGACTGCGCGTAACGAGGGCGTGTCTTTTTTATCAGGGGTGGAGTTTGGTCTCTGCTAACTTCCGCAACAGAGTTTCTGAGACCCCCGTTTTGCTGATTTTACTCCCCTTCCCCTATTTCTAGCCCCTTTGAACACTTTCCAATCAATAAGTCAACTACCGAAACGATAATGTCTAGTGAATGAGAAATCAGGGACATTCACAGAATGAATTACAAAAAAGTTCTACTTTATTTTCAGTCACTTAATTGTAGTAAATTCCATTAACAAAAAGCTGGATTTCATTGAATGTTTATTCTCCTATCCGGGATTTTAAAAGTTTCCTGAAGCAATAAAAATAGTTCTTTTCATTGTTTAATGTTTGTTATTTGAAAATTCTCAGTTGTAAAATTAGAATTTCAAACATTTTATTAGAAAAAAACTATGACTATTCTTAATTAAATACTTCGGTATTGTAAACAAAGAAATGTCACATGAAAGCGCATGAAATGAGGCAACTTATTGAGATCTTTCTTATCATTTCAGAATCCACTAAGCATTTTAAGAAAGAAGTAGATAGTTAAAAAACATCGTAATGTGAGAATAGTTCTTAATTAAAATCACTGTCAACTGTAAAACTAATGACTATTTAAAAATATACTAAGCACAATTTTAAATCCGAACTGTATTACAGATCAGTAAGAAAAGGCATTTCTTTATTTACAAGACTTGTTGGTTGATCATTTCAATGAATATGGTAAAATGGAAAACTGGGAAATTTATAATCTTCACACGTTTTTTTTTTTTTTTTTTTTTACATTGAATATAAACTAAAATCTAATAGTTATAAAGTTAAATGAACTGAAAGAGAATAATTCAAAATAGTTTGAGGCACACCAAAGCTAAGTAGAACAGTAATACAAATGTCACTTAGAGGAAAACGCCATTTTTTTAAAGATTTTATAAATACGGATAAATTAATTTTTTAGTCATTTACTAATAATTTGAATTACTTATCAAGACAGTACATGTTGTTGTTGTCTTTATGCAAAACAGTATATGTTGTGTTACAAAAATTGCAATATTCGTGATAGTTATGTTAATTTAGTAAAAAAAATTACAAATCTTAGGAACTTAATTTTTTTTAATTAAATACCTTAAAACTTAAAAAAAAATTTACACCCGTTTTTCATTTTCTCATTAACAAAATTATATAAACAGTTAATTTATATAAATAAATAGAAATGGGAGTAAAGAATATTTATGTATCTAAAATTTGGTATTAAAAATATTTTATAGAATTTTGCTTATAACTTGAAAAATATCCATCCGTGACTAAATAATATAAGTAAAATATATAGTTTACTCCATAACTATCTTATAAGGCTATTATTTTGCATATTATTAAGACACATTTCTTAGTTATTATATTTTTAAAGAGTAGTACAATACTTTTTAAATTTTTAATATTTCAACTTTCATTAAAATATTTTTCAGCTATATATATTATATAATTGACGTAATTGTTTAATTTACATTAAGTATATGTTTTATTCTTTATAATTTATCATTTTAAAAACTAAGTAAAGCATAGATGTGGAACATTTTCTTTACGAAATATATAATGCTTGTTTCTTGACTTTCTTAAAGTTACAAAATTAGAAACAATTTAGTTTTTTAGTTAAATGCTTGTTAAAATCTTAGGAAATTAAAAGATGCATAACAACTTCTCAACTCTTATAATAGAAGACAAAATATAAATATATTTATGAACTGTATATCCTCACATGATAATAATCTGAACAATAAATAATGAAGATTATTCATTTTGCATACATATTCTTTAAAATAACATATTTTTAGAAGAAAGTGATACTATCATATATTTGGTTTTTTACAAGGGTAATTTGTAATTATACCTAACTTTTTATAAAAATAAGGTAAATTTGTTCGAGACAAAACAAAATTAAAATTATCTTGTATGAAATATTTAAGAATCACGAATTTAGTGAATCAAGCAGAGAATAAATTCTCAAATAAATTCTAATGATTCTGAAAAATTATATCTTGTTAAAAGATTATGATTATTCATGCTTGTTAACAAAGGATGATTTAATAAGTTTCCCACAATTCCTATATATACATACATACATGCATACATATATATATATATTACTTGTACTACTCTTACTTGATATTCTTTTACAACTACAATTTATTAATTCCTACGATTTCATTATTAAAAATTTTCTTTTCTTTATAGAATATCTCATTTTATTCATTATACCTTATAATTAAAAGAAATTTTGTTATAGTAATGAATTTCTCAAAATTAATGTAAATGGGTATATATATATATATATATATATATATATATATATATATATATATATATATATATATATATATATATATATATATATATATATATATATATATATATATATATATATATATATATATATATTTATAAGAAATATAATTATAAGAATTTTTAATTAGACTAACACAAGTTTTATATCTTTGTTATTTTAAAAAAGTTTCTAAGTTTTTTAAAAACATATTAACAGATATTCTCTCATTGAATTTATATAGAAACAGGTTAACAACTTTGCTTACACCAGAAGTTAAAAGATTAGAAACTGATGTTTGTTATTTTAATCTGAAAGTAACAAATAATCTGATTGTAACAAATAAATTTTTTTATCTTTTTCATTTATAATTGAAGCAAAAAAATTACTTTGCCGTAGATTGAAAGTTATTAGGCTAGACTGTCATAATTTTATAGGAAAAAGTAAATAAACGTCATTTATTTTTACTGGAAAAGAGCTAAAATTTAAAAAAATATTTAATCAAGAAATTTTTTTTCCAAATTCAAAGTCCCAACATAAAAAAAAATATCCATTGAAATCTTATTAATAATTTTAATATTATTTATAATCGTATTATTAAATGACACCTAATCTTCTATTCAATAAAAAAGAACCAAATTAAAATGTGGTTTCAAATTTATAACTCAGTTTATAATCTTATTACCACAGTGTTAAAATCTTACATCTATACTCTCAAAATTGTTTTGAAATCTTAACAAGCTTTTAATAATGATTTCAAAATTATTTTCAAGTGCTTTAGCACTTTAAAAATCACATTAAAATGTGGCTTTTTGACATAAAAATTAGTGAATTAGATTCGAAAAATACTATTGAAGAAAACTATAAGAACTGAATAAAATGCTTTTAACTTTTAATTTAGTGTTCGAAAGCATTTAATAAAATTCAGTAACATTGAAATTTAGTAACTATGCATTTTTTCGAAATAAATTTGTATTGTGTTTTCTAATAACATAAGCAGTTTGTAATTTTAAAATTAATGTTAAGGTTAATGATATGGAAAGTGAAATATGCTTATGTTTATTCAAAATTCTTTATATATTAATGTGATATATATGTCCTCATATTTATTTCTAGGTTAATAACAAGTTTTTTATTAAAATAAATGCACTCTAAGATTTTTTCAATAAAAAAAAGAATCAAACCAATATGCAACTTGTAGTTAAAGAAATTTAAAATTTCTGTTTTTTTTATAGTATAAGTACACTGAACAAGTTAGACTGGGAAATATTTCAGAGATGTCTTATTGTAAAAACTTAATTTTATTACATTTATATTTTTAATTTACGAGCAACATATACCTTTTTAATTTTATTTAACGCTCTTCATATTTTCTACATCTATAGATTACCACAAAAAATAACTTTAGATTATAGTTACTATAACAACAAATATAGTTTATAGTATAATAAATAAACACTTCGCTTAAAAATGGCTTATAAATTTATTCATGAGAAAAGTACATATTTCTATAAAATAGATCACAATTTCATAGAATTTAATAGTTTACTGTGGTTATTAGTTAATTATATATATATGATGCAGAATATAAACCTTACAGCAGAATTATTTTCAATAAGCTCAATAGTTTTTGAAACTATGAAAAACTGTAATTTCAAGATTTTAGTTGTTGAGAAATTCCTTTATCCCTCATACGGCTAGTTGAGCTAGATTTTTCCTTTAACAATTATTTTTCTCGCGCGAGGACTCATTTAACTAAAACATACCTTTCAATACTTATTCATAATTATTACTAACTTCCACATTCAAGGTAGGAATTCAATATATGAACTGTTGAACAGTAAATCAAATCATTGAACTAATTTGGCTGCAATAGAGGGAGAATTAATAATTCTTGCTTCGATTTAAACGTTACTGATTGTTTTACTGCTTAACTCATCCACCACAAATATTATGATAGTGTTACTTATGTAAAACTATTTCTAATCATAGACTGTCTCATACATTACTGATTTTCTGACTCCTTTATTGAAATATTAATTTTATAGACCATGAAATTTTTATGAATAAAATTAAGCCTAAATGTAATCAAGACTACAATTTATTTTAAATTTACCAAAAAATAGATTTGACCTAAATTTGTGTTTTTACATTCTTTCCCGCCGTATAATATTTAATGTTGATGGATTTTCATCTTTGATAAAAACATCCGTCTGAAGTATATTATTCATCTTAGTTAACTTAAGAATTATAGATTTGACATTAATACCTATCGTTTCTATTTAAATTTAATTTATCTCTTCTTACCGCAATCAATTAGAAACTGTTTATTTTATTTCCACAATATTCTCCCTATGTAATAAATAATATAAATATGATTTTAGTGAGGGTAAAATTACTTTTAGTATCTTACCGCTTTTGCATTTCACTACTATATAACACTCTTATAAATATTTTGAAAACTTATCTATTCCAACAATACTTTCTTCCTTTTCAGCATTATTTAATTCTCGTCATTAGTTGTACTCTGTAGAAATGTGTATGTATGTCAAATTTCTCGTACTTAAATTAAATAGCTTCTGAAAATAACATTCCAACTTCCTGAGATTCTCTCTTCTAATTAAGGTAAACGTGTCAAAACATTCACATAGCTGTTACAACGAGCTTTCATTAGATATTTGAAGCCGAAATAAAATGGATTTGAATTTCACTAGCTCCATGTGAGTTTGAATTTCATTAGCTTAGGCGTAGTGACATTTTATTTTCATTGCACCTATTTAAACAAAACTGATAACTTTTTTTATAATGTATTTAATCTTTCAATATTTATGACATAAGAGAACAAAATTTCATTCCAATCCGTTCAAAGAGCATTTAATCTTATTGCGTTATTACAAGTTTCACTTACGTATATATATATATATATATATATATATATATATATATATATATATATATATATATATATATATATATATATATATATATATATATATATATATATATATATATATATATATATATATATATATATATATATATATATATGAGTTAAAACATAAAGATTTGGTAAAAAAAAACACATACACATGTATTTTTCTTTATATTTTTTAGAAATTCAAACATTCGGTAGACAAGAAAAAGGTATACAAAAAATTATACTTTGCATTCTCTTTAGATTAATTATATATAAACATCCCAAACTCTTACCCTCAATTTAATTTCGTATTAATGCAAAATTTGTTTAACGTATTTAATCAACTTCATGTATTTCGGTAAACTATTCCATTCCTGAAATGTTGTTTGAGGAGCTATTCAATTTAGATTCAATCAGAGAAATGGAAATCAACATTTTTTTCAGTCGGTTATAAATGAGAGATTAGTTTATATGTAAGTACTATGAATGTCACAGAACAGTAAAGAGCAAAAGATTCCTTTATTGAAGCTTTTCTCTTGCTAGAACGTCAAATAAAAGATGTGTCATTAGTTGCCGACTACTAGTTTGGTGATGTATACACGTGACAAACTCTGCAGCAGTAGAAGAATAGATGTTCTGTTTTTTTTACTATACAACCCGTATTTTATTTTTATAGATGAATGAGGGGAAATAACATAATGTGTGTGTTATTTCTCAGCAATGATGGATTGAGTTAATGGTTTCATATCAAAATAAATACCTTTGATTTATTTAGTTGAAGATTGCTTTATGTAAAAAACTTCTAATCACTTGAAATAATCCAATATATTAAATACAGAAGCGGAAAACTATTTAACTTATTCTGCTTTCCTATCAAAGTGGTTCAAGTTATGCAATCATCATTAAGAAGATTGTTACCTTAAATAAAATTAATTAGAATTAACAATTTTGTCATTATTTATTTATTTTCCATATTATTTTTAACTAAACAATTTTTAATAAGATGAATGGAAATAATCTTAGAACGGGCAAATAACTTTATTGGTAATGTCATAGTCACTGTATATTAGTCAACTACAATAGAATAGTTAATGATATAATGTAACGGATGTTTGTTGTGCTTTTTGAAAGTATTTCTGTAACAAAGAATGTAATGAAAAATGTTCGTAGAAAAATTTTTGTTGTAAATAAATATGAGTTTATTATAAAGTTAAACAAATTTCAGTAGTGAAGAATTAAATTACTCTCTTTCATGCTTAAAGTTTAAATAATTATCTCTATGCCTTCGACATTTTTAATTCTTTTTAATAAACCATTCGAAGAAATATAACTCTGATTAATTTATTTCATTGTGATGCAATAAAACAAGTGAGTTTCCATTAATTTTTTCCTTTATACTTTTACCTTACTTTTTATTATAAATTGTTGATTCTATTAGGGAATGTTTTAGCTAAACAGCAATATACTTTAATGTATTACACCATTTATTCAAAAATAAACAGATTCAAATGCTGATAAAGTTATAAAAATTATAATTTTTAGATAAAAAATTTATTTTGAAACCTGAATTCAGGATAGGTTGATAAATCTATGATTTGTACTAGTCCAGGAAATAGAAAGCCAATAAATTTTACAGAAAGGATTTTAATGGAATAAATATATGTCTTGAAATAAACTAAGGAAATACCTGTTAAACATAACTAAATTTCGCGTAAATAGTAGATCCTCATTTTAAAGTGTTGGGGTTTATAGCTAAAATGTAAAGTAACAACAGTCTTTTATTCTTTTAACAATGATATATATTCATTCTAAATATATAGAAAAAATTTTTGTTTATGATTTTTTCCCACGTTATTTAAACTCTTCAGGAAATCATAAATTTAATCAGGTGAAAAAAGCAGTTATAAAACTCTCAATGCATCAATTATCATCTGTTAAAATTTCTCTCGGGCTAATACTGCTTTTTATAAAGATTCCAATTGTCCATGATTGTTTGTGAATACTTTCAATGTGATAAAATACTTTTACAACCACATTGAAAAAATAGAAACCTTTAAAATATAGTTTCCTAACAGTAGTGAATCGCCAAACATGGGAAAGGTTATTTAGTGTTATCTACACAAATATTATTCCACTGAAATTAAGAACTATATAAATAGATGCCAAGATAAATTAATTATAATTCTGATTTTATTAATGACAAAAGCTTGAAAAATAGCTAACAAACATATATTCGTAACACATTTAATAAATTCATCAAACTTTCAAGCATAATTACAAAGTATACATCAAAATGAATTTATCTAATATTCATTAAATTATTATTAAAAAAAGTTTACAATTTGAATTGTAGTAACATAATAAAAAAAAACTATACCTAGTATTATAAGTTCTGATTGTAATTACTTTAAAGCTACACAGAATTAATGATATATGCTGCTATATTAACTTGTAATCAAATATCTTTTAATTTTAAAGTGATATGTTACTGTTAACTTATTTTGTAGCTGTTTTTTTTTCATTTGCTCAGAGAGGAAAACAATCATGCTCAAGTAAATTCAATTAATGAATATTAAATAATCTAATGAGAACTTTTCGTGCATTATTTATGAAAATCTGTGTGTCTTCTTAAGTATTCCATCAAGAAAACTAAGTATAATATTCAATTCCGTTTTTCTGAATTTCTATGGTTTTAAAAGTACCATTTTTATGTTTTTTCTTGATTTGTTCATGGAAGAATGCTTTTAAGGCATAGTGATAAAAATTTAAAAATTCTTTCTTTTAAATTTTGTTCACATTCATTGACCTATATATGTTATTACTGTACATGGTATTACTATTTTAGTTCGTTTGATAAAATTTATTTCTGTAAGATTTATTTGTGTTTCCATAATTCATCAAATTTGCAGTTTCATGTTTATTTTTCATAAAAATAATAAATCTAAAGAAATTGAGTGAAAAACAACTATCTCTAGATATATGATAATTAACAGAATTAATAAATTAAACTAACCCAATCAGAAATGTAAATTATGAAATCTGTCAAAAAAAAGCTTTGCTTTCAAAAAAAAGTTTGAAAGTGAGTTAGTAAGGAGTATTTTAATCTGTAGACTCACAGTTAAAAATAGTTTTTGAAAATAAATTTACTCAATTAGCTCAATTAAAATATGTATGGTTAGAGAGTCTCATACATTTATAATTAATTCTGCTTTCCTTTCATTTTATTATTGTTGACGAAAATTATACTTAAGAGGAAAAATTCCATTTCCCTGAATTTCATAATCACCAATATCATGGAGCAAATGGAACTCTTCAGCTAAATTATGCATAATTTACCCACTTTATAAATGGGATAAAATGAAAGATCCATTAACAAAGTATATTCATGAAAAGAAAAGAAAACAAGTGTGTTACACCACAAAGAGATCGCTAATAGCTTGCTTACAATTTTTTTGCGCAATACAAGAAAAATGAACTTTTGAAATAAAAATTGTGAACAGAAAATTTAGAAATTTCAATGAATTAAATAAGTCGTTCTCGATTCCAGGAAGGAAATAAATAATTTAGAAATTTATGCTCAAGCTCATTTAAGTCATCTTTAAAATGTTTACATTAATAAAATTAATTTTATTTAAAACATTTAGGAAATATTTTGAGAAGTGTGTTAAGAAAATGTTTTTTGTGCTTTCCATTTAGTTTACTGAAATTACCCTTTATGTATAGTTTTTTTTTGGCTTACTTTCACGTGAATGAAAATCAATGCAAAATAAAAATAAACTTTAATTTTCATGTTCATCACTTTCCTTGCGTTAAGTTCTCAACTTGCTTTAATTTTATTATTTTATTAATAATAATAATTCACTTTAAATAATAACTAAAACTCAAACTACTTTTCCAGTGAAAAATTACTATTATGAAAATTCTTTTGAAATTACAGTTAAATAAGTCTAATTTTCTACTTATTTTATTTTTTCATAACAGTGTCATTATAGTGATATAACATTTGTTACTTTAAATATGAAAGTAACTGAAATTTTCTATATGTGTTTGATTAATCTCTTGTTCTTTAAAATTATAACTATAAAAGTGTTTTCGAACAATATAACGATATTAAAAACAAGTAAGACCTTGAAATACTCAAAATAATATTTCGTATATTAAACTTGAAATGTTTATTATTAATAGTCAAATTTAACTAATTAACAAGTATTTGTAATCATTTACACGTTTTATCTAAACTTACACATGTCTTATTGGTGTGTTAAGATATTGATGGGTGGTTAATTTCTTTTTTTTATGTAAATTAAATAATAAATATTTAAAGTCTTAAAGAACAAATGCTTTTTAAAACCTAAAGGTAATTTATTTCTATAAAATTCCTTAATTTTTCCCTATTAAATTTTTATAATTAAATATTATTTAAAAGACTAACAAAAATTCAATTCAAAGCTATGATACATATGAAAACATTAATATGCACATTACAGTTACTTAATGTCATGTAGACAAAATGCAAGTGAATAACACAGTGTCTAAAAATCATTATGAAAATACCAAAATAAAAATAATAAAAAATATTACAATGTTATACGAATTAAATTATATTCTATTGAAAGATTTTTTATGAGAAATAATTTATTGTCTTATGTCATAAAAACTAAAGAGTCAGTAACTTCTTGTAAAAATAAAATCTATTGTATAAAAATTTCTACAGCATTGATCATATAGTATATTCACGATTTTTTAAAATTACATTTACTGTATAGAAGTTTGTCTTACAATTTTATTTTATTATTAAAAATTTAAGTAGATATCGTTGAAAATAATATTACGAATTAGGAAATTAAGTAGTATAATTTTATTTCTTGAAATAAATGCTCATTTATTAAGTGCTTTTGTAACTTATCTTTCTTAGATTAATTAACATATATAATTAAGCTAGAAATTTAGTTTTAACAATCAAATTATTTTATTTAGTAATTTAAAATAAAAATTAAATTTGATATTAAAAATAGTAAAAAGTAAGGTAACTAATTGTAGATGCTATATTTTTATCTTTGCGAATCAGTAGTTACTAAATTTCGGAAATTTCGACTATAACAAGTTTTATTCAAAACAATTTCACAATAGAAGAATGTTGATGTCCTCTTACATCATGAAAATTAATTCACAGTTCTCAAATATCAGATTATTTGAATTTTTAAATCAATTTTTAATTGTTGCTGCAATTTTAAAAAATAAACATTTTAGTGCTATCTTTATTGAAGCTTATTAACAATTAACTGTACCAGATCGTCCATATGAACAAACAAAAATTAAATTTTTTAATGCAGATGATTTTCTTTTATTGGAATTTAAATTTTTGTCTTACGAATATCAGAATTTAAGCAAAGATATTTTTATAGTTAAAGTTAAAACAGAATAATAACGATGATAGTGTAACACTAAGTCCTACAGAGAAAATTTCATTGAACAACAGGATAAGTTAGAAAGTTTTTTGATGAATAAAATGAATATCCTAATATCGAAGAAGGAATATTTTAATTAATAAACTCTTCTGATTCTATTCATAAAATCTTCATTTTATGCGCGTGTGTATGCGTGTGAAGGAATGTACGTACATATACATTGTACTTAGAAATGATTTTCATATTCTTAACAATTCCTCAAAATAACTTAGAAGGCGTATTGATTAATATATTTTAATTTTTAAATTACGTGCAACTTTAAAACCTCAAACTTTTAGGGTTAGAGAAAACTAAAGCTTTCTCGCTTATGTTCATTTTAAAACGCGATATTAAAATATTATTTCAGTTGTTCCTAAAATGTATTTCTACATTTGAATAATAATTTTTTTTATTTTAAATAGCTAAAAGATTTTTCTCATAGAGTAATATATTTGTTGTTTTGTTTTTTCTGATCCCATTGTTACTCCAGATCCATTAGCCGTCAGTCTTAGCAAAATCAAGAAACAGCAAGGGATTCTCAAGAAAACCCTCCTTAGTAAATCCAAGACACAAAAGAAGGTGTTGCAGGCCCAGCCTGGGAGACACCACATTTACAACAGGTAGAATAGAGCTTACGTTTGATATCAAATTTAAGTCCACAAAGATGACCAATAGCAAACCTAGAATACGTAGTTTGGTCATCTCTAGAAACCTTGAAAACAATGAAATCAATAGGACCACCACCAGGATGAAACTCCTGAGCAAATGGAATGCTCCAGATAGCCTGGACACCTCTTTTTGAATAGATTGCATTTCAGTGTAGGTGAGAGAAATATCAATTGGAAATGGACCAGCAGCGCTGTTTTCAGTCAGGACATCGGCCCTCTTTCTTCCATTTCGACATGAGAGGATATCCATTGCAAATATTTTTAATGGCTGCGAAAAAGCTGTACGACTAGACGAATTGGATAGCGATGCGAATGTCCGTGGCAATCCAGATAATATGTTTAGTACTTAGCATAATATTAAAAAATACTATACATATTGAAAAAGTGCGTATTTTTTAATTTACCAAAATTTGATCATTCTATTTAATTTACACTATAAAATATTAATATAGTTACTTTTTCAAAAAAAAAAAAAAACTTCTCCACTTTAATTAGAAAAGATTTAATTTCTAATCTGTTTCAGTCTTGAAATTTGTGTTATTTTTAAATAATTATTTCATTAATGTATAAAATTCGTAAATATGTAAAATAAAACCATTTTATAATGAGATTAAAATAATTTGTGAATTATAATTTTATATTTAATACATATACATACTTAAAAACAGAGCTGCATAAATTTTTTAATTACAAATTGTGATTAGTTCAAGAATTATTCCGCATAAAAATTAGTAGTTTAATATACACATACGAAATTTTTTAATAATAAATATTACATAAAACTAAAATTATACTCCGTTAGATTTCATTCTAATATTAAAAAATAACATATTAAGGAAAATAATTTGTTATGAACCGATGTCAATCATTGCTATTTCAGTTCAATTTGAGTTAAAAAAAATTTTTTAGAAACATATTAAAACAGCTTGCTTTGATTCATTATCAGATTATTCAAATAATTTTAAGATGTATTTTTTTTTATTCTTTAAGGCAACAATTTAAACGTAAATTATCTCTTTATGTATGAAGCTCACAAAGAGAATGGAACTTAAGCATATAGTTTGTGCCATGTGAATAGATCCTTCCGTTCATGACCTAGTGTTAAGATAGCTTTCTTTGGAGTATAAGGTCGAGTTTCTGGGTTCGATAACGGGCACTGTTAAACAATGAAAGATGGATGTTGTGGTTCTGCCTTCTGCATGTACTTTCGTCAGAGTAAGTGCTTGAAAGTTTTCTGCCTTTTCTTGCTTGAAACAACCCACTATCTATATGAAAAACTCTCCAGGAAAGCAATTTAAGTGGTGGATGATAAAATGCCTTGCAACGGCCCTCAGCCATCAGGCTGTCAACTATGTGGTGTCAAAATCTTCAACTTATGATGATCTTGAAATTTATAATACATTAAATGTGACATCAGTTCTGTTATAAAAAATATCTTATATTTTGTTTCTTTGTAAAACATAAAAAAATCGATAAATATCTCACTTTTTGAACTTAAAATACAAACATATTAACAATATATATAATTAATTTGGGGTATAAATAAAGAATATCCTGAAGAAATAAATAATGGATACGCCAAAACTTTATTTGAACAAAAAAAGGTCAAAGAGTTTTGTAGATTGCTAAAAGAAAGGGGTTAATTGAAGAATTGGATGAATAGCATTTCATTAGTAAAATTGTGGCAAAATTAATCGTAATATAACTCATTGTACCAAAAGGAGTACTAAAATATTTACCTATATTATTTCAATAAATATTTAAAATTACTTCTATATAATTTTTCTTATAGCATTTTACTGGAAAATTTTTATTGAAAAGTAAATTTAATTTTTTTGGAGTTAGAAACGAAATACATTACATTCAGTTTATTATGTGCGAAAACTATTAAATATATAGTGATAAAAAAATAAGAATAAGAGAAAAAAATCTGTGAGGCAACTTTATTTATTGCATAAATAAGCACTATTTAAAACCTTTTTTGGAAAAAATAAACAGGTAAACTAGTTTCATTGTTGTTTCTTTTATACTATTTTAGAATTAAAAATTGAAAATGCTATTCACAATAAGATCGCTCAAATTTGAAATTCAATAAAACATTTTACAGAGAAAAAGCTTTTGCTGCATTGTTGTAATGTTTGCATCTTTCATTTTTTTTTAATTATCTAAAGGTCAACAAGTATTTAATTAAATATTTTGTATAACAAGATAAAAAAAAAACTCTTTGAAATTGAGTTTATTAAAAGTTTAAAATTTGTAACTAGAAGTGTTTCTAAGAAATTTGGGTTGTATTAATTTTACAATTAATTGTTTTAATTGGAATGATTTTGTTTGATTCTTTTCAATTTAATTTTATGTACTAAAATGGAGTTTCAAAATAATTAAGATACAGAAGAAAATGTACTTATTTCAATTTAACGAGTTCCAAGTAAAATACCATCATACAAAATATAAAAATAATTTCTATTTTATCTTAATATTCTCAGAGAAAGTAATTGGTAAATTTTAATTTGTTCGTAAGTTTATAATTAATTATACTAAAAGTTATCTTATTTCTCATTACTTATTTTTATTTTATTTTTGAAAAATGAAAAAAATTAGCGAAAACGACTCGAATTACTTAAGGAGAAAATCTAGTCAATTTCTTTATAATGAATTCCACTTAGTTTTTTTTAATTAAACAAGTTTTTTATTTTAATAACTGTTTCTTGAATAAAACCTATCTTTGTTTTTCCTTACAAAATTAGAAAAGCAGATGAAATTTCTTGCATATTTTATACATTTTTATTTCATATTTCTAGCAACATTTTTCCTTATAACTCAAAAGCTTAAATTTATTTTATTTTCAAGTTCATAATGAAGACAATTTTATTAAAATTTGTATCTCTTGGTATCTATTTTTGGTATTAAATATTTAAACATCAAAAATTATGCATGCAACTATTCCAAACTTACAGTTATTATTACTGTTAAAATATTTCATATGAAAAATTTAAAACGTAAAGCAATTGCTTGGTTACGTACATTACTCAATTTTTGAAATGTTTGATATTTCGAAACTATTGTGATAAGGAAATTGGAAATCAAATTAAAAATACTAATATTTATAAGGCTTTTCACTTATATTATTTTTAACTAAAGTGAGCAAAAAATTGACTAAAAATAGGTATTGTTGTATTAAAAAAATTCTAATAATATTGTATAGTAAATTATTTAAAAATAAACGGGAAAAAAATTTGGTTTTTTCAAAAATGAACTGAAATTTCAAGTTTTGTTCATAAAAACTTAAGAATAAATAGCTATTTAAATTGTCTAATAAAAAATTAAAACTGCATATTCGGGATATGATTTTTTGAATTCGTCATTTTTTAAAATAGAATTACATATTTTAATTTTTGTTCTATTTTCTTGAAAACTTTAGTGAGCTTATTTACTGTTTTAATCTTCTAGTAAATTCTACATTTTTATGATAGAAGATTCGATAGTTATTAACGTCAGTTTCAGTAATAAATTCGATCCCCTTTTCATGAGTAAATGGTGATTTAATATAGTCACTAGTTTTTCATGTTTTTTACCTGAAAATGCAACACAATTCATTTTTCAAACTTTTTCTCTAACATAAAGTCAAAAATCTCATTTATTTAAAAAAATGCTCAACATTAGTTTTATTTTTACCGAAAAGTGTACTTTTATAAAAATAAAACTAAAAATTTTTACTAGAGTTAATTCTAAGCAACTAAAATGTCCTGTACTTTCACGGTTAAATTCTCCCATATTTATTTGAAAATGTTATAAAATACACTGTATTTCCTCAAAGAAGTTGCTTAACATTATTGTCTGACTTCCGTATTCTAGATGGGTGAATTTATATCATGTTGGATATATTTTTCTCATAGATTCAATTTTATAGCATGCATCTATTAGGGAAAAAGGGGACAGTCTCGATCAATTCAGCGACAGTCATGGTCCACAATAAGCTCTCCGGAAATTGCTTTCATCAGGCGAAAAGAGATTGAACTGAGGGAGCGATAGGTTTCGAGTTTACACATTGCAGACCCACTGGCTAAAATCCTCTTGGGAAATAGTGTCGGGCGGAGGTTGAAAAAGAAGCGGGCGGCAGACAGAGGAATGGGAAGAAAAATATTTCCATCTAGTTATGCAAATAACTCATGGAGGACATTCTCTATTTGCTATACAAGGATTCTTTTTCGGGGAGAGCTGTTTGTCGTTGGCATCAACGTTAAAATTTTTGGAGCTTTAAGCCATTTACGGATTTTTTAATAAAAAGAATTTTAAATACGTATTTTCAAAATATGATAAAAATAGAACAAAATAATATGGATTTTAAGGAATAGAAAACTTACTGTGGAAAGAGTTTATATAAAATCCATGTAAAAATATAGAAGATATTTTCAGACGTGAGACAATTTCTAGTTGAAAGATATTGTGATGAACAAGCAATGAGTAAACGAAAAATAAGGCTTAGCGAATATAAAGAATTTTTTTTATCTAGGTTATAAAAAAATCCTAGGAAATATATACATGCATATTTTTATATTAAAAGAAAAGGAAAAAGATTAAAAATACTTTTTCGAAGTAAGAATTTTCATAATGCGAAAAATAAAACTTAGTACCTAAATTAGAAACCAACACATTGCGACGTCAAATTCACAAAATACTCAAAATGGAGTTAATTTCTCATAGATTTATTTATGTTTATTTCAGTAATTTTGACCAAAAGTACACGTCTTAGATCCTATAATTTAGTGTCATATTTCTACTTTAATTGCGATATTATGTATATATATATATATATATATATATATATATATATATATATATATATATATATATATATATATATATTTATTTATTTCTTTATATATGTGTGTGTGTGTGTGTGTGTGTGTTTGTGCGTGCGTGCGTGCGTGCGTGTAGCACATTATAAAATTTCAATTACCATGCATTTTTTATCAGAATTCCTTTGTGTTAAATAAAATACACTATTTGGCTTAGTATTATTTCCTTCTTTTGCCTATCAATGTAATATAATATATTATTTACATGAGGAAACTGCATAGGATTTCCATTTTGAAATTTTTTCTTTGTTTCTTGTATTATGTTAATTACAGACTTTTAAATCAGCTAATTGTTCAGAACAACTATGCTAACAGTAGTAATTTTAAAGCATCTTTAAGCAATAAATAAACCAAATAAATGTATAACAATATGAGATGAAAATCATTCTAATTCATGTTTATAATATAATGAAACAAAAATGCTGACAGACTTAAATTTTATATATTATAACATAATGAATGAGTACCCCAGCTTTCTTTAAGAAATGAGTGTTTATCATCATCATCATTATTATGTATCATTTATATAAATTTTTATAATAAAAGATAACCTATTGTTATAATAAAGGATAAAAGATGATCTTTCATTATAAAAGTTATATAAATGCGATGTTCAATTATTCTTTAATATACTTCTTAAGGAATGATGGTGAAAAATAAAAAGAAGACTTTTGAAAACTACACAAATATTCAATTAGAATTCAAAAGTCAAGAAGAGACTTATATCAATACAGTGTACAACATAATATTAATATATATGACAATAATTAGTACTTCAAATAAATCCATGAAATACTGATTTGTTGTTAGTACATAAATTAAGTTTAATCTTTACTATAAAATTGAGTTAGATGAAGATATAAAAATGATGAATGCGTTCATAATAAATTGAATTTCTTGATACATTTATCATTAATTTAATTTGAATTTCATTAGATGAATTAAGAAAGTACTATTTTAAATCTCTACATATGAGTTAATCAGGAGTTTCGAAAATCATATAGAAAAAATTATTTTATTCAATAAATATGTAAATGCATTAGTTTAATATTTGAGTATAAAAAGTAAAAAAATGATGAAAATTTTATACAAATGATAAATATTTCATTCCCATTTTTTTACAATCTTTCTTTTCAATATTAAAAATTTTTAAATATTTAATGGGTTTTATTTTTAATGTAGAAAAGAAAGTACTATAAAAAGAAGAAATGAAAAGTTTACTATTTGTATAAAATTTTAATCATTCTTCCCCCATTTAAGTAAACAATTTTTTATTTATGTAACTTCTGTTGATTTTTTAATACTTTATTGTATTCATGAAATTAAAAAAAAAGCTAAAAAAGAGTACTTTTAAAAAAATAAATAATCTAAAAATATTGCTTCATAAGTGAAAAATAATCATATTTTGAGTTAATATATTAATAATATATGATTTTATTTAAAAATTCTATAATGAAATGGAAAAATAAAATGATAAATCATTTTTATTCTTCATGTCTTCTCACTATTTTAAAAGAAAACTCAAAATTTGTTGGAGATCAAGTAATGAATAATCCTCCATTCTGAAGCAATTATCTTTATTAAAGTTCAATCAGAGTTGATTAGTTACTCTTTGAAAAAATAAAATGAAGAACAAAAATCGTATTTCATTTCTTCTGTCTCAAAAAAGGAAATGAATTTCTTTTTTCGTAACTGTCTCACAATTAGCCTTAATTTGATTTTTTTATGCTGAAAGAAATATATAGTGGAACGCTATTTTTAACGTATAGAACAGAATGAATTTTGGATGATTCTCAGTAATATTAAGAGATTTGCAAAAATATTTTTATGAAATTTAATTTCTTGATATTCCTTTTCTTGAGGTTTCTTTTAATGAAAAAAAAGTAATCAGTGCAATTGTTAATGCATTTAAAAGAGATAATTTACGTATTAACCTATATATACTTTAGTTTTCGATATACTTTTGATATTGCATCTAATATCGCTGCAAAGAGATTTGTGAAATAATATTACAGCAATGAAAGAACAACTTTTCTTATTTTAAATCAAAAAAAATTCCCCCAAAAAAGCAGAGTACGGAATTTCACATTTAACATAATCATCTTGCCAGAAAATATGATGAACATGAAATAAAATTACAGTAAGACATTAATGATTCTGCCAAACAATTTTTTTTCATCTCACAACCAAAAGAAAAATTATTAGAGTAATTTACAGAAAATTTTATAAGCAGTAAATAATAAATCGAAAATATATATGAATGAAAAATTATATTAAAACTTAGTAAAAGAAAAGAAAAATAAATTTAATGTAGTATATTTTTTAAAAACTCTAAAAATTTAATTCATAAATTATTTAAATGAAGAAATTAAGTAACAAAAAATAAATAAAACAAGAAAAATATTTAAACTTGAAAATATTTTACCTTTTAATAGCATAAAAATATACATTTTAGTTGAATTATGGAAAAACATTACATTATTAAATCTGGAAATCGATGAAAAAGTTTATTTGCCACAAACAGAAATATAAAAAAGGTAAAATCTAATTTTATTACTCGGGAATAAATAATTTTTTCTAAAATATTTATTTACATTAATTTAAGAGTAAATTTTTAATTGTTTAATTACTCTCTACATTTCGAAAAGTAAGTTAACCAAAATTTTAATAAGGATGTGTTCAAATTCTGTATCTAGTTTAAACCTTTACACAAGAAACGTTTTTGTAGAAAGATTTATGATTTGATTTCTAAAAAAAAAAAAAATAGTTTCGTCGCTGTAGCATCAATTGTTACAAATAAATTTTACACAGTTAACGACTATCAGCTTCAAAATTCCAGTACTAATTACATTCTTCTAGTATTAATTAGTTTTCTTATAAATACTACTAACTCCAGTACTAATTATTTTAGTTTATTTCCAATACTAATTACAATATCCATTTCTCGAATGACATCTATGCCAAATCAAATCTACATGAGAAATACATATTGTGATTAAATAGAATAAAGGAATGATTAATAACACAGTTTTAGAATAGAAAATTAACAATACATATGATAAGAACTTTTGACCTATACAAAACAATCTTAAGAGTTTGTTCTCTAATTGGTACTAATCATGAAAAAATACGGTGAACATATCTTTTATTTGCTCTGTAATTCATTACTATAATATTACATCATCTTATTCTATAATATTGTTTCATAAAATTATAAGTAAAATAAGAAAATACTCCGAATTAATTTTTTTATATATTATTGAAAAACAGTCTGACTGAAAATATTCCCACTACACCTTTCATGTTTCTTTATTCAAAAGAAGAGTTGAGAAAAATGTCTTAACTTTGTGATTGAATAATTCTTATCAAATTTTCTTTTCAAAAATTCTTAGAATTCTACATTCCATGAAAAAGGCTACTTTTTCTTTGTAGTATTCGCTCAAAACATATTTATAGATTCAAACCCTTCATTATTAATGCATATGCAAAAAATAAAAGTAAGGCGCATTTCATATCGCTACAACCACTGCAAATAAATATTTTGCAGAAACGAACAAAAATTGTCTATATATACACCTGTACTATTAAATGTGAGGGAAAAGCGAGGGATAAAGTCTAAGTTATAGTAAATGTAGATAACACTCTACACATTTATTAGATATGTAGTTTCTTTAAATAGATAAGAGAAGATTCACTAAAAATTTAATGCATCTAAATATAATAAAAATATTTTGTGTTTGTGTTATAGTGTTGCAAGAATTGTTAATAGAAACGTCGAAATCAACCAATCCTATAAATTATAGTGTGGATACTTTGGAAGAAAAAAGTCTCTAGAAATATAGTTCTACGCACAATTTGTTTGATATGAAAATAATTATCACCCAAAATAATCCATAGAAACTTAACAACTTGAAAACTATTTTTAACTTATGAACTTTAAAATTACTTTCTACTTATAAACTTGAGTACTACTTTCGAAATTATTTACATATTCATAACGATAGATAAAAAAAACTCTAGGTACAAAAAAACAATACAAAAATGCTACGATCATCCACTTATATAAATAAATAAATTTGATAGTGAAAACAGATTAAACACTGAAAATGATTTCAGTTCAAGACGCGTCTAATAAGTTTCTTCCCTTTAGTTTCTTTCACAGATGAGGAACTTTTATGGGAAGCTTAACTAATATTCATTTGAAAATTTTCTATAAGTCTACAATTATTTTGAGCTCAGTAGTATAAGTAAATATGTCATTCATTTATTTAAGTAACTTTTAGTTCATTGGAATAAAAGTGGGTTATAACTAATAATTTGAGAAAGTATTGGTAATACATCAGCGGGAAATATATTCTCTTAAAAACTATATTAAATATATCAAATTATATTTATATTTTGAGTTTTATGTACAGTGAATGACCATAATAAAGCATGCAATAATTATTAAATGTTAAGGTCACCGTCAGAAATCTTTTATATAAAAAATTATCCCCCTTCAAATTTAAGATTTCCCAAATTAAAATTGCTTTATATCCCTGTTGATTATTAAAACAAAATTATGATGGAAAGGGACACCTTATTATTTACAATTAGTAGATTGAATGCTAAGAGTTATTATTTCGCATATCATTGCACCCAAGATTATACACCTTTCAATTGCATTTAATATTTATTGTTATGTCGACTTCTGAAAACTTTATTTTAAATCTATAACTATCAGTACTTATAACTAATTGCATTCAGAGAAAACTTTTAATCCTTTTTTACAAAGACAAATATTTTGCATTTTTATAAAAATACGTTGAATTTACTGCCGACCGATTAGCTGAGTGATTAACGTTCCTGACTACTGAGCTGTTGGTCCCGGGTTCGAATCCCGGTTCGGGCATGGATGTTTCTTTCCTTCTCTGTTCTCTTTGTCCTTTCTTCTGTGTTGTTGTATAAATGTGGCCCGCCCTATTAACGGTTTTGTGGTGTTATGGCACGGGTAACGCTACTCGCATACGTGACTTGGTTCACAGGTGCCCGCTGGGTAACGAGAAATGAGTAGCAGTTTCTGGCCTTGTTGTGGAATAGGGTTCAGTCACCCTTGTGTACCCGCCATTGGATTTAAAAAAAAAACGTTACATTTACTGCGTATCAGTTGGATAGGATAATTTTGGTAGATAAAATTTTAATCAGTGAAAATTTCCTTATTTTGCTTTCTCTTTTTATCAGAGCTGACAATTTTCTTTCAACAAATTTAAATTGCGCAAAAAATGCAGTTAATTTTTTTCATCAAAACTGTCTTTTTCCTGCTAAGCCGTTTCATGCATTTGAAATAAAAAAAAGCTTTTTTTTTTATTCCCAATGTATTAATATTCTAATATATAAATCTATACATTCTTTAAAAAACAACAAATATTCTTTGTGAATTCTTCATAAAATATAAAATGTATATAAAATATTAAATTAAATAAATTAAACTGATATCTATCTAATCTAGAAAATTTGTCTGAAATATTTGTTTATATTAAATTATTTTTTTAGAAATAGTTTCTTACAATAATAAAAATTGTATCATATATCACAAGACTTTTAATTTTAACGATAAATTAAAAAGTAAATAAATTCTTGTTATTCACAATAGTATCAGTAGTTTAAAATAACTTAACTATAACGCTATTAATCATTGCATACGTAGCTAATTTAATTTTTAAATTTTTACCATTTCCCATAAACTTCTGTGCAAACAGAAAACTATAAATTCCACATCATATTTCCTGAAAATTACACTGTCATGATAGATACCCACATTTAATAATACCCACGTAAAAATATTTTATTATTAAATCAGATACGGTAAAATCCCTTTTTCCTTAAAATTGTAAGAGATATCTGAATTAATATTTTAATATGTTATACTACAACTGTCTGACAATGAATATATACACACTACACGTTTTATCCTTCTCTATATTCAAAAGAAGATTTGAGAAAAGTGCATTTATTTTCTGACTGTGTGCGTGTGTGTATGAAATATTCTTTATCAAATAAAGTTATTTTAGAATTTTACATAACATGAAAGAAAACCGTTTTTTTCCTTAGAGTGCTCTTTCAGACTTACAGATTCAAAAATTTTTTTTAAAGTAAGAAAACATTTCACTATATTGAAGAAAGTGCCCATTCAGCATATTGAATACCATTACAACACTGAAACTGATTGTGAATCATATTTTCAATTTCACTTTCGTGCAGTAAAGATATAATTATTTAACTTAAAATTCATAAAATAATAAACAATGTAATTGCTCTTAAAACAATTCCTAAAGATTTATTTTACTTAAAATTAAGATTCAAACAGTCAGACATTGAAATATCAGTTTTAATTTTAAGAAATTCGAAGAATATTTTTAATATTTTAATAACTAAAAACTGAAAATAATTTTATTACTTATAAAAACTTATATTAACTAGCAAATAAATATTAAATTTCATTTTGATTCAGAAATTTAAATAATAGTGTTTGATCAAAGAATTAGATAGAAATATGA
This sequence comes from Latrodectus hesperus, assembly GCA_037975125.1. Lineage (NCBI taxonomy): Eukaryota > Metazoa > Arthropoda > Arachnida > Araneae > Theridiidae > Latrodectus > Latrodectus hesperus. The sequence continues at coordinate 51,725,080 of CM075854.1, read as the reverse complement.
ATTATGATTTAGTTATTAACTACATTAATAAAAGTGGGACTCTAAAAATAGTCTTAAATACATATTTACAGAGAAATTACCAAAACATTTGTATATATAAGTAATAGTAAAATTATCTTAAAGAATATGATAATATATACACTATATATATATATAATTTTTTCGTATTATTATATATACAATTTTTCGAACGCGAAGAGTATAACTAGTAATTTATGATCATTATACACACACACACACACATATATATATATATATATATATATATATATATATATATATATATATATATATATATATATATATATATATATATATATATATATATATATATATATAAATATATATATATATTTATATATATATAATATATATATATATATATATATGTATATATATATATATATATATATATATATATATATATATATATATATATATATATATATATATATATATATATACATATACATATATATATATATATATATATATATATATATATATATATATATATATATATATATATATATATATATACATATATGTATATATATATGTGTGTGTGTGTGTGTGTGTGTGTGTGTGTGTGTGTGTGTGTGTGTGTGTGTGTGTGTGTGTGTGTGTGTGTGTGTGTGTGTGTGTGTGTGTGTGTGTGTGTGTGTGTGTGTGTGTGTGTGTGTGTATAATGATCATAAATTACTAGTTATGCTCTTCGCGTTCGATAAATAGTTTAAATTTGGTCAGTTTCATAACAATTTGAAATCAGAAAATGCAAATTTCCCCAATGGAAACCATGATGTTTCATAAAAATATTTCCTTATGTTTATATTAAAAATTTAATAAATGCATCATAACATTTGATCAAGTTATAATGAACCAAATTCTGTCCATTCTTATCATAATTAGGAAATTATTTCATGTGTTATGAAGTAAGAAATCCATAGAAAACTTCCCTTGGTCGATAAGAAATTTACTATCAATATACTCTTAAAGTTTTATTAACTACTTCAAATTCTTAATTTTCATTATATGAAATAATTTTTCATTGATGCGAATCTAGTAACATAAATATTTTAATAGATTTTTATAATGTTCCCTTGAGTTTTATTTTATTTTAGTCCTTCATTCCATACATTCTATTTTAAAAGAATAGATTGTATGGAACGAAGTAAATTTTTTCTTGTCTCCCTTTTTGAAGAGAAACTGGCTAAATTTTCTATATTTTATAGGATGATTGTAAATGATTTTAAGGTTTTGTTAAATTCCTGTTTTGAAGTATCACATAAAATACAATGCTTACATAAAAAGTTCATTTTTAAGTATTATATTTTATTAAATAATTTGCAGGCTCTCTCTTCATGTTACCTGACAATATCTATGCTATGGTCAAAGTCAAATCCTATTTGTCTCAGTATATGATTGTTAATGTTTAACAGCTTTGCACGATGAAAATTTGTCTCTATGTTGTTGGCGAAAGTGGTATCTATACATTAGTTTTCATACATCATCAAAAAATTCCTAAATTGAGCAGTCAAAAGAACTTAGAGGACATTTAAATTTTCAGAAAGTAAAAGAAGAAGTACCAAAATACTAAATCTTACTGAGCTCAAAACTAATTCATCTGTTTGGAAGTTTTTCGCTCTAATGTTGATGGTAATTAATACAAATAGCAAGGATTTTATGTTGGTTATTCGTACAAACGAAGGAACATATGTATTTAAAGATATTAGTTATCAAAACTTATGTATTTTTGAAATTACTTTGTATTGTCAGAAGTTAAATAGGTATTAAAACTACACGCAAAAGTTAAAAAGCATGTATCAGCTGAGACAATATCATGTATGATGTCATTACAAACCAAAGCTTCATTACACAAAGTAGGAAAAAATTTTACTTATCCTTTTATCTGAATTACAAACAGTATTGCCACACAATTTTAAAAAATAACAAACTTTTAACAATTTCCTTGCTTAAGACATTTAATAATTATCTCATGGGTTTTTGCCAAATAAAATATATTCTGTTGCGATACTTTATGTACATTAAAAAAAGTATTTCCTCTTCGTGTGTGAGCCAAAATTTCATCCACTTCTTCTATAACTTCACACGCAATGCTATGATACAAGAAAATAAAAGATAGAGTTATTATCTAGGTGTATCTGTTACTTGAAAATCATTTCCACGTGGAAAATTATATTTATTAAAATAAAATCGAAAATTACCATTATTAAAATAAACTCAACAAATCATGAAAGTTTCATTTTAAAGCTAATAATAAGAATTTATGGAAGTTGAATTTTTTGGATTCTACTGCAATACATTTATTTCATATAACTTTGTGTTTATACCTCTTTCTAATATCTTAAAAGACTAAATTCCTTCTATATAAGTTTAAAAAAAAGACACACATAAGGCATTTATTGTATGTGTGTGGGGGTCATATTATCTCAAATTAAAATGAATTTTAGATGCTGATTGTTCTTGTTTTACTTTACAAAGAAAAATGTTTACAAAGCTTACAAAAAATGTTCTGTAATTTAATTAATTCAGAAACCAAATGCATGATAATTCTTTTATTTATATTTTTATACAAAAATCATGGGTAAATCTTAAATAAATCTGAGAAACGTAATCATAGTTGTCAAAAATTATACTAACAACTAAGAATATTCGTCAGTAAAAAAATTAAGTATGTATTCATTTAACTTATCTCTAAATTCCCCACAGACATGATGTTTAGAAAAATATTTTCAAGTAAATCTCAAAATTAGGATATAAAATTGGAAGACGGAAGCTTTATGCAGGAATATTTCTTGGATTAAAAGCTTAGGAGTTTTTAAAAAAAATTTCATTTACAATACATGTGAATATATTTAAATAATATTTAATATTTAAACCTATTTTTGATGAAAACAAATTTATTTTTGGTTAAAGATAATTATCACTTTTTCTGAAAAACGAGTGAATTGTTATAATTTCATATCAATTTAAAGAAATCGCTTAGTATTAATGAATCGGACATTTAGAAACATACCGAAACTTTTTTCTCCTTCATACTACTATTCGTTATATGTTTAACTGGAAATGAGAAGAGAAACATTATTTCTTCTAGTCAAAAAAAATATTCTTTTGGAGGCAGAAATTGGATGCTTGTCACGTCATTACCAGATTTCAAATTTCCACAAAAATATCTGATCTATCTGATAATTTTTATATCTATCTTCAATACTTGGAACTTTATTCTTCTTATTAATCTCTAAATTTCTGTTTACTTGTACGAATGTTTGCAAAGTTCAGTCACATATACATTAAGTGTAACATATAAAGTTTTTCACTAGAATAAATGATGGTTCTTTGTGATACAAAATGTTTAGTTGAAATTTTTCAAATAAGCTATAAAAACACAGTAAGAAATGAAGCATATTAAATGGAAAAGAAATTCTACCTATAGATTAGTTTCAGAAACTAAATACATGATGTGGTTAGCAACTTAAAATTTAATTTTAAAAGAGAAATAATTCAGAATAACATAAATACTTTAAATGTTCAGCATAGTTCAGATAAATGGAAAATAAAATTGGGGATTATATTATTCAATTCTGAAAATATATTTACAATTCTTATTTTTTAAATGTTTTAGATACATTACAAAAAAGAAATATTCTTAAAAAATAATTAGTAAATTTGTATACTTATTTTTTCTTTAAATTTTCATTAATTGATATATTACTAGAGGCAATAAGATTGAAAATTTCGTCGAGAAATTTACAACACCTTAAAAGGGAGTGAGCACATTCATAAAATGGTTATTAATTGCAAAAGTTAAGACAACACTCATATTATTTTTTTATAATCTTTATATCAATTTTTGCATTTAAACTGAATGTAAATTTTTCAATAGTTTTGAAATAAAAATCTGTAAAATAACTTGTATATAAACAGTAGCATATTATTTTCAACATCAAAATGGTAAAAAAGCTTCTGTAAAATGATAAAAAGTTTTAATATTTGTGAATACAAATATTAAAATATTTAACATTTTTGATTAAAAAAATATTTGTAGCGTATTTTTACAAAAAGTGCTGAATAAAAATGGATCTACGGTTTTTAACAAAAACTTCCTTGAAAATTAGGTACAAAAATTGATTTTACGAAATAATTAATATCCGTAAATTATAAAGATTCTGTTTTTAAAAGTCTCATTGATTGTAGTTTATCTGAAATCCATACAACCAAATTATAACTAAATGAAATCTATATAACTATTTTACTAACTAAAGCTGCATATTGCATTTTTAGTAATGATGTCAGAGATAAACTTTAGGAAACATGCAAATAAAATTTTTGGACTCAATTGGATGAAATATATAGCTATTAATCAGCATTCATATCTTTTTTTCTGGTAACTTTCCAAGACAAGTCAGAAGGAAAAGCAATTCCTTAATTATTCATTGTATACCACTTTCAACTAATTAGAGGATTAATATAGCTTTTGCTTATGTCTACGTTTAAAGGTACTTCCTGTTTAACGTTTCGTCAAAATGTCTTGCTCATTTATATGTTTCAATTGAAAGGATTCATCTAGAATGTGAGCGATGGCAGTGTCGAAACACCATACTAAAGGTATATATAAGTAAGTTGTGAGAAAGTTAATCAAAGGCTCTGAAATTATTATGGAATGAATAGCAGCTTCAGTTTTGATTCATTCTATGAAAAATACTTTTTTAAGCTTACAATCCCAGTTACACATTAAAATTAATTCATACCTTCTCATTCGGTATTTAACATTTCCCTAAAGAGTTGACCACACAAAATTCTTATTAATGTTAATGATCAACCGAATCTATTTCAAACAATTATTGTGAAACATTAACTTCTAACAATTAGATAAAATAATTGGTTAAATCCATAGTACTAACCAGAACTTGAAGAAATCAACTTTTATCGTAACAAGAGTCTAATGATAGTCCACATGCATTTGGGCTCACCAAATTACATACATTATTTTGAAAATGTATTAAGCATTTTCCAATTAAAAATTATTGTGAGAAAAATGCACCTTTAAAGAATTACTTATTTGAATGTAATATTTTTTATTAAAAAATTTTCTCCATTAAGCGAAAAATTATCAAGAAAATCTTACAATACCCACTTAATTTTACATTATTTGTGTTGAAGAGAAATAGTATAAAAAATTGATTTAAAAACAAATGAAATATATTTTATTCAGAATTAGTTTATATATATATATATATATATATATATATATATATATATATATATATATATATATATATATATATATATATATATATATATATATATATATGTACCACATTCGAAACCAGTTGAACGCAATTTGATCCTGTACCCAAAACTAGTCATGTTGTAAATATTTTTTTAAAGTTATATCTATAGTCACTTGATATCTTTTTAAATTAATATTTTTCTGTTAACCTTCGTTAGTAACTCAAATTTTGTGTTAATGAAGAAAACCATAATATCAAAAATGTTTGAAGATCTAAACCTACTATGATGAAGAAGCTATTTACTAGAAAAGTTAAGAAGATTAATGATGTAACCTCTGTATCACCTGAGTTAAGGTCTGAACATTTATAACAGTAATAAATCAAGAAGACATTAATTTACCGAAAAGCTAACGACAAAAAAATCCAGAAAATATAATAATGGAGTAGGAATGCAATCAGTACAAGATGTTACATTTTATTAGCAATTCTAGAAGCAATAAGAATATCATACCGAACAAATTTGATTGATGAAAATATTAGTGAGTACTACACTCGAAGTTGATATCATATTCCAAGTTACATTTAATTACTATCCATTATAATCAAAGGAAAATTGTTGTAACCATGATTTCAATTCGTGAGTTATTTTTCAATAAGATCCAACTATTTTGATTGTTTTTATGTACATGACTCAATCAGTAAATGAAGAGAAAATATGGATTCCACGTTTTCATTTTCAAATTGCAGCTCAGTGTTGAATATTACACAGTAATATATCTTACTTATTCACATTTAATAATGATTTTTCAATCCCTTTTTCATAGTGTTATTCATTTATTTTTTATTATCTGAAGAAATTGAACGGTTAGTTTATATTATTGGAATAAGATTTATGTCAGTAATAATCATTAATTAGAAAATAAAAAGATTTAAACATTCACTATCAATCAGTGCCAACAAAATAATCCATAAAGTAAGCTTCTTATCATATAACTGCATTTATATTAAATAATACTAACTTATTCATTCTTTTCATGTAAAAATTATTTTATAAAAAAGAGTTTTTTTTAAATATTGTAGTGCTATATATTTTATTTACTTATTGTCTTTCATATAACATTTCAAACCTCATATTTTTCCGCTATTTAATGAAAAAAGTTTGTAACAAAATGTTTGTATTATGACACAAAGATTTTCACAAGAATATTTAAATTACTTTATAATCGAACTATTTTTAATTTTCCTTTGAGTATTATTTTATTGATGTCATAAAAATTCTCTCTAATATATTGTAATTATAAGTCTATAACAAATATTATTATTAACATGAAAGAAACACATTAAAAGCTTTTTTTATATTTCTCTGTATCTTATCAGTTAGAACTAAAATATTTCCTCATAAATTAATTATCAAATCATTGTAAATTATATTATCGTTCATGAAATCAAACACTAGATAAATCAAATCTCTAAGGAAACAAGGAAATTTTACTGAGTCAAAATTAAGTTTATTATTTCATTTCCTAACATTTTGAGGTTTTTTAAAGGTAAATACGAAAAAATAACAATAAATAATTATAAAATAAGAAAAGTACTAGAAGGGCAAATAGTTATTGATTGCCAAAGAAAAGCTATTATCTTAAGTGAAATGTATTTAAGCTGTCTACCGTGAAATGCTATTGTACTTTCATTACCATAAAACTACGAATCCGTGAAAATTATTCGTTCGTAATTATCATTTACAAAGGAACTGCGAATAAAATCGCATTTCCCACATATGAGTTTTCGAATGCTAATTCTTTAAACACAAATTATTAAATTATCAGAAGCTAAATAAAAATAGAACTTATACATGGGTGACATTTACTAAAACGTGATATACTGTCTAAAAGGATCAAAGATTTAAATAGATAATTGTTTTCAAACAAATGTAGATTTAGTTTCCAGCATTGTATTTATTATGAATAAAAATAAGTACTTAATTCATTACAAATAGCTGTGACTACTACAGATTGTTAGCAGAATGAATAAGAAACAAAGGTATTGATTGGATTCAAAACCAACTGATATTACAGAAATTTTCCATGAAATTAATTATTTAACATTTTGCTTATATTTCCTTTTAGTGTAATTTATTTTAAGCTTCTTATTATGATATTGCCTGAAATGATATAATATCAAAACAAAAAATTTTGCAGTCATTAATTTGTTATTTTGAGCCATAACTTTCTAGTTAAAGTACCTTATAATTTTTACTTTTATATTTTCTTTTCACTCATAGGGTAGAAATTTAGGCTTTTTCTCTCATAAATTATTTATTTTTTAATAATATAATAAATAATTATCTAATGTTATATTAGTTCTGTAATAAAATTATTTGTTCCATTTACATTTTGACCCCTATATTATAGAGCTAAATTTTGGTTATTTAAAAATATTATAAGTAACATAAAATTCAATAAAATATTTTCTTACTCTAATTGTATTCATTAAAGAATGAAAATCGTAATGGGGTATTTCGAATTCAACTTGAAATATACTTTTCAAATGTAAAAATAATGTTCATTTATATAAGTTTAATAAATTTATGTAAGACAAAAATAGTAATGAATGCAAACAATGTTTTAGCAAAGTTTTCTAAAATTTAAACCACCCCAAATCTCTATATACCATAAAAATTGCAAATTAAACACCTAAAAATGTACTGCTAAATTAACCAGACTAATTAGGATGTGTGAAGTTTTTAAGTACTTTTTTTAGAAAGAATGTTTTAATTAGAGCATAGGTGTATCTCAACGTTTCTCAAACAATAAAAATTTAAATAATACTTAAATATGAAAATTAATATATAATATTATGTATACAACTTTACTTTAATAGGTTAAAATATTTTATAAATACAAAAATAAAAAACAGAAAACAAAGAAATACAAAAATAAGAAAATATTGCTCAGGTAAATATAATTATTTATCAAATTTTTTCCAACTTTAATATAAAAAGTTAAAGAAAAAGCAATCCATCAAACAGATTCATATAATAAAAAATATGATTGATTGTAATTAATTCTAATAAACATTAACAACTACGAAATAGGTAAAATATATAATTAATATATGACTTATATATAAAATTACATAAGTAAATTCCAAAGTAAAACAAATGCTTGCTATGAATTTAATAAATGACGCAAGTAAGCTCTACGCATATATGACTGAGAAACCAGTAACTGAATTCTTATTGATGTTTATAAATCATAAGCAAATAAGAAATTAATACAAAAATATAGATTATAACAAATAAATATAGAAGCAAATTAATTATTAAAATTAATTATAATGACAATAAAAATACCCCAGCTTAAATCATAAAAATATTAGGAATAAAATAAAATTAAATTTAACTTAGAACAACTCAAGAAACTTGAACTGTTTTTTTCTAAATATATATATGTATATATATATATATATATATATATATATATATATATATATATATATATATATATATATATATATAGTAAAATTAATTTGTTGATAAAGTACAAAAACAAATTAAATTTTAAAATTCGCGATTGCTTTTAAATAAGAAAAACGGTAAAAGTTAAAAAAAAAAAAAAAAGTAGCGAATTACATTATGCTAAAAGAAATTACATTAAACTGCCTGTGCATTTGATTTTCTGTAACTCTTTACGTTCCTTTTTTCCCAGGTTAATTTGACCAGAACGTATATTCAAAAATGGATTTCAGTGCAATCATTCACACTCGAATTGGGAAATGAATCATGAATTAAACTGAAGGTCAAAGTATTAGCTATTCAGACTTCAGCTCCTCAAAAAATAACTAAAAGAATCAGTCAAGAATTCAAAAATCGGTTATTATTTTTTACACTCAATTATAAAATCATTTGTAATAACAGAAGAATGCTTTAAATCTCTGCTTAAAGCAGTTAATTAAAAACATTTTGTTTATAAATCAGTTGATATAACAATTACTAAATGTTTAAAAGAGGATAAATCCTCTAAGATATAGGTACAAATGTTAAAAGAAACAACATCTGGCTACAGAAAATGAAAATGGAAATATTTTGCAATGTTAATTATAGCTGAAAAAATTAAAAATTTTATGAAACAATTTAGCTTACATTATTATTTAAAATTATATCTTTAAAAATAATATTTGAATAATGTATTAAAGTAATTCATTGGTTCCAAATAAATACACTTAGCTAAATTCTTACAGGATGTAAAGAATGAAATGAACTTAATCATTTGAATGATTTTTGAGAAGTTCCATAAAATTTTATTAAAGATTATAAAATACAAATTAGAGAAAAAGATGTAATATACGTGTGTATCGTATTAAAATGTCTTACAAAAAATAAAGTAATAATACCCAAACTGTTTGACAAAGATATTGGAAATTAAATATATGTTATTATTGCTTTTTTATGTAAAATTAACAAAACACTTTTCTCAATTATACAAAATCAAATTCACATATTTGTATCGTATCAGAAAGTATATAATTATAATTTTTTATAATATTCTCTGTTGTAAGTATGGAAATATCAAAGGATAAAAAATTTAATTTTTTTATGTCTGTTCCATTTTAATACCTTGTAAAAACATATTAATGCGCCATTTGGAAAGAATAATGAAATTCTTCAATAATATTTCATATTTTTTAATTTTTTTCATGTTGAGGATGGAACTTAAAAATGTATGCCATCAAGAAATTTTGCTTTCTAATAATATAATTTTTAAAAAATTTAAAGTTTCATTTATTTACACTAAATCTAGAGGACAATAAGCGATAAAGAGTCTTGCAAATATTGTAGAAACGTGCTTATTATAATAAAATTAATTCTTGCTCTTTATTTTAGCAAATTTAAATTTAAACAAATCAAACATTTTCTCTTGCAATGTAGTTCATGAATTATAAAACATTTTAGTTTTAAGAAAATTAAAAATAATGTTGCTTACCTAATAATATTTAATATGTGAAGCATTTTTTTCGGATGTTTTAAAATATCAAGTAATATCGCCGAAATCTGCGTTATTCGTGTTCCATTGTAAAATATTTACTTTTTACATAAATTTTAAGTTAAAAAATACGTATATTTAAAAAATGAGTTATTATTAAAAAATGCATTTAAAAAAGCAGATTTTTTACGTCTTGAATACCGATATTTTGAAACAAAATACATATATATTCATGAGATATCAGTATTTTGTAAAGATTATATGCAACACATTTAATACGATACATCTTAAACAAGAAATAATCATGACTGCAATGACACAGTAATTTTACTAAGTTTCAAAACATGTATTTTTGTCATTTATTTTTTATTTCCAAAGCTTTTTTATTCATAATGTAAGTACGTAATTACCAAAATATAGATAACTACCAGAAATTATTTAATCTAATACATTTAGTTCATATTTATAATTTTACATTAATAAGATTTTAAAAAACTTTTCTTAGTTCTTTTAAGACTTTTTCTGTTTGCTTAGCTTTAAGTTTTATTTTCGAATGTTTTTATTTCAATCTGTTTATATTGTTGCGAAATTAAATTTAACTATTTGCCATGTGAAAATTGTTTATCAATTAGCATTTGTGGGAGATAGTAAAATCTTTACATATTTTGTGGCGAGAGAATAACTTACTACAGAAAGAACATTATTGAGCCATGCATGCTTATAAAATTTTGAAATAACTTAAGAATGTTTTCTGTGAGTTTAAATGAAAACACAGAGATTTCTCAAATGTTTCACTAAATAGAAACTGCTTTATTTTTATTATTCATTAATAAACTCCTCAGTTTTAATATTTAATAAGTACTTCCTGATGTTGAAAGTGTTTTAATTTTTATTAACATTAATTAATATTTTGATTGTTAAAGTATTTTTAAGGAAATTAAATTACCTATGAAATTCAACTTTTATTTTTATGGATCATCTCGAAGAATATAATCTTAAAGAAGAAACTCAAAAAATATGTATACAAATTACTAAAAACTTCTTTAATTGGAATAAAATTGTCTTACCTTTGAACAAGGATGCCTCCACAAGCTGAACCAAGAAGCACAAACAGAGATTGACTAAAGAATACCCACGACATGGTTGCAAATACAGTGTTAGTTTTGCAACCTAAGTCAAGCAGAGTGGGTCCAAGGAAAGCGACGCACATACCAAAAGACCAAAACACAGCACACAATGTTCCTGTAACATGCTTATTAGTCCACAAGAGATGATAGAAATGTTCTCTCTTAGTAGGAGGTAACGTAGCTGCACTAGGAAATATTTTCAGAGCACTTCCAAGTTCTACTTGAGAACCTCCCATTTTTGAAGAAGCTGTCATTTTTGGCTGATCACTCTCTTGGAGAGCATTTTGAGAAGGATAACCCTCAGCTTGATATTCAGAACCCAACGTTTGAGACATCTTTTTGGATTTTACGCTAAAGCAATTACGTAACAAAAAAATAAACTATTATTAACCGTAGAAAATAGTTGTATGATTCATTACTCAAGTGTATATACTTATTCTAAAGTTAAAAACTATTTCATGCGTTAAAACACTATTTAAATTCTTCTTATAATTAAGGTTTGGAAAAAACGGGAACTCTCACAATAAGATTTGAAAGATTTTATATCTTAATGCAGAAAAACTCAAAAAAAGTAAATTTTCACACTGATTTCGTTTAAGTTATACCTTTTAAAGCATAAATAATTCTTTAGTTTAGAAATGTTTTTCTGCCAAAAGGCACTATGTCAATTAATTCAGATTTATTATTTTCTTGTCAAGTTTCAAAGAAGAGTTCTCATTACTTTTGAGTTCCTAATAAGATAAATTGCCTATGTAGTTTTATTTTCGCATACACAAACTGCGAGATAATAAACAGAGACATTAAGCTTGTCATAAACGAGATCTAGCACAACATTAAGACGCCATCAAGTCTGTCCGGCCGATCTCGGAAAGAATTATAAATGACTATGGCGCAAGCGCAATGTCCCGTTGGTTGTAAATAAGTTTTCCAACAAGAATCCGACAGTGAGCACTGCTTTCAGCGGATGTTATTCCGTGGCCTCCCACGAATGGTCTTCTAAAGAGTCTTGAAACGCGAATGTTGCGAATACCTGTATCTATGCCGCGCCATCTACATGTGAAAGGGAAAGTTTTCACAGGGAAAACTTCACCCCGCATATAGATTAGAATCGCTTAAAATGATTCAATATCGTTATTTATTTAAAATGTATGCTTTATTTAGTTTTAAAAATGAAGAATTCGTAATTTATTTATATTCTTTATTATATTAGAACGATGATATTTTCGAAAATATTAAGAATTATAATTGATACATTTTATTTTATAATTATAATTGAAAATGAATTACGTGTTACAAAAATTAGGAATAAAAATAATAAGAATATTAAATAAAAAGTTTCCCAATTATATATTTTACAATAATAATTGAAATATAATTACACCTTATGAAAATTGGTCATCAAAATCTGTATTCCTATAGATCCAATAACTATCAATTTCTGTAAAATAATCATTAATGAATAAGCATACAAAAACAATAAATTTTACTCCAGTTATTTGAGATTATGCTATATGCTTAGGAAAAATATTATTTATAGAACTAATAAAAAAATAATATCCTTAAATACGTGTTATTTTTTTTTAATGTAATCCTTTTTAATTTCTCGCCTCTGCAGATTTCTAAGAGTTTTTCAATAAGAACTACTGTACAACAAATAAAAAGGAATACATAAATAAAAGTTTTTTTTAAAGAAGTGTTCCTTTTAATTGAAATAAACAAAAGGGAAAAGTTTTGAAAAATTAAGAAAAGAAATGTGAAATGTGTTAAATTTTGTTTAACTATTTCACAAAAATAATTACTCTGAGCTTTTAAAGTTGTTAAAAAGTTAATAAACGTTCCTTGTATCATTTATTATACAATATATATTTATATGTATCCTAAAATATATTGTATAAATAAAAAAATCCCCTTTATAAATAATGATCATTAAATTGAGTAAAAAAATATATATTATTGAAGACAGCTTCAAAGATGCATAAAATATATTCATGATTGTTCTTGTTTTAACACTACACGATTTGTCAAACATGTCTCAGAATAGTTTGTATATATAGCAATTGTATATATACTTTTACACATGCATACAATTATTATAGGAAATTTTATTGTAATAACCGTATACATACACAGAAAGGGGATAATTTCAGAAGAGCGAACGGTGTCAAGGTGTTTGATTTCTTAGTTGATACAATATCGCTCATCAAATTAACAACCTGATTATTTATTTAGTTTTAATTTCAAAAAATCATACAATATTTTCCGTACTATTGATTCATTACTCAATTGGACACATTTAATTAAAATGAATAATTTCATAATTTAATGGCCATTTATATATATATATATATATATATATATATATATATATATATATATATATATATATATATATATATATATATATATATATATATATATATACATATATATATATATATATATATATATATATATATATATATATATATATATATATATATATATATATATATATATATATATATATATATATATATATATATATATATATATATATATATATATATATATATATATATATATATATATATATATATATATATATATATATATATATATATATTATAATCAATTTATGGAGACATGGAGACAGAACTCTAAGTTATAAGTAAATTGTTCATTGAAAACAAGGTCAACATTTTCACATATTTCTTTTAAAATGTTGTTTTATGACCTGTTCTTTAAAAGGTTAGATTACTGATGCATGTCCAGCCTGTTAAAGGAAGAAAATGCTTCAAACAAGTGAGCTAAATTATGAACTAAGAATCAAAAATATAAGAAAGCATTTTTTATACAGAAATGATTTTCAGATGAAATGTAAATAATAAAGATTTCCTCCATATAGTTCACCAGCATGTAAATACAGATGTTCAATCAATATTCAAAGGTTTTCTGTGCATAATGCACACAATTGGTCAATAGATAAAAATCAAAACATCATGAACAATAGAATGAATAATAAAATTCTTAAAGAGTTGATTAATATAAAATTAATGTGTCATAATCTGTATATTTTTTACAATAATACATAATATGCAAATATCAGTTTTCAACAAGCCAAAAGATGTAATATATATGAATTAAAAGATCAATGAAATGTTCCAAAGATATGGCTTAGGCTTCATTAATTTCTCACAGCAACTTCATGTTACATTTACAGAATCATTTCCATAGAAACGATTCAAGAAGCCAAAGAAATGCTCTAAATAATTGATAAATTGAGCTCTTCCATCCAAGTAAAAATTAATTTATTTTGATAGTCCAAAATATTCAACGACAGAATGCCCGAAATCTCCATTATTAGCTGTAACAAAAAATAGATACTTTAAAAATCACTAAATCTAAAATATTTTTAATAACTTATTCATACAAAGTTTGCTGTGTGTAAATAATGTTAAAAATTCAATAATGAAGTTATATATTTATCTTAGTAGTTTTGTTCAATCAGGAGCTTTTAAAAATATCAAAAAAGTGAAGGTACTTAGAAATAAATGAAAGATAATTTTTATATATACAAATAAAGAGAAATGGAGAGATGAATAAATAAATATAAAAATTTAATATAATTTTGGAATTTCAAAACAAATTAGCTTATTAAACTTACTAAATTTTGTTTTAAATCGTTCAATATAAAATTATTTTGTAAGCAATTTACAACAAGTGGCATCTATCTTCGCAGAATAAAGTCGAATATACATCTAGATAACATCAATAACAGGCATAGCGAAATTCGCATTGGCCAAAATTTTATTTCCTTTTATCTAAGGTAAATATAATTTTGGATTTTATATATTTACTTTTAAGAAAAGTGCCCTAGAAACTTCTTCATAAATTCTCTGGGGATAAACATTCAAACACCAAAAGTAAGAATCAAACATTTTAAAAGTTGAAAAGTGTATTTTATATATACCAATTTTCACTATGAATATATTGAAATAAAAAAGAAAATCGTTTAAAATGTCAAAAAAATGCAACATAGCAGACTATAAGTTTGAAAATACATACATAATATATAAATGTATGCGTGTGTATAATTTGTTTGAGTAACAATTATAGAAAGTATGATATTCATTAGAAAAATCACTTCAAAAAACGTCCGATATCGATGGAAATGAAAACATTTCTTATTATTTCCTTGCTCATAAGGTTAATTGATCTTAATTAAAGTAAAAACTAATCTTAATTAAATAGCAATTCATTTGTAATCAAAGTAAGATCTCAAAAATTCAGACTGCTCATTTAATTTGGATACATAAAAAATTTATGCATAACTATTTTAATTTACGTGGATGAATTTTCTGAATATAGTTCCATTATTATAAATTTCTAACATTGTATAAATGTGTGTTTATAAGTTTACTTAATAAACTAAAAAATAATCGGTATATGTATATATATACACACTGCTGGACAATTGCTAAGGACGGATAATACTATCATCCATAGCAACCACAAAGTGAATGGAAGCAAAATGTGGAAAATTAGAATAAGTGCGAGATATAGTAAGAAGAAGTATGCGTTATGCAAATTTTTTTCCACGTCTGTTCATCACGTGATACCTTTCATAAGAGCTTTAAAGGTTTTGACGCATGTGGACAGTTGTTGTTTCAGGTCAAAGTTTTACAGGAAAGATTTAATAGACGAACTTGAAATTTTTGGCATGTCTTCCCGACATCACTTAGATGATTTCATGCATGGCCGAATTATTGGCAAGATCGAAGAAGGGCGAAAAGTAACAGATGTTGCCAGGGAGTTCGACATCGCACACAGCGTTGTTTCACGGCTGTGGAAGTCATTTAAAATTACTGGAATGTGTAGTAGCTAAACTACTGGAACGCGGCACAGCGTAGGTCGTGTTAGAAGTACGACGCCTGCAGAAGACAGATATATCGTCCCATCAGCAAAAAGGAACAGGTGCACCACAGCTCAGCAGGTGGAAAATCAGTTTCTTGCTGCCTCAGGAAAGCAGATCTCCCTAAAAACTGTTGATAGACGTTTGAAGGGAATAGGAATATATGACCTCAGACCTGTTGTGTGTGTCCCATTGACAAGACAGCAGCGTACTGCCTGTTTGCAATGGTGTCGTGAGCATCGCAATTGGACTGAACAGGACTGGGCATGCGTACTGTTTTCAGATGAGAGTAGGTTTAGTCTGTCATCGGATTGTAGACACCAACTGATCTGGCGCGAGAGTGGTACTGCTTATCGCCCAGAAAATATCCAGGAAAGGGACCGATATCCGACCTGCAGTGTCATGATGTGAGCCGGCATCATGATCAATGGCCGTACGCCCCTACTTGTGGTTGCGAATGGGACTATAACGGGCCAACGATACCTTAACGAAATTCTACTTCCTCATGTTCGTATTTTCCGTGGTGCTGTCGGTGATAAATTTGTTTTTATGGACGACAACGCAACATGTCATCGAACATTCTCGGTTCAGGATTGTCTAGACAGCGAGGGTATTCAACGCCTCGTATGGCCATCACGTTCTTCAGATCTAAACCCCATTGAAAATGTGTGGGATTCTTTGGGGAGGCAAGTTGCTGGTCCAAACTATCCTCCGACAAACAAGAACACCCTCATCCGTGCATTCCCAGAGGAATGGGATAAATTGCCTCCACTGCTGCTGGATAATGTTGTGGAAAGTATGATACGACGTGTGGAATGTTGCATCACACTCCACGGTGGACATATCCCGTACTGATACCTTTCTTCAAGGTGCCTGCTAATTTTTAGATGCATTGTTCCATTTTTCCATATGCAGTATCAAATGGACATTTTTTTTTCTTTCAGATGTTACACAGCTCTTGTACTTTCCAGAACAATAAATTTACTAATGTCTGAACAGTGTGGCAACTATATTTTATCCTACTAGGCCTCATGTCTCGCTTAATGTTATGCTACTTTGCAATTTGTGATCCGTCCTTAGCAATTGTCCAACAGTATATTATATATATATATATATATATATATATATATATATATATATATATATATATATATATATATATATATATATATATATATATATATATATATATATATATATATATATATATATATATATATATATATATATATATATATATATATATATACACATTACTTATATACACACACACTGCTGGCCACCGTAAATACAATACTCTGGCCTACAGAGATTGTGGATTTTCTTTCAGGGAAACCGGTAGTCGTGTTGGACGAAACCAAACAACTCTAATTCGGATCTGTGATTCTTGGACGCAGAAGGTTACTACAGACCGACTTGTTCGATCGCCTCCACCTCAATGCACTACTTCACGTGATGACATGCGAATTGTGCGCATGGCAGTGACGGATCACTCAGCTAAATTACTAACCATAGCACATCACGTTCAGTCTGTAATGCATCATTTAGTGTCTGCGCATACCCTTCGACGCCGTTTACAGCAGAGTGGACATTCTGCAAACCGTCCATTGCTTCGTCTACCCTCGACGCAGAACTACAGATATCTCCACAGCCAATGGTGTGATGAAAGAAGGATGTGGACGGCAGAATGGAATGAAATTGTCTTTACTGACGAGTCAAGCTTCTGTCTGCAATACCACAATGGTCACATTCGAGTCTGGAGACTTCGTGGAGAGAGAATTCTAAATAGCTGCGTTTGCACCACCACATTAGTCCTGCACTGGATATTAGGGTATATTGCGGTATTCGATATCACTCTAGCATTCCTCTAGTACGCATTAAGGGTACTTTAAAGAACCAGTGCTACATCTCTGAGGTGTTGAAGGCAGTTATCCTTCATTACCTTCAGGGATTGCCTACAGCCAGCTGAGTTACAGCGGCTCATAGCCATATTTCAAAAGGATAATGCTCATCCACACGTGGTACACATTGTCCAAAGGCTCTTCGTCAATCACCGGATTGAATTGCTTCACTGCCAGGCTCGCTCTCCGGATGTTTCGTCGATAGAAAACATGTAATCCATTGTTGTTCAACGATTGACCATCAGCGATTACAACACCAGCTGCCAAACCAAATCAACTGTGGCAAAGTGTGGGAGCTATTTAGTCTGCTGTACCTCGAGAACACATTCAAAGTCTCTTTGAATCAATGCCAAAACGTGTGGCAGTGGTGATCTCCAACAGTGGTCGGTATTCTGGCTGCTGATTTTGGCAGGAACCACACTTCACAGAAGTCTATAAATTTAATCATTTGATACTTGGTCAACATATTATTTACAAGATAAATTTTGTTGTGATATATCTTGTCTTTTTTAGTGTTGCAATGAGGGTTGCCAGCAGTGTATGTATATAGAAATATTTCGAATCTGCTTTTTATATGTCGAATCTGCTTTTTTAGGGAAAATGTTTTTAAACAGTAGTAGACCTCTTTTCACTTGCACTGCTGATAACACATCAGCATTTATTTTTCATAATTGCTTCTGAATGTGGGTAAGAATTTTGTTTACGAAGTTGATGTTAAAGACACTCGTAAAGATAGGCATAGATTACATTTCTGTTGTCGTTAAACCATTATTAATAATATTAATGGATAAATTATGTCAATTTACTTTTATTTTGATAAAAAGACGCAGATTATTTATAACTTCACTTTTTCACGTATGTAGAATAATATTACATCCAAACTGTTGAAACAAGCAATAGCAAAGTAGTTATACAGTATAAAGAGTATAAAAATATTAATTTTTCTGAATATCAATACTCAGTTTGTATTCATGGTACCATGCTCTAAAATGAAATGAATTCGCTTGAATCATTATCGGAAGGCGCAATATCACATAAAGAAGGGTCTTTCAGAAACCTTAAGCGATGAAACAATACAATTAGAAAAAAATTGTTGTTTGCTTCTCATCACATCCAAATCAAAACCTCAGTAAAGGAGAGAATGCCATAACTTGCCATTCTAAATTTCTAATCTTCAACAATGCATGAACAATAGGCGTTACTTCAATCGAGTTCTTGTAATAATATTTGTAACCAATGGCTTGAATTTAGCTGGTCAATTATTACTATTAATCTACTGTAATTGTCTGGGAAATCTATTGCTAATAGTGATCCTCAAACATGTCTGTTCTTGTAAACGCAAAAGCAATGCTCTTTAATTTCGAATTTTTTCAGTTTCAGCGATCATTAACTTGTGTACTTTTTTATTTCCTGATAATATAAGCTTATAGTGAACTTTGGATGCACAACTATTTTCTAAAAGTATATGTTAATGGCAACAAAATCGATTAATTATGAGAAGCTTAGGTTGTAATTCCTAAGGTTCAAATCCACAAGAACTAATAGCAAATCCTTGGAGTATTTTACGTTCTTCGGAATGAATAATCTCAGATTCCTTCAAAACAAATATTTAGCAATAAAAGATTAATATTGCCTTTTGACTTTTAAAGTGCATATCTGACAGTCTTATGCTTAGCATTTATCCATATTTCCTCCTTAGTAACACTCGGACATGGTCCGTTGTCAATGGAAAATTCTCTCTCAAGTCTTCGTATCAAATGTTGAAGAAGCATTGCTGCAGCTTTTAGTAGGTGTAGTCACTTCTATGCTGTGTCAATGAATAATTAACAGGATATGACAAACTTTTCATTAACTTCAAGTACACATTTCTCAACATTCCATTTAACAAGCTGTTGACGTACACTTAAATTTTTGGTATTACCGAAAATTTTGGTTTATATAACATATTTAATATTCTATTTTGTTAATTATATGGTTGATTTCGTTCTTATTGTGAAAATACAGAAAAAAGTCGTCACTTTGAAAAAGTCAAAGACATCAAAATTGTTAACCTATGTGTGTAATAGCTATATGGTTCAAAAATATATTCACCACAAAAAATGTTATTCCCCAAAAAAATGGAAATGTTTTAACTCCATAACAACTATTTGAAATGTAATAAATATTATATAATTTAAATCAAAACGTTTCTCTTTGTCTATTATATCCAATTAAATTTCAAATGGAGTTAATAACAAGGGTATGAATAGGTGACAATAATGCAAGAAATATTAAATATTATTAATTTTAAATATAATTTAAAAAATTATGTATATTTTTAAATTTTAGTTTGTAACTGTAATTTTTTAGAGTAATAAAATTATTACTCTAAAAAAATTCTTTCAATGCATTGACTAACGTTTATTGTAATGTATTGATTTCTTACGAGTTTCACACACAATACTCCATCTTTTATTGATGATACCATTTCAGGCAAGAAACCACTCGTTAATTTAAACCAAGTATCAATTAAAGTGTATACTTCATCCGATTAATTGTTAATGTCACATTGCCATTCAAAGTTCACCAAATGATCTAAATGGAATTGAGATCAAGAATTTTTGCTGGTTTATTGAAGATGTTTGTGATTTTAGTTTGAAGATATACTTTTACTAGGTACATAACATGCATTGGTTTTTCTTCCTCGTTAAAAAGTTAATACATGTTTAAATCATCGCATGTTAATAACAAGGGTTAAAATCATTACATCACCTCCTGATAATTTCTTTTTCATACTTGTTGGAATGAATTCCAAATTACTTATTCTTCTTAAGATAAATCCCTTCCAAACCATGGCAGAACTTTAACCTTTTTGACGTTTTGAAAATTATTGATAAATTTATAATGAATTATATGACAGTAATACTTCAACTCATCTAACCCACTGATGTTAACTTTTTAAGGAAAATATAACATTCAAGAATGGATTGATTTTTGTTTGCATGATTTTAGTTCATTATTGATGGATGATGTGTTATTCTTTTATCATAGGTTATTATTTTATAGGTATTTTATATTGTTATTTCTGGGTAGGCTTCTTGTGTGAAATTGTTCTAGTTAAATATAATAAGTGGCTTGTTTTGCCTAGTGGTTATAACAGTTGAAAATCACACTACATACTAAGTTAACAAAAATTGTAGAATATTTCCTAATGTCATATTGGCCTCTTTTGTCCGGTGAAGTGCATTTACTTGACGAGTCATAGATTCAACAAGCCGCTGGAAGAACCCTGTACAAATATTTAGCCATGATATCTCTATAGACAACCATTTGTGGAAAATGAAACCAGGGTTGGATTTTGCGCCCTAACTGATCTCACAATTTTTTGTCGATTGTTGAATGGGATTCATGTTGGGCGCTTAAGATGACCAAGTTATTCATTGGCATTCAGAAAAATGTATGTTAAGCCAATCATGCACAGTCGTGAAAATAGCAATAAAGTATCCCTTATTGTCTGGGTACATGAGGTCCTTAAATGACTGCAAGCGATTTCTAAGAAACTGAACTTAATGTAATCAAATATCGGTTCAGAACAAAGAAACCTGTTCATTCCTGTCAAAATACCTCTTATCATCATGAAGACACCACAGCTTGCAATGTGCCTTATTAACAACTGGAATCCATGGCTTCGTACGGTCTGCACCATACCCATACCCTCCTTCTAGCTCTGGAAACGTGTTTCATCTGAACAAGCCATGTTCTTTCCGTCACCTAAGATCACGAGTATAGAGAGATATTGCTGGCGTCATGTTATGATTTTACCAGAGATGCTCGAATCAACCTACTCCTGGAATATCCCATTGAAGCCAAATTTCACTACACTGTTTTAACGGTCACTATTAGGCTAGTGTTGTAGTCTGTCATAGGTCTTACATTAGTTCTCCCACATTATACCGTTCCCTCTTAAATCCCACGTTTATTCCTGGGCTTTGTTTCACCCAGTATTGCTTGTTCCTTTACATTTCTGCACATACGTCACTGGCAGTGATGGCGGAGGGCCCTTTGTTACACTTCGTGAAAGAAACGCTAATATGCTTTTATAGTTAAAACCTTTACAGGAATATCTTTAAAAAATTTTCCTTCATGATGAATATGTTGAGAGGCAAAAAATTTTAAATTATTACCAATTTTAAAAAGCATAATTTTTTCTTAAGTCTTTAAATGAAGTGCCTACAATTGATGAAAATTGTAAAAGTGTAAACTATCGTTTTATGATTCATTTTAGTGATTATGTAAATTCAACATAATTACTTTGATTAAATAAACTTTGAAAATGAATTTTCATCATTATTATTAAAGTTGAAATGAATGATGAAGCTTAACATAGAATAAGGGTTAACTTTTATTTTATATAAATTTATAATAAACTTAAAAAATTATTTATTTTATTAATCCTTCAGGATTTTTTATGCTTAACGCTTCATTAATTTATATCTTCAACTGAATTTATTGTAATTTATATCTTCAACTATATTTATTGTTGCGTCATTTTCTGTTAATTTTAAGTCAATTTTTCGAAAGAAAATTTGATTACCATATATATATATATATATATATATATATATATATATATATATATATATATATATATATATATATATATATATATATATATATATATATATATATATATATATATATATATATATATATATATATATATATATATATATATATATATATATATATATATGTGTGTGTGTGTGTGTGTATATATATATATATATATATATATATATATATATATATATATATATATATATATATATATATATATATATATATATATATATATATATATATATATATATATATATATATATATATATATATATATATATATATATATATATATATATATATATATATATATATATATATATATGATGGCGTGAAATGTACGGGGTATATAATTTGTCAGTTAGAATGTAAATAATCATCATTGCGTGCATTCATAATGAGACAGATTGCTGATTTAAGCGACTTTGACAAAGGACAGATTTTGAAGGCCCCAAGATAAGCAACGAGTATTGACGAATCATAATGGAATTCAATTCATAATAGAAATACATTTGACATCTATATAAGAAAGTTTTTATTTTTGAAAATAAAGAAAGATCACTTTATTTACTTGTTTATATACATGGTAATAACCGTATTTCTGAAATCAAAACAGTATCAAATGTTTGAATTTATTTTCTTAAAATATGTTTTAAAAATTGCAAAAATGGATGAGCCTGAATTCAATTTTGCATAAACTTTTAAGTATTATAGTTCTAGTAAAGAAAAGCAAATTCTCTTTTAATAAACCACAGTGATTTAATATGCTAAGTCTAAAATATTTTAGGAAAAGACAAATGTCATCTAGCCAAAAATTGAAAAAATGTATATAAATATTTTATAATTGAATGGAAATTATGTTTCAATGATTATCAACCTGAATGACATCAACACGCAAATATAAGAAATCACATAAATAAAACTAAACTTTCAAATTTAAAAATTACAGTTAGGTTTAATAATTTGATAATTTTGTATTTCTTATTTTAAAAGTGTGGAAAAAAGTAGGTTTTAAAAGTGTGGTTTGTTTTTCCTAGTGCAACAAAGTTAATTGATTTCGTAATCTTTTAAGAAAGCCGCTACTAAGCACTTAAGTGTTTTAAACTTCGACACTTTAATTTTTTAACGTTCAGAATCCTGTTTAATGAATCTTTATTTTTAAAAATTGTTTCACTTCTTATTACAATTTTTAGACTAATAAAATGTTGTACTATTAGAATACGTTCATACAAAAATGCTGTATAATTTATTATAAAATCTATGATTGTCTATTTTTCCATGTACATATTGTTTGATAAATTATGTCTTCACTTTAGTAAAAGAAATTTAATATAACCCATCTAGGAATGCCACATTCCATTTCTCTTCATTTTTACTTATATCCATTATTTATTTCTGAACGTTAAATGATGCAATTTTCATTATGCCAGATATAAAGCTAGTTACAATGTACAATTGCAGTCTAAAGAGGATTAAGGGCTTAAGATCAATATTGAAGAATAAACTTATCAAATACTTTTAATAGAACGATTCACCTGTACAAATTTTGAATATTTAAAGATTATGATTCATTAATTTTTTATAAAATATGAAGTAGCTTACATTATAAAAAAAACAACCTATATTAATATGTTGTATTAGAGTCAACGAACAAGAAAGGGAGTATAGAAGAATAGCAATGTTTATTTTTACACAAATTAAACAAGTCATTGGGAATTCAGTTTAATAAAAATATGTTTTAATGTTTTGTTCAATAAAATGATGATGCTTTGGCATGTCTCAGCGAATTTTCAATTGCCTATTCTATATCTGTATTAGTGAAGGTTCCATCAAAGAAGGTTTTTCCGGCAGCATCTGTGAATGTGAAAAAATATTTTATAGTTCAAAAATATGCACTATATTTTAATAATATATAAAAAATATGCATTATATGTAAAAAAATATGCACTATATTTTTAGAAGTAATATGTACTAGATTTTTAGTTCTTTATGTCAGGTGCATCCATGGTATGCAGCTGAAGGCAAAGGAACAGAACGGAGTTTCACATCACTAAGCCTAAATTAAGGAAAAAAATTAAAATGTAAAAATTAAAATTAAAAGTCTTGCTGTCTTAAGACTTGATGCTTTTGATACTATGTTAGGGGATTAAATTCTGTCATATGTATTAAAACTAACTTTGAATAGTTTTCCTTTATATATTTTCAATATACATATATAAGAATATTCTTTATCTTTATAAATTTATTTAAAGAAAACACTATTTGAATTATTTTAAAATTTTAAATAACAAAGCACATGAACTTCCAGACTAATAAGTGATGAATAGTAGAGCAAAAAAAATTTTAAAACAAGATTGACATATATAATCTTGGAGCACACAGAAAACTTTTTCTTGGGTTGTATGTCAGAATTACTAAAAATATCACTTTCTAGCTCCTTAAAAAATGAATCTTCACTTTCATTCAGATAAATAATTCGTTAATCAAGCATATTCATCTTCTAATAAATAATGATTTTTCCAATAATTATATTGTGTCAAGTTTTTTATAAATAACCATTCTCTATAAATATCAAAGTAATTTATATTATAAAACAAAACTGACAATAAAACTCTGAAAAATCTGGCATAGTAACAAAATTAAAAAGTAAGTGATAACAATCCTAAACAAAGTACGTTTATCAAATAAGTGAACTGATCTCTTTTATTGGTATTATGACTCTCCCCTATCCAGATGATAAATGAATGAAAAAACTGATTCTAAAAATACGGAAATCGGAAAAATACGCTCTCTTAAGTGAATAACTTAAAGTCCCTTGAACTGGCCAAAACTAATTTCCTAAGCATTTTGATAGAAGGCCATCAACATTTACCAATAATTGTATTTTAACATCTGGAATGGAACATTGCTGAAGGACGCTTCTAATCTTCTCTTCTATACCAAAATGGTGGTATAATCTGGTGGACAAAGTTTTGATTTTTAGTTATCTTAACATTTTAAGTAAAGTGCGGGCATGCGGGCGTTTTAAGTAAATTGGAACACAGGGATAGTTTTATTACAATTTAGCAATTCCTTTATTGCGAAATGTCATATATTGTTTATCATTAACCAATTTGCAAAGTCTTTTCTTAAATTAGAACCATTTTGGAATAATGTTTTTACCAAATTTTCATGTAATAATGACTTTTGATGATTCAGAGATTAAGAATTCATTAGATCCTTTGAAACTGCTGTCATTAAAATTCACATCGGTAGATCATTGAAAACCTACATACGATGGAAGAGCTTCACTGCTCATTGAGCAAAATAAATTTTTAATGGAATCATTGATGTTTTTGTAAGCTTTTGAAGGTAAACATAACTTTAATTTCGGCATTATCTCACTTTATAAATTATACAATAATCTAAAAGAAAAACAAGACGAAAGTTTACACATAATGTCAATATGAAATAAAAAATAAATTATAGAATGTTTATAATTCTGTAATTTACTTTTATTTAATAAATTGTAGATATTTTATAATTTATTTAGTATAATTTTTTAATAGAAAACATACTTTTAATTGTTAAAAAATAATTTCTGAAATAAGAAATTTCACTTCACAATAATCGAAAGACGAAAGTCAAGCTAATACGAGATATAGAAAAATCGAGTATCTGTGAGTTAAAATTAATATAGCCCCGATTTTAATTTCACTTCACTTATTGAATTAAATTATGCGTACATACCACCTTAAATGTTTTATATGTTACAAAAAGAGTCCTAATTAAAATATTACATATTACAAAATATCAAAATAAGTTTTGAATGAAAATTCTTTTTTTTCGCTGTTTACATTACACTACGTACAAAAAGTAGAAGGACACTTGATTTTGTAACAATAACCGAAAAATATTTTATTTTTCGCAAGTTTTGCATTTCACACGCATTTAACTCTCAAAGTGACATAATAATAAAGGTACTCTTTTAATACTTGAAGATCTTGAATTCATTGAAAAACAAGGAATATATGCCATGCTTTTGTTATATGCTCTCTATGTATTTCCATCAAGTACATTGCTTAGAAGTTTTCCTCACGTTTTCTCCTACTTGCATATTTTTAATAGCCATCAGCTGTGTAGGCTGTCCACTACCCAGTGTCAAATCTCTGGAAATAAAAACTTATATTATTATTTGTGAACAAATAATTTACAATGTACGAAACAGAAAAATGTATTACTATGTAATATGTAGCACGTGATTGTTGCCCCTCTGCTAAGTATTGTAAAATATATAAATAAAATAAGAAATAATAGATGTGTAAAACGTAGCAAAATAAATAATAAAATTTGTTTTCAGTTGATGATAAAAATGAAAGTTATCTTTTTTATTCATTTAATTCGATATATGATAGCTATCTAGCTAAATCTGTGCACAGAAATCTAAAAATGACATAGATTTTGTATATAGTAATATAGATATTCAGGAATGAAGATTAATTTTTTCTTTCTTCTCACACATAATACAGTATTCTCCTTTTAAGACTCTTATTCAGAATTAGTTTTAATCGGTACTCAAATTCAATGGAAAGTAACTGAGCTGGAAAATTTTCTAAGTCAAGTTAGTTTATTGTTCCAAATTTGAAATTTGCTCATGTGAAATTCCCAATTAGCTCATTCTAATGAAGTTGTTTCTACTTCAGAACTTGAGTCATTGTAATTCTCTTAAAGACATATAATAGAAGTATCTTTAACAGAAGTATCTCATTAAACTTTTGAGAAAAAATTTAACTTTAAATTGTATTTAGTTGATTAAAACTCACAATAATTTCTGGTCTTTGATCAACTTCTATTTCATTTATTTTAAGAAATAAAATCCATAACATTATCAAATACCTGCTGAGCTTTCATAAAGAATATTTAACTAAATTAAAATAAATAGGAGTTAGACAATCATTATTTATTTAAAATATTTTCCAAAATTGCGCTTTTAAAAAAGAATGCTTAAAACAATTAGATGAGTTTAAAAAGCTTTATTAATGCAAATTAGAGTTCTTTTTTTTTTTCCTTAATTTCGCTGCATTTTCTTTTAATTTAAAAAACAAAAATAAGCTCAAAATCCTTATCTTCTAAGAAAATAATTTTAAATTTACATATTTTTCAAATTCAATATGAATTTATTAATACACTTGGTATAGTTTACCGTTTCATGGTATTTAAACAGGGTATAAAGTTGATACTTGATGATGAGTTATTATTTACATTATGT
Source organism: Latrodectus hesperus (assembly GCA_037975125.1). Taxonomy (NCBI): domain Eukaryota; kingdom Metazoa; phylum Arthropoda; class Arachnida; order Araneae; family Theridiidae; genus Latrodectus; species Latrodectus hesperus. The sequence continues at coordinate 51,697,080 of CM075854.1, read as the reverse complement.
ATGATAAGTTTTACAGAAAAAAATGCAAGAAATTCTTTATTAATTTAAAACTGTTATACTTTAACTAAAATGAAGATATATTGGTTATAACATCTAAATAAGTTAACAATTTAATTAAATTTACAGTAATATCAAATAGAAGTAAGTTATTTTTTATAAATTTAATAGTTAGCTTTATGAATTATGAAAAAAGTTTTAAAAATTAGTTTTTGTCATTATCCACAATTATTATTCATTTCAAAGATTGAATTGAGATAACGGGCAATTTACCAATTGATCTTGTACTTTAAAATTAATTTATATTTAATAGTAATCATATTAATAAAAACCCATATAATTGTTTTAGTTTTCATAAATTTTCTCAAAATTTCTTTGTAAACATTTCATTCTATTTTTAATATTCGCTGAAAAATATGACCGTAATTAGGGAAAAATACTGACAAATTTGATGAGAAATCAAAGAAGGGCTAACTGTCTTTCCCTGTTATGTATAAAACCCTTTTATAGTGATCAGAAGAAATTCGCTTTCAGAACACATTTTTAAAAAGTATTTTCATGTCTAACTGAAATAAAGATTTAAATATGTATTACTGAATCAAAGCTTTAAATTAATCTATAATTGACTTTGTGCAAAAAACTTAGGCATTAGACAGTATAAGATTCATAAGAGATAAAACTTTAAATAATATTCTCTAGAATTAAAAATGTGTAAATACCTTACTAATATGTGTACAAAATGACAAAAATTCCTATATGATAAAATTCACAGCAAAATTTTTAAAAAATAGCAAAAGTAAATAAAAAAGAAATAATGATATCGAATCCGTTTTTTGACATTTTACCAAATAAAACTTTGAATACTTGATAATTTTAAAACTTTTTTTGTGCATCGTGTGTCCTTCTTTCTCGATCTTTCAGATGTATAATATGATTAATAAATAAAAATTTTATAATTTGCTCAAATAAATGAACACTTTCCAAGGTATAATGTATATTTTATTTATATAAACTTCTTTATATTTGATACATATTCATTTTTAACCTTTGCTATAGACAAAAAGTGTGTGTAAATAATGTACCAGTATGGTACAAAAATTACTATTAAAGTAAAATGTACAAATTTTATTGATGCAGGTATTTGGTAATACATAATAAGATAGAAAGAAATCATTGGAATTTAAGAAGTACTTTAAACCTCTTTAGTGTTTTGTAAAACTAAGTGTAAATTATTCATAATGTCTGCATATTATTGAAGTAACATTTTTATTCAATCTCAAATGTATTTAAATTGCATAAATAAGAGCAATAAATGTTGTATTTCAGTAAGGAAATTACTTTAAAAATGACTCAAATCTTAACTGATAATTTTAATGCTGGGGAGGAAATGTTACACCCTGAGCAAAAATCCACAAAACAAGACTTGTATGGTGTATCAATTAGTTCACACACAGCTGAACTTTCTCTCTGCTTAAAATCATTAAATTTATGTATTGATTATTTTAATCTGTGTAAAGCAGCTTGTTTAAAACTAGAATGTTATTGAGAATTTTATGGGTGTTGAAAGAACTGCTTTTATTGTGGCTGACATCAAGTCAGGTCATAAAATTTCTCAAACAAATCTAGAATAAATTTATTAAGTGACATAAACTTAATATTTTAAACCTTTTATACTTCATTTTCTTTTACTTTTTGTTTAAAAATAAAAAGTCTTAAAAATATGTACACAGGCACAAGATTTGGCTTATTACATAAGCTATATTTTATTTTTTTAATTAGTTTTTATTATTATTCAGAACTTTTCACGAGGGTCAATGTTTTTACGCACATATAACTTGATTATCGTAAGTAATTGTAGAATATAATTCCTAACGTAAGACGCCAATACGTTTGTTTTGGAGGTATTTGTTGTCCATCCTTTTCTGGCCATTTAATTATTTTTACGTAAACTGTTCTTAAATAAGAAATTCAATGGTACTGAAAAATAGAAATATTATCAGCAAAACTGTATTGACTAATAATTAAAAAATTATGCACTTGTTAAATGGAAAGTGTAAACGTAAATGTAATACTATTTCTCAAATGACTGAAAAAAATGCCCTAAGGTGGTGTTTAATGAACTTATCAAATATATTTATGATATTCTAAGAAATAAGTGTGGTAAGAGGATTATAGCACTAGCGAATAAGCAAAAGAAGCCAAAATACTTAGACATTAAACAAATTCAAAGTTTTATGCATGGGTATTGAAATAAAAGCATGTTAGAGAAATTTAAATTTCATCTATATTATTTTTAATAAAATGAGTTTATGAGATGAACGAAAGAAATTATAAGTTTTTAAAAAATAAGGACATAAAGAAACTGAGGAGAGCAAAAAATATTCTATCTTGAAGATATGTAACCAGATTGGGAAGATAATCGAAATATGAAGTCAGTGAAAAAACAATCAAGTTTCTTGTAGCTCAAATAATGCTAATCTCCATTTAAAAGTAGAATATCATTGTAAACTTGAATTTTTATGCCTAGAGAATGTGTGAGAATAATATACATTTATCAAACAGAAATAAAAGAAAAAATATTAGAATGTACTTTCATAAAATGTACCCCTGAGGTGTTTTGACTCATACCATATCTTCTAATTAGAAATATGTGGAAATTTTTATTGTGTATATTAAACGTAATTGCAATCCACTTTTTTTTATAGATCAAAGAATAATTTGCTCCGGAACCTCATAAAATGTAATACTGTTCAACAACAACATCACCTTTAGTTATAACAGCTGCTATCTTTCGTCATGATAATACTCTCTCACATATGGTAACATATCATGGAGAAATAAAATAAACACCCCTGTTTTATTACCACTTAAAATTACTAATTCATAGTGATTTATGGATATCATTTATCCAGTTTTCACAAATAAAAATACCTATGTCCCTGCTTTAACGTAAACATACTTGAATTTGAACATCTCAAACTAATATACTGGGTATCCCAAAACGACCGCATAAGCTCTGCACAGCTAGATTCCTCGTTGGGAGTACTTAAAAACTGCCCAAAGAAGCGTTCCTGTATGATCCATAGTTTGCGAGAAAAATACGAAAAACAAAGTATGATGTCACTTCCGGATCAAGAAAAAACACTTTATTGAACATATCAATAGCAGTATATGCACAATTTAAAGCATATGCATTGTTGAAATTCGTTAAACGAACAAGAGTCCATGAATCGCAAAAAGAATATTTAATGAAGCAAGTTACAAAGAAAGAAATTATACACATATACTAAATTAATAGAACAGAACATTGTGTATTTATAGATTTTGGACGGCTTGAACACAACCACCAATCAGAAGGCAGCGCAGCAGACGATTTGTAGCTGCAGACGATTGTGGACGTCTTAGAAGACTACAGTTTTACAGACGATAATAGACTTACTTTGTGTTTCTTTGCGATTACTTGCATTATATTATTTACAACACTCGCCCTTAATCACAAAGAAACATGCACAATAAAATCATATAAATCAATAAAAATAAGTATACATTAAGAAATTAGAAACGTTCAAGCCATCCACACAATATTTACATTAACATGATATAATCTAATACAATTTTAATCCACATAATGGTAAAAGTTCCTTTAATTTAAACTTAGATAAAGATTTTGTAAACATATCAGCAATTTGTAGGTTAGGTGAAATATAGTAAACTTTTATATCATGACAATTCAAGATATGTTGAATAAATTTTAATTTAATGTCTATATGTTTTAATCGACCTTTGTTGTTTTCATTTGTTACACACTTAATACAAGATTGATTATCTTCAAAAATCATGATTTCTTTAATATCAGTTAATTCCAAAATAATATTTTTCAACCACAATGCATCTTGAATGGCTTTACTTAGGGCAATAATTTCTGCTTCTGTAGAAGATAAAGCAATACAATTTTGTTTTCGACAAGACCAAGATATTGGACAATTATTAAACATAATTATGTTACCAGAAATGGATTTTCTGTCATTTGGGTTTGCACCCCAGTTAGCATCTGCATAGATATTTAAGCATGAATTTTTATCCACACACTTTTTATATTCCAGTTTTAAAGTTGAAGTACCTTTCAGATATCTCAAAATTCTTTTCAATGCACTCCAAGCACTATCAGTAGGGTGTTATTGAAGTTGACTCAAACAGATTACAGCATAAAGGATATCTGGACGAGATGTATATGCTAAATAAATTAAAGATCCCATTAGTTCTCGGTAGGGTCCACAAAAAGCACTTCCTTTCTCAAAATCAGCTGCTGTTGCTCCTACTTCCATGGGAGTAGAGACTATTTTAGCATCAAACATTTTAAATTTGTTTAATAAATTCAAAATATATGTTTCTTGATCTAGATACAGTCCATCAGGTGTAAATGTAATTTTAATTCCTAAAAATTCAGAAACTGTTCCAGATTTAGACATTTCAAATTCTTTTGATAATAATCCAATTATAATTTTGATTTCACTATCATCAGTACCCGCAATTAATAAATCGTCCACATAAAGTGCCATTAGTATTTTTCCACCTTTTGACTGACGAATAAAAATGCATTGTTCGCTATTTAATGGTTTAAAGTTTAATTTGATAATGAAATTTAAAAATTTTACATACCATTGACGAGGTGACTGCTTAAGTCCGTATAAGCTTTTCTATAACCGGCACTTCCTGCCACTATTATCATCATATCCTTCTGGTTGATCCATGTAAATAATTTCTTTTAATTCACCATTGAGAAATGCAGTTTTAACATCCAGTGAATAAACTTTTAAATTTTCTTGAAGAATAATAGTAAACACTATACGTAATGCAGGAATACTGATAACTGGTGAAAATGTTTTATCATAATCCACTCCTTCTCTTTGCATAAAACCACGAGCAACAAGTCGAGCCTTATATTTTCCATCTCGTTTTTCGCGCAGAACCCATTTGCATGAAATTGCACGTTTCCCATGTGGTAATTCTTCAAGACACCAAACTTCGTTCTTTTCCATGGACTGCATTTCTTCATCCATTGCTTTCTTCCAAAGATTCTGTTCTTCCTCTGGCAGTGCAGATAAATCTTTAAACGACAACGAATCTTCAAAAATTACCATTGCTTCATAAACTTCTGGTTCAGGATATTTAACTGGTGGTTTCTTTTGCCTTTGTGGTCTTTCCAAAATTTCTTCTGTAGTAATTGTTTCAGTAATATTTTCTTCAACATCATCTTCATTTTCCGAAATAATGGAATCCACATTCAGAATATTTTTATCTTCTAAATCCATTTTTCTTTCTTCGTTAAATACAACGTTCCTTGATATCACAATTCTCTTTGAATCTGGATCCATTAAACGATATCCCATAGTCGAATATCCCACAAATATCATTCTGTTTGACTTCTTATCTAACTTCTTCCTTTGAGAAGGAGGAACCAACACGTATGCATCGCATCCAAATACTCGAATGTTTTGAAGATCGGAATCTTTACCATATTTTAATTTATAAGGAGTACAGTTTTCTATGGATCGACTAGGAATTCTGTTTCTTAGGTATGCAGCAGTTAAAATTGCAAATCCCCAAAATTTCTTGCTAAGTTTTGCTTCAAATATCAAAGCTCGTCCTTTTTCTAACAATGTACGATTGGCACGCTCAGCAACTCCATTTAAAGGTGCAGTGTACAGAGGAACTGGATCTATTGTAACACCAAATTTAGTAGCACATTTGATGAGTTCACCACAAATATATTCTTTTGCATTGTCGCACCTAGTTTTCCGTACTGAAGGATTTGCTTTTAAAAAGCATCTTAACTCATTTACAACATCACTTTTTCTTTTCAGGAAACGAACTTCCATAAAACGTGAATAATCATCAATTAATGTTATAAAATAACGCTCACCTGTAGCCATAGGCGGATCAATAGGGCCACAAACATCTGTGTGAATCAATGTCATAGTTTCGGATACCCTTCGTCTAGGACCTTTTCCTATAGGAGAAGCACTTTGTTTGGAAAAAGTACACACTTCACAAAATTTATCAAAGGTAGGCAATCCAAGTTCTTTTAAGGCTTTATTAGAGGAATGTCCAAGTCTTCTGTGCCATAAATCCAAGTCATTTTCTTTCGCAGTAAGAGAAATTTCACAATTTGGAACAAAATCACAAATATATTGTCCACTATCATCACGATAACCCAAACAAATGTTTTCTTTCTCATTTTCGATGAACACTTTTTTATTTCTAAAGATAACACTATATCCACCTAATTCAATATTCTTTACAGAAATTAATTCTCCATTGAGTTCAGGAACAAAACGGACATTTTCTAAAGTTATATCAATTCCATTAGATGTTTTGCCTTTTACACTTCCAATACCTTTCACTTCCAGTGCAGTGGAGCGGGATGCACATCGAATAGTTCCTGATGACGGTTTGATGAATGAAAACCAGTCTTTCTGAGAGCACATATGGGATGTTGCCCCGGAATCAATAATGAACTTTTTCGGACTTCCAAAAGTCAAACTGCCAGCAGCAAAAGATAGAGCAGAAGAATATTTTTCATCAGTCTTAGATTCAGATTTGAATTCACATTCCTTTTTAAAATGACCAACACGACCACAATTATAGCACGTTTTCTTTTTACAAAATTTAGAAGTATGTCCTTTCTTTTTACAATGAAAACATGTGAGTTCTTTTCTCGTAGAAAAAGCCGCAGTATCCACAGTTTGTTTCATAAAACGAATACTTGTTTTATTTCTCGAATCATTCAAAAGAGCTTCAGAGTCTATCAAACGCTGAGTTACAAAATCTAACGATAAATTCTCACTCGGTTGATTCTCTAATGCAACCTTAACATTTTCGAATTCTGGAGGGAGAGACATCAAAATATAGACGACAGTATCAATATCACTAACCTCCGCTCCAGACATTCGTAAATCGGCGACAAGTTTTGAAACTTCCTCTATGTGCTGGCGCATTGGAACATCTCTGTTTTTCTTAAGTGTAGCAAGACGTTTTCTAGTTAGTATTTGGTTTACCGCTCCTTTGCTTTCATAAACAGCATGAAGTTTCTCCCATAATTCCTTCGCCGTACTTTCACCACTCATTGATACGAGCACTTGATCACTTAAGAGTGACATGAGTAATGCGTATGCTTTCTTTCCTTTAACGACTTCTGCTTCCTTATTCACATCGGGCTCCTTAACTAAGTATGTTTCCAGTTCCTTCGCAGACAAAACAGCTTCCACTCGTCGCCGCCAAACAGGAAAGTTCTTCCCATCAAATGGATTTACTCCATACAAATCATGTGGTGAAGCCATTGCTTATTGATAAATTTATTCTATCAAGCAATAAATTAAAACTAGAAACTGTTTTCAACTTATGACAGTGAAAACCACGCTCTGCTGTTGAAATTCGTTAAACGAACAAGAGTCCATGAATCGCAAAAAGAATATTTAATGAAGCAAGTTAGAAAGAAAGAAATTATACACATATACTAAACTAATAGAACAGAACATTGTGTATTTATAGATTTTGGACGGCTTGAACACAACCACCAATCAGAAGGCAGCGCAGCAGACGATTTGTAGCTGCAGACGATTGCGGACGTCTTAGAAGACTACAGTTTTACAGACGATAATAGACTTACTTTGTGTTTCTTTGCGATTACTTGCATTATGTTATTTACAACATGTATAAAGCGTTCACCGTGCATGTCGAGGCAGACTTGAGCACGCCGTGGAATGGCTGTCATCACACGTTGTAGCATCGCGACATCCACCGAAGTGAAAGCAGCATGAAGACGAGCAACTAAGTCCATTGGTGTTGTCACTACGTGCCCATCCATGGCACGCGCACATGCACGTTCGATCGCATCCTCCTCAGTGCAACACTTCACGTTATGACAGGCAAATTTTGCACATGGCAGTGACGGATCGCTCAACCACATCATGAACCATATCAAAGCACATTCAATCCGCAACGGATCATCCAGTGTCTGAGCATACTATTCGATGCCGTTTACAACAGAGTAGTCTATCCGCAAGACGCCCATTGCTTCGTCTACCCTTAACGCAGAACCACAGACGTCTCCGCTACCAATGGTGCGATGAAATAGGGACGTGGATAGTAGAATGGAATGAAATTGACTTTACTGACAAGTCACGCTTTTGTCTGCAACACCACGATGGTCGCATTCGAGTCCGGAGACAACGTGGAGAGAGGATGCTTAACAGCTGCGTTATGCACCGCCACACTGGTTCCTACACCAGATATTATGATATGGGACGGTATTGGATATCACTCTTCCACTCCTCTAGTACGCATTGCCGGTACTTTAAACACCCAGCGCTACATCTCCGAGGTACTGGAGCCAGTTGTCCTTCCTTACCTTCAGGGCCTGCCCACAGCCATATTTCAACAGGATAATGCGTGACCACACATGACACACGTTCTCCAAGGGTTCTTCATCAATCGCCGGATTCAATTGCTTTCCTGGCCGGCTCGCTATCTGGATCTTTCGCTGATAGAAAACGTGTGGTCCATGGGTGCTCAATGATCGACCCCGATTACAACACCAGCTGCCACATCAAATCAACTTTGACAAAGTGTGAAAGCTGTTTGGTCTGCTGTACTTCAAGAACACATCCAACGTCTCTTTGAATCAATGCCAAAACGTGTGGAAGCGGTGATCTCCAACAATGGCTGCTATTTTGGTTGCTGATTTTGGCAAGAGCCACACTTCACAGACGTCTATAAATTTAGTCATTTGATATTTGGTCAACATGTTATCTACAAGTTATGTTTTGCTATGATATCTCTTGTCTTTCTTGGTGTTGCAATTAGGGTGGCCAGCAGTGTATATATAGGGAAGTATTTGTATGAGTCTGCTTTTTTAAGAAAATTTTTTAAACAGTAATAGACCTCTTTTTACTTGCACTACTGATAACATATCACCATTTATTTGTCATAATTTCTTCTTGCAGCATCAGACCTGTCTCGTCAACTCTCTTCAGCTACCGGTATGACAATTTCAAGGCAGACCACGTACAGACGCTTAGGACACATTAGTCTATATGCTAGAAGGCCTGTCAGATGTGTTCCACTTACCGCAACTCACTGTCGCCTGTGGTTAGCCTGGAGTAGAGAGCATGCATTGTGGAAACCACAACAGTGGTCTTGTGAACACCATTGAACGACACCGTTACGGTGGTGCAGGATTACTCTTTTGGGGAGGAATTATTCTGGGTTCCAGAACTAACCTGAATGTTCAGAATGTAACCATGACAGACCACATCTATCGAGATGTCATTCTGCAACAACATGTATGTTTGTTTCGGGACGCCATGGGTGAAGAATTTCTGTTTATGGATGACAACGCCCTTCCTTACCGGGCAAACATTGTAGACGAATGTCTTCAATCGGTGGATATCACCCGTATGGACTGGCCACCGGACTTGAATCCACTATAGCATGTATAGGACGTGCTTGGCCGACGAATTACAGCCCGTCAACCCCCTCAAACCTGTATACCGGAACTTTGGAGTGGATTCTTGATGAGTAGTATAATATTACCCAAGATCAGATCGATAATTTGATACTCAGCATGCCTAGGCGTTGTACGGCCTTTATTGCATCGTCTAGAGGGCATACTATGTATTAATCATCACACCAACCACGTTATATTGGTTTTTGTAAATAGGTTCTTTTTTGAAATTTGCTCCATAAAGTAAAAATCACAATTTTTATTAATGATGTCAAACATATAGCAACTTTTTTGCTCTTTATCTTTTGTTTATTAAATAAACTTTACAAATAAGTCCCATTTGTTTTGCTTCGGCCTCTTTCTTTGCCTGAACTTGCATTATCCTTAATTTACGAACACGAGTGTATCTTAGTAGTTTAGTTCAATCAGTGGCTTTTAAAAATATCAAAAAAGTGAAGCTACTTAGAAATAAATGAAAGATAATTTTTATATATACAAATAAAGAGAAATAGAGAGATGAATACATAAATAAAAAAATTTAAAACAATTTATTTTTTAATTTTCAAAACCAATTAGCTTATTAAAATTTCTAAATTTTGCTGTAAATCGTTCAGTAAAAATTACTTTTGTAAGCAATTTACGAGAAATGTCATCTATCTTCGTAGAATTAAGTCGAATGTATATCAAGATAGCATCAATAACAGGCATATCAAAATTTGCATTGGCCGAAATTTTATTTCCTTTTATCTAAAGTAAAAATAGTTTTGGATTTCATGTATTTACTTTTAGAAAACGTGTGTGCCCGGGAGACTTCTTCAGAATTTATGTATACCAATTTTCACTAAGAACATATTGAAATGAATAAGAACAACTTTCAAAATGTCAAAAAATGCTACATAGCATAGTTAGTTATAACATACTAAATGTTTATATAATTATAGCATACTAAATGTTTGAAAATGCATTCACAATATATATATATATATATATGTATGTGTGTGTGTGTGTGTATAATGTGTGTATGTGTGTGAAATAATTATAAGATATTCTTTAGAAAAATCACTTCCCAAAACTTCCGATACCGATGGAAATGAAAAAATTTCTTATTATTTCTATACTCAAAATTTGTAAGCTTAATTGATCTTAGTTAAAGTAAAAGCCAATCTTAATAAAGTAGCAATTCATTTATAATCAAACTAAAATCTCAAAAATTCAAACTCTTCATTTAATTTGGAAATATAAATTAAATTTATGCATAACTATTTTAATTTACATGGCTGAATTTTCTGAAAATATGTGTGTGTGTGTGTGTGTGTGTGTGTGTGTGTGTGTGTGTGTGTGTGTGTGTGTGTGTGTGTGTGTGTGTGTGTGTGTGTGTGTGTGTGTGTGTGTGTGTGTGTGTGTGTGTGTGTGTGTGTGTGTGTGTGTGGCCACCGTAAATGCAATACCCTGAGGAAAACATGCAAATGATTAGAATTTCAGGGCAAACGCACATCACGCATGCCTGTGGCGCCTCTTCAAAGCACTATTTAAGGCTTGAAATTTTCAACGATTTCAAATTCAGCAATTGTGTTTTTCTTGAGGTGTTTTTTCAAAAAAACAATCAATTATGCCTCGAAGAAAACAGCGCTAATTTTTTGCTCAAGTATCCGAGTTCAATAGAGGAAGGATAGTGGGCTACCGAGATTTGTCGATTACTTTTCAGGGAAATCGGCACTCGTGTTGCACGAAACTAAAAACAACTGTAATGTGGATATGTGATTTTTGGATGCAGGAAGGTACTACGGGCTGACATTATCGATCGCCTTCACCTAAGTACACCACTTCACGTGATGACAGGCAAATTGTGCTCGTGGCAGTGACGGATCGCTCATCCACATCACGAATCATAGCACAGCACATTCAGTCTGTAATGCCTCATCCAGTGTCTGCGCAGGATATTCGACGTCGTTTACTGCAGATTGGTCTGTCCGCAAGACGCAGATCCACAGATATCTCCATCGCCAATGGTGCGATGAAAGAAGGATGTGGATGGCAAAATGGAATGAAATTGTAATTTCGGACGAGCCATGCTTTTGCCTGCCACACCACGATGGTCATTTTTGAGACTGGAGACACCGTGGAGAGAGGATGCTGAACAGCTGCCTTATGCACCGGCCCACTGGTTTTGCTCTGGGTATTAAGGTATGTGGCGGTATTGGATATAACTCTAGCACTCCTCTAGTACGCATTTCAGGTACTTTAAAGAACTAGTACTACATCTCCAAGATGTTGAAGACAGTTATCATTCCTTACCTTTAGGGCTTGCCCACAGCCATATTTCAACAGAATAATGCGCGACCACACGTGGCACACATTGTCCAAGTGTTCTTTGTCAATCGTCAGATTGAATTGCTTCCCTGGCCGGTTTGCTCCCTGTTTCTTTAGCCGATGGAAAACATGTGGTTCATGGTGGCACAACGACTAACCCAGATTACATCACCACTTGCCACACCAGATATATTTTGGCAACGTGTGGAAGCTGCTTGGTCTGCTATACCCCAAAACACATCCAAAGTCTCTTTGAATTAATACCGAGTATTGTGGCAGCGGTGATCTCTAAAAATGACGGCTACTCTGGCTACTGATTTTGGCAGAAACTACACTTCACGGAAATTTATAAATTTAATCATTTGATACTTGGTCTACACGTTATCTACAAAATAAATTTTGTTGTGGTACCTCTTGCCTTTCTTGGTGTTTTCATTTGGATAGCCAGCAGTTTATTTGAAATATGTAATAAAAAATCAGCAAATTTTTAATCTACATTGATGAAAAGCATATGCAGAGACAGGGTTAAATGTATAATGATAATTCCTTCTGAAGCAACCAGTATACAATGACAGACTCATTTATACTGTTTATCGCAATAAAATTCATTCGGAAGATTATACTATTTATAAATAGAATTTATCTATAAAATGTAAGTAATTTTAAATTATAACGATGCATCGTGTTATCTCAAATACATTATGGCACGAATAAAGTTACCTTAGCATTTCCTTTTTGTAATATCAACATTAGCTGTACTAATAATAACGATGATGAGAAGCGACTGTAACGATAAAGACAAGGCATTACTATAAAAGTAAACATCGTTTCAAACTCGGTCTGTTTTTGAACTTACAGAAAACTACTGTGTTTAAGTACTTATTAAAAATGATAACAAAATGTAATGACTTCTAGAAATATTGATTTTAAATGTGTGTGCTCTACATTCAATGTAACATTCAAGAGAACATTACAAATGTTTATAAAAAAACTTATAAATATATTGTCAATCTAATTTCAAGATTACCATGGCTTAGAAATCTGAAGATAGTCTTGAAGTTTTAACGAAACTTTTTGCCTCTTTTTTAACAGTATCTAGACTTATTTACTCACTCAGTGAATAGATTAAAGAACATTGAATTGGGAATTTCTTTGGTAATATGAATTGTTAATATTTTATACAAATCCCTTATTATTTTTCTTATGCTTAGCAATGTTATTAAGGGTATCTAGTCACTTTTTATTATCATTAGTAATTTCAATATTCAGTATATTGACCTATGGAACCAATCTAACTCCCCTCATAACAATGAGATTTATGAATGTATTCAAGACAAAAAGTAGAAATTCCGCAGCTTAAATACTCAAATACAGAATTTTTAATTCCCATTAAAATCCATCTCTAATCAATTACTGCTTAAATTTGTCAAATATTTTTACCTATACGCTATCAGTATTCATTTGGTTTCGTTTAGAAAAGGCTGTGTAACAACGAAAATTTTCTTTCCTCTCAGTGGAAGGAATAAGCAATAAAGGGTGAAAAATTTGTGATCAGATTCCATCATTTTCTTTAATTAATAACAACTAAATACTAATTAGAATTTTGATCAGTTCAGAGCTGTATGCTGTCATATTATTAAAAGTTTCGATAATAGAAAAAATTTTCCATATAAAACCTAGGGACTACAAAGTATTTTTACTGGGACAAGAAAATATACATAATGCATTGCTAAAAATCATGTGGTGTGAATATTCGGATGAAATACAAGAAAATTGCAGCTGAACTCCATGTTCTTCTGCTTTTTCTCCCCGCTTATGGAAAACATAATAACATTAATAAGCTATTCAAGACATATTCTGATAAATGATCTAAGCAATGACTTTATAAATTCGTACTTATTCAGTGGATCTCGTAAAAAGAGATGAAAAGAATTAAGACCAATAATTATACGTTGTGATAAATAGCAGCTACTAGTCATAAAAACAATAGTATAATAGGGGCAATATTTTTATAATGCTTCATGAATTCGCATTTTGCGGAATCACGTTATAGGGAGTCAGCTGTATTTAATGGAAAAGACACCCTGTGTGATAAAGACATCAAGCAAACTAATCTATTTGTAGAATATTAGTTTCTGCCTCCCCTTTCCGAAGAAATTCTACTGGATTTAATATGCGTGGATATTGAATACTTCTATAGTTTAATATTATCTTCATATTCTTCTGAATACGCCTCATGGTACATAATAAGGCATAATGACGGACAAAGGAAAATTTTTATTGTTATCCTCGTCTATAAGCCAGTAAAAAACTAACAAAGTCAAATCCTATCGAAAAATCTCTCTAATGCATCATGTTTTACTTTGACGTGAATATTCAAACAGTATCAATCGCATTTGTCCTCTTTAGTTAACCCCAGTAGTGCTGTGAAGGGGATCAAAGGGTCTATCGTACCTCGAGCGCCACTCGGAGAGAGGGGCTAAATATTTGCTAAGACAAACAAAATTTACCAGAAAGTTTAGATTTCATTTTGGTTGAAATTACAATTTCATTCTGGAAAATATATTTTAAATTTAATAATTATTGTGTCATGTTAAGAAATAACTTTGGAGAATCAATCATGGATGAGGAAAGTGGTTGTCGGTGAAAGACAAGAGGGAGAAGGGCGAGGAAACAGTTGAAGAAGCTTCACAAATTTTGTACATCTAAAAATGACGATAATTTTTGTTTATACACTGCTGGACAATTGCAAAGGACGGATCACAAATTGCAATGTAGCATAACATTAAGCGAGACATGAGGCCTAGTAGGATAAAATATAGTTGCCACACTGTTCAGAAATTAAAATAAAGAATATTTATTGTTCTGGAAAGTACAAAAGCTGTGAAACATCTGAAAGAAAAAAAATGTTCATTTGATGCTGTATACGGAAAAATGGAACAATGCATCTAAAATTCAGCAGGCACCTTGAAGAAAGGTATCAGTACGGGATATGTCCACCGTGGAGTGTGATACAATATTCCACACGTCGTATCATACTTTGCACAACATTATCCAGCAGCTGTTGAGGCAATTTATCTCATTCCTCTGGGAATGCACGGATGAGGGTGTTCTTGTTTGTCGGAGGATAGTTTGGACCAGCAACTTGCCTCCCCAAAGCATCCCACACATTTTCAATGGGGTTTAGATCTGGAGAACGTGATGGCCATACGAGGCGTTGAATACCCTCGCTGTCTAGACAATCCTGAACAGCGAGTGTTCGATGACATGTTGCGTTGTCGTCCATAAAAACAAATTTATCACCGAAAGCACCACGGAAAAGACGAACATGAGGAAGTATAACTTCATTAATGTATCGTTGGCCCGTCATAGTCCCATTCGCAACCACATGTAGGGGCATGCGGCCATTGATCATGATGCCGGACCACACCATGACACTGCATGTCGAATATCGGTCCCTTTCCTGGATATTTTCTGGACGATAAGCAGTACCACTCTCGCGCCAGATCAGTTGGCGTCTACAATCCGATAACAGACTGAACCTACTCTCATCTGAGAAAAGTATGCATGCCCAGTCCTGTTCAGTCCAATTGCGATGCTCACTACACCATTGCAAACGGGCAGTAAGGTGATGTCTGGTCAATGGGATACACACAACAGGTCTGCGGGTGTATAGTCCTCCTCCCCTCAAACGTCTGATTTGCCGCCTGCTGAGCTGTGGTGCGCCTGTTCCTTTTTGCTGATAGGACGATATATCTGTCTTCTGCAGGCGTCGTACTTCTAACACGACCTCCCCCGTGCCGCCAACTACACATTCCAGTAGTTTTAAATGACTTCCACAGTCGTGAAACAACGCTGTGAGCGATGTCGAACTCCCTGGCAACATCTGTTATTTTTCGCCCTTCTTCGATCTTTCCAGTAATTCGGCCACGCATAAAATCATCTAAGTGATGTTGAAAAGACATGTCAAAAATTTCAAGTTCGTCTATTAAATCTTTCCTGTAAAACTTTGACCTGAAACAACAACTGTCCAAACGCGTCAAAACCTTTAAAGCTCTTATGAACGCTATCACATGATGAACAGACGTGGAAAAAAAATTTGCATACGTATACTTCTTCTTACTACATCTCGCACTTATTCTAATTTTCCACATTTTGCTTCCATTCACTTTGTGGTTGCTATGGATGATAGTATTATCCGTCCTTAGCAATTGTCCAGCAGTGTGTATATATACATATACCGATTATTTTTTAGTTAATTAAGTAAACTTATAAACACACATTTATACAATGTTAGAAATTTATAATAATGGAACTATATTCAGAAAATTCATCCACGTAAATTAAAATAGTTATGCATAAATTTTTTATGTATCCAAATTAAATGAGCAGTCTGAATTTTTGAGATCTTACTTTGATTACAAATGAATTGCTATTTTATTAAGATTAGCTTTTACTTTAATTAAGATCAATTAACCTTATGAGCAAGGAAATAATAAGAAATGTTTTCATTTCCATCGATATCGGACGTTTTTTGAAGTGATTTTTCTAATGAATATCATACTTTCTATAATTGTTACTCAAACAAATTATACACACGCATACATTTATATATTATGTATGTATTTTCAAACTTTTAGTCTGCTATGTTGCATTTTTTTGACATTTTAAACGATTTTCTTTTTTATTTCAATATATTCATAGTGAAAATTGGTATATATAAAATACACTTTTCAACTTTTAAAATGTTTGATTCTTACTTTTGGTGTTTGAATGTTTATCCCCAGAGAATTTATGAAGAAGTTTCTAGGGCACTTTTCTTAAAAGTAAATATATAAAATCCAAAATTATATTTACCTTAGATAAAAGGAAATAAAATTTTGGCCAATGCGAATTTTGCTATGCCTGTTATTGATGTTATCTAGATGTATATTCGACTTTATTCTGCGAAGATAGATGCCACTTGTTGAAAATTGCTTACAAAATTAATTTTATATTGAACGATTTAAAACAAAATTTAGTAAGTTTAATAAGCTAATTTGTTTTGAAATTCCAATATTATATTAAATTTTTATATTTATTTATTCATCTCTCCATTTCTCTTTATTTGTATATATAAAAATTATCTTTCATTTATGTCTAAGTACCTTCACTTTTTTGATATTTTTAAAAGCTCCTGATTGAACAAAACTACTAAGATAAATATATAACTTCATTATTGAATTTTTAACATTATTTACACACAGCAAACTTTGTATGAATAAGTTATTAAAAATATTTTAGATTTAGTGATTTTTAAAGTATCTATTTTTTGTTACAGCTAATAATGGAGATTTCGGGCATTCTGTCGTTGAATATTTTGGACTATCAAAATAAATTAATTTTTACTTGGATGGAAGAGCTCAATTTATCAATTATTTAGAGCATTTCTTTGGCTTCTTGAATCGTTTCTATGGAAATGATTCTGTAAATGTAACATGAAGTTGCTGTGAGAAATTATGGAAGCCTAAGCCATATCTTTGGAACATTTCATTGATCTTTTAATTCATATATATTACATCCACAACATTATCCAGCAGCTGTTGAGGCAATTTATCCCATTCCTCTAGGAGTGCACGGATGAGGGTGTTCTTGTTTGTCGGAGGATAGTTTCGACCAGCAACTTGCCTCCCCAAAGCATCACACACATTTTCAATGGGGTTAAGATCTGAAGAACGTGATGGCCATACGAGGCATTGAATACCCTCGCTGTCTAGACAATCCTGAACAGCGAGTGTTCGATGACATGTTGCGTTGCCGTCCATAAAATAAATTTATCACCAACAGCACCACGGAAAAGACGAACATGAGGAAGTAGAACTTCATTAATGTATCGTAGGCCCTTCATAGTGCCATTCGCAACCACATGTAGGGGCATGCGGCCATTGATCATGATGCCGGACCACACCATGACACTGCATGTCGAATATCGGTCCCTTTCCTGGATATTTTCTGGACGATAAGCAGTACCACTCTCGCGCCAGATCAGTTGGCGTCTACAATCCGATAACAGACTGAACCTACTCTCATCTGAGAATAGTATGCATGCCCAGTCCTGTTCAGTCCAATTGCGATGCTCACTACACCATTGCAAACGGGCAGTAAGGTGATGTCTGGTCAATGGGATACACACAACAGGTCTGCGGGTGTATAGTCCTCCTCCCCTCAAACGTCTGGCAACAGTTTTTTGGGAGATCTGCTTTCCTAAGCAGCAAGAAACTGATTTGCCGCCTGCTGAGCTGTGGTGCGCCTGTTCCTTTTTGCTGATAGGACGATATATCTGTCTTCTGCAGGCGTCGTACTTCTAACACGACCTCCCCCGTGCCGCCAAATACACATTCCAGTAGTTTTAAATGACTTCCACAGTCGTGAAACAACGCTGTGAGCGATGTCGAACTCCCTGGCAACATCTGTTATTTTTCGCCCTTCTTCGATCTTTCCAGTAATTCGGCCATGCATAAAATCATCTAAGTGATGTTGAAAAGACATGTCAAAAATTTCAAGTTCGTCTATTAAATCTTTCCTGTAAAACTTTGACTTGAAACAACAACTGTCCACACGCGTCAAAACCTTTAAAGCTCTTATGAACACTATCACATGATGAACAGACGTGGAAAAAAAATTTGCATACGTATACTTCTTCTTACTATATCTCGCACTTATTCTAATTTTCCACATTTTGCTTCCTTTCATTTTGTGTTTGCTATGGATGATAGTGTTATCCGTCCTTAGCACAATTGTCCAGCAGTGTATATAAAGATTTCTGAAATATACTTGTTAGTTCAATTTTTATTCATTTGAGGTGTTTCTAATTTCGGTTTATAAAGTTATTTACCAAATTATTTGTATAATGGTTTATATATCTTGTGGCTCAATATTTCTGTGAGATTTCAAAAAGAAAAGTTAATGAGATATAAATTATATAATTTAGTGAATGTGTGTGCATAAGATTTTCGATATTCCTTAAGAGTCCCAATTTTTTACAGGATGTTTAAGTCAAGTTACATGTCTATGAAAAATTATAATATTGATTTAACAAATAAACCTAATCTCTATTCAAATTAAAATATATAATATTTAGTTAATATTGTGTGCTTCGGATGAAAAATTCATCATTAGGACTTCTCTGGAAATGTGATTAGTATTTAAAAATCCACAGTAAAAATACTGAAATAAGTAAGTCATAGTGAATATACTGAAATATAAGAGATTAATTAATTTTATTTAACAAGCAATATATATTACAATTATTTCTTTTATTTTGTAAATAAAAAAAATTTGAAATTTCAATTTTATTTTGACAAAAACAATATAAAAACATTCACTCCCGAAAAAAGAAATTTGATAAAAGTGAAATATCATTAGGGAAAAGTCAGAATATAATTAAACCAGAAATTAATTTTTCCTTACAGGTTCTTAAAATTTGCATCTCTAATTATCAATAGAAAACGCCTGTAACCTACAAAAAATTCCGTTATGAAGAAAATGAATGAATGTGTGAAAAACCATACTTCTAAATAAATCACTTTTATAATTACTATTATTATTAAAATGTTTAAGTTATTTCATATTATACTCACTGTTATTTCTGTTTGAAAAACTGAAAATATGAAACAACAATTTTAGTATCGTGAATTTTGTCAGTTAATTAAGTTATATCTCAGAGTTTACCATCCCCCCTTTTGAGGAATACCTGGATCATTAGCGTCTTTAACTACCATATAGTACATGTTCAATACAACCCTAGAAAAATAAATAAAAGGGGGAACAAGCAGTTGTTCAAATATATAAACACTCGGTTATTAAGAATTCAGCAAATCTAAATCTGGATGATAGTGAGTGAAACTGGAAAATAGATAATAATGTTGCACAAAAAATTCTAATGATTTCGACTTAATTTTTTTTTCCTTTTCTGATTAAATTAATTATACTTGGTTCCCTTTCTTATTAAAAAAAGAAGGAATCTAAGAGAAAAATGTCAAGATAAATCAAATTAACTTTAAAAATCAATTTTCATGTCATTTAAATCAAGAATCATTTAAATATATCCATAACATCAGAGATATTATAGATTCACTTTTAAAAACAGCGGAATAGAAACATTAGATGTTATTGAGACTTAAGAGAATTTGTCTGTGAAATTATTGCGCATCTACTCAGAACAAAGTCTTTTACCTCAAGGGGCTTGTTGTAGCCTCGTAGTCGCGTTGTGCTCGGAAGATCCTGTTGAAATATTTCTCATCAACAAAGCTTTTTGTCCAAAATATTTAGGACCAGCAGCAAATTTGTTATTAAGGAAAGAAAAGAAGAATTTCTCAAAAAGAAAAAATTAAATAAACTCTGCAACTTCTAGGGAATCTAAAATTAATCGCCTCCAAACTCTAGTAAAATACAAAAATTGTTTCCTTTTTCTTTTTACCACTTACGTGGTTAGTACATCATTACTTCCTATATATCACTAATTTAACTCTCACAAATTTTCGTTTTTAAGCAAATATCATTGTTTTGTTAAAAACAATGAATTAACTTTTCAAAATTTTGACTTCAATTATTAAAATTATCGAGTAAGTTATATATATATATATATATATATATATATATATATATATATATATATATATATATATATATATATATATATATATATATATATATATATATATATATATTTTATTGCCCCTATGATTAGCACTATATGTTAAAAAATTCTTTTTTGAACATTAAGTGATCGAATGTATTATAAGTTTTTTTTTTCTTTTCTATATTTGAATATTCAAAATGTTTCTTGATAATTATTTTTCATAACTAGTTATTTCAATTTATACAATATTTTAACTTGAAAGAACTGATTCTAGAGGAATATAATGAAATCTGGCATAATCATTATTCTGCATTGTAAAAAATAAAAAATAGTTTTGAATATTATATATTTATGACTGAAAAGGAATAGTATACCATTTCACAAAACAATGCGTAAATAATTCAGAATAAAATAAGTTCTAAATTTCATAAAAGTAACCCCCATTATAAAGAAATATATTTCAAAAACCTTAAGAAAGTCTTATTAAGCATTAAAAATATGTAGAAACTTTCATTGGTAGAATAATTGACTCAGAAAATTTATCAAAGTAAATTCATGTGAGATGAATAATAAAATTATTTTATCGGAATATCTATAATTCATGAGTTTGTTTGTAGGTCACTAAACGATCTTTTTTTTATGCACATGATGTCTAATTAGACCGGGACTGACAGTTTAGCCTGTAATTCCTGGTGATAATTTGAATCAATGAACATTTTTAAAAATAATATGTGCATCACTTTTGGAAAAACTAAAAATATATAAATTTACAGTTTAGTTGAAAATGTGTAATTTTTTAAAAATATATAAATGTAAGTAAATTACTTTATTTTAAGAAATTAAACCTTAAGCTCCATTGAAGCTTTTTACATTCATAATCCCATATGGTGAAGTAGTGTTGTAAGGAAGGGAAAAACCCGGTTTTTTTCCGGGAATAAACCGGGTTTTTTCCCATGGGAATTTTCAAAATTCCCGGGAATTTTGAAAATTTCCAAATTTTAAAAATTGTCGAAAAATTTGAATTTTCTTAAAAATTTATAAATTTTTAACCACATAATATATTTAAAAAGATATATTTTAATGATTTTTATTTTCATTTATGGCAATAGAAATTTCTCAAAACATATTTGGAAAAGGATGACAGCTATTTGTAAAGATTGGAGAGGATTCAAGTTGTGTACATTGTAATTGTTACTCGTAATGTTTACTATTTGAATGTGTATTTATTAAATTTTTTGAACAGAGAAATCATTTAGATATGCTGTCTTTCACATATATATTCCTCAAAAAATATTATTCTACTATTATTTGTAAACTTAATGTTAAATTAAACGCAGTAGATTAGATTGATTACTGATTCTGAAATTGCATACGAAAATTTTTTATAACTTCAATCGTTAGTCTATATAGATATTCATTTTGTTTTTCATTAGATATCTGGAGTTACTTTTGATCAATTTAGACATAAGTAATAGTCTGGATGTACATCTATAGTATGAAACATTCAGAAAGTAATTTTTAACTATTGTGATTTTATTTTCGGTGGTTAAATCAGATGTTTAAATATCTGCTTATCTCGAATCAAATATTATACGTATTATATACAAAAAGACAATCATTTTCTCTTGCCATCAAAATTAATGATGTGAACTATACTGATAATTTTATTTGGCACTCTTAACATGCAAGACATTTTTTTCTTTTGCAAGTTTTTTTATACATAGATATACTTCATAAATGTTTATATAATTGCTATAGGATTTATTACATAGTGTTGTGTATATACTTTCTAGAGAATACTAATGCAAAAACCTTCGTAACAAAACAGATTGTTCATAGATTATAATAAATACTGATTCTTATTAATATTAGTAGAACATTTTCCCAATTTTCAACTGTTATATTTATTAAAGTTTACAAACTTGGTGTTTGAGATTTGGAAAATATCTGAACTTTAATACTGTCATATAAAAAAATGTCTGTGTTTAAAATTGCTAATTATTTGCTAGTAATAAAGAAGCAGGAAAATGCTCTTGATATTATTCCTCATTAAAATGAAGCTATTTATTATTGGAAATGTTGGCGAGAAATTAAATAGAATAACTAGATTTAAATAAGCATGTTGGATTTCTTTACTAGTTAATTTAGTTGATTATTAATGATATAACAAATCAGTAATTTTGTTGGGTTACGTGACAAGAATATTAAATTTCATTCATTATTATGGACCTTTTAAAATTTGAATATGCATGTTAGTTCCAATAATTTTAGATTTGTTGAGATTTATGTCATAATTTTGCTTTTACTGAAAGTTATAAGTTAAATAGTGGCTGTTGATGCTAATTGATTAATTTGAAGTTACTTAAAATTTTGATGAAGTGTTTTTTATAATAAATTTTTGTAAATTGGTCCAGTTTGTGTCGATATAATAAACTTCTTTATCAGTATTACAACCTTTAAATCATGTTTATCCTAGCTAGCAGAACCTGTCTCCTATTAGCATTTGCCATTTCCTCTTTTTCAACATCTTGAGATATCTATTTTCCATCTTTTAGGTGGTATTATTCAAATTTTAACTTGGTTGGATAGTATTTATAATCGTAATTATTCCAAGTTTCCTGGATGTGGCTTTTTGTGTTTGTTACATTATAGTTTCAAATGAACTAGATAATAGACAAAACTATTGATTATCACCATAATTTTTACCAATTTCATTTTGATTGATTTATGTGAGCTGAAAAATGTTTCTAAAAGTTCTGCTTAGTTAAAGGATTATGTCATAGAGATATTTATATATATGTATGCAGATTACATAATTTCATAATTTTAAATATGTATACACACATAACATAATCAGGGGCTTAGTGAATCAAGATTGTTTCTCACTTCAAAAATGTGTCTTGTGTAATTTCACTATAAGTAACAACTATTATACAGAATATGTTGATGGTTGGTATTGACACACTTATGTGAGATTGTAAATAATAATGTTCCTGTGTGATATGTTAAATGTTTCTTCAAATAAAAGTTTTTACAAATTCTAAATTACATTGTATTTTACATTTATTCCAGAAAAAACAAACTTTTCATCTGTATTTGAAATTTTTTAAAGTGAGCTGAAGTTCACACACAAGTCTTCCTTCTGACAGCATATCTATGACCTACATGCATTAATTTACAATGCATTTAAAATGCTTGAAACTTGCTATTTTAAAATCAGCAATTAGTTTTAAGAAGCCAGAAAGGAGGTAGGATATTGTTTCTAATACCTCGCTACAAAGATTTTCACTTTTCAGCATTATAAGGGCTTAATGTTTTACAGATTTATATCATTGGGCATCAAGTTGGTTTTCCATCATGAAAGAAGTAGTATAAACATTGAAAAACTAATATTTTTAAACTATTATTTATGATATTTAGTATCATTTGCTTGTTTTAAATATAGTATTACTGTTGTTACAGTAAAATAGGTAGCTTCAATTTTATACATTATTTATTACAATTTTTGTTATATTCACTTCAGTTGTCATGTTGAACAACTATATTCATAAAAATCAATCAGTATTTATTAAGCAATATTTTTATATTTGTCAATATTAGATATTTTCTACCATAGATATAATATCTATTTTTATTTCACAAGGTAACAGGTAAAAACATATTTAGATGGGATTTTTTTACTGTGCAGATTTCTAAATGCATCTGTACAATTTTAAAATCCTTTCTAAACAAATTGTTTATGGTTACTTCAAGGTTTTGAATTGGAAATATACAATTCACAAAATTACAGATTTGTCAATTGTCCTAAAATTTTTGTATTATGTACAAATTTTAATCTTGTGTGTAAAAATTCAACTAACTGAACTAACTCTTAAAAAATATAAGTTTTCAAGTTTTTATAACAAGATTATAGAAAAATAATATACCTATTTTCTTATATCAAATTGGCATTAATATTTTTAGAGCTAGTATTTTAACCAAAAATCTTCTTTTGAAAAGAATAACACATTTCAACCTTTTAAAAAGCAAGATGCATTGAATTAAAAAATAATTTTAATTTTTTTACAAGATTAGGTGAGTGTAACATGTTAAAAAAGCAACACTTTTTTTCAGAATTTGTTTGCTTGACTCTCGTAAATTCTTTTCATAATATCATAAAGTTATTTCTATTTCTAGTAGTAAAGTCTGAAAAATGAAAGTATTTTCAATGACAGATTATCAATAATTTTTTCAATTCACCCACATTTTCTGTCTTATTTAGAATTGATGAACAATAGTTTAAAGAGATTTTGATTCTACCTTACTGTTTTGAAATCATTTTTAATGTTGTAAAAAATTTTCAAAAACTCAATGAATAATTCAACTGTAGATATATTGTAATTGTGTAAATTAATGTATCAGATCCTTGCAAAAGAAATAAAAATAGTTTTATTTAAAGTCTGCATTATATATATTGTACTTAAAATTTGTTAATTAATCTTAAAATATAAAAGAAAATTATTTTAAATATTTTAACTATAATAAAAGAAAAAGTATTTTTATTCATGATTACATTTGTGGATAAAAAATTTTTATATAAATTTTTTTACACATTTTTTGATACATTAATTCCTACAAGATATTATTTAAATGATGATTCGCTGGAAGAGCTCTTTTTTATTCATAACTTACACATGTCGCCTCACCACATACTTTCATTTACATATTAATTAAATTTGTGCACCATTAACCCATATTCAGTTGAGAAGAATACATGAAACGGTATCGTTTTGTATCGCTGATAAATTAAAAATTTGTAAGTTAGAAGTCAAAACAAAAAAGAAAGCAATTTGCTTGGCATTATTTATTTTTCAATCATCAATTTTCAATTTATTACAAAAACTGAAAAAATCAAGTACTACCTTACTTTTTTCAAATAATTTGTTTATAAGAAAAATACATTAAAATTAAAGTGAAATTATTATTTTTTTTAAAATAAAGTAATTTCGAATATATAAGAAACAAATCTACTATATAAAGAATGATCGCAAAAAATAATAAATATCTTACAACCTAAAAGAACTGAAAATGGAAAAATAGATAAGAAGAAAATAATCACTATTTGTTACAATGAAACAATATTATTTTTGATCAAATAACAATTTTCAGTTTATTTTCATTAAATATGTATTTGTGAGAAACATTGGCTTCCCAACAATCTTAGCGACAGA
Organism: Latrodectus hesperus; assembly: GCA_037975125.1. NCBI lineage: Eukaryota > Metazoa > Arthropoda > Arachnida > Araneae > Theridiidae > Latrodectus > Latrodectus hesperus. Next base: position 51,671,438 of record CM075854.1, on the reverse strand, counting down.
TCTCGCCATACACCGATATAAAAATATCCCCTAGGGTTGAAATTTTTCAATACTGTATTTTTTACAATTTTAATATTCATATGTTATGCTTTTCACTGCTTTTATGAATGCTTATTGTAGAAAATAAAATTTCACTTTGTTTAAAAATTATTTAGATATCAAATTTTACTTCACTTCGCTTCAATATATATGCGAAAAAAGAATCCCTAAAACGAAATATGATTGGCTGAGTTTATTCCTCAAAATTCCCAATATTCCCCAAAATTCCCGGTTTTTTCCCAAAATTCCCGAGTTAATTCCCAAGCTTCAAAATTCCCGGGAATTTTACATCTCAATGGTGAAGACGTTTTCCCAAATATGAATCCTACTTCAAATATTCCTCAGTATTTCAACATCAGATGTTAGTTGTGAACTTTCGCTCAGTAAATTAAAATTCAGAAATATTTAAATAACACACCACTGTTAACATCAGTTCTATGCGTAAAATTGTGATTTTTATAACAATTATACTAATATGTAAAATAAATAATATCTTTTTAACTAATTCTAAATTACCATAAGTCCGATTGATACTGACATGCGTTTTTGAATCTATTTTCATTTAACTAATTTTCTCTCAAATTTAAAAGCATAACCTAAGCCTTTAAAACACTTATGGATGGAAGTTTCTGTAAAGCGTAGAATAGAGGGCGCTACTACCATGGAGATCTAGAAAACTTCCAGCACGAAACTTCTTGCTTACTATTCCATTATTGCCTTGTACCATTGTGCTTGTTTTCTGTAGTTTCCATTGCTTTTGAGAAATATTGATTTAAAAGTAATTATCCTATAAATTTTTTTGAAATGCAGAAAGCAAATAAAGGTAGTAGTTGTTGCGTAGCATTTGGTTGCAATATGCGAGCTGGAACAAATTAATTTTCGCAAGTGAAGACGTTAAAATTTTCAATGGAACCCGATTTACAATCCTTAATTTAATTAGATATATATTAAATCAATTCCTAAAAATAAGACTTAAATTTTAATTGCAATAAAAACCAAGATTTGTTTAAAATATTAATCAACAACAAGTAAATAAACACATCATTTTGTTCTACTCATTATTGATACCAATTCATATATTCTAGCATGAGCAAGAAAATTTTAATAAAATTTATAATACAATAAATGAAAGCATAAATAATACCTTGCTTAATATTTGAAATAATTTATAGTTCAATCGCGCGCAAAATATATTTCCTGAAATTTTGGAATAAATGCATTAAATTAAAAATTAGTTAAAGAAGAAAATGATTAAAAATTGAGATAAATAATAGCAAGAGTTAGAATGTGGGTTACAATATATCATTCATCAACTACTGAGAATAATTGTTACAATCCCCGAGAATTATGGTAATCCATCAGGATTATTTAAGTAAAAATTAAAAATTTCTTTTAAAATTTACGGGATCACCACTGATTGCACTCTTATTAAAAATTATGATTTTAACGGATAAAATAAAAAAAGTTTCGAAAACAGAAATAAATGCTTAAAAATATTGAAATAAAAAATTTTCCGATTGCATTGATTTTCAATGGGAAGAGAGAAAACCGGAAGTATTTGAGATGGCTTCCGGTCAACTGAGATTTGTTTTTGTTTACACTGAAAATTCCATCCATATTTTAGACTATTTTTAGGTAGATATTTCATTTTTTCTGTACATTATATTACTACTTTTTGAGGGGGGAGGACTCCAAAATGACTACAGTTATGATCTCTACGCCATTGGTTAGCCCATCTTGTACATTCCAATTAAATAGAGACTGAAATAGTCTTGTCCATTATTCATCATTTTAGTATAGCGACTCGATGACTTAAAACATATTATTATGCCTGACAATTGATGAATCAAAAATATTACTCCATCTAGTTTGATGCTACAGGCTTTAAAAAAAATTCCGGTTAAAATCTTGAAAATTTTGCATATTGTTTTTAGATTATGCATTAAATCTCAGCTTTCAAATAAAATGATGCAATGAACTTTCAAATCTAGTGATCTTTTATTCAGGTTGTTGCAGGAAGAAATACTATTTTTCTTCTGTTTCTTTTATGGCTGACATATGCTGTCCCACACAACGCGTCCACTCCTTACTTAATATTCACTTTGATGTGCGAATCTGCAGATTAGAAATGATGCCTTCATTTAAGAGCATCTAAATCAAATTGCTCGAGTAATATCTCGAGTGGGAACTTACGTTCGATCCTCAAAACTGCTTCAATTTTTTCATCCCAAAGAAAGCAATCTAATTTCAGTGTATGTAAATAATTCATCTATTAGATGATATATTATCATCTATTAGAAACCTCATGCCTGCATTTTATTTTGGTCTATATTTCTCATAGAAATTGAAACTTTCTGTTGCTTCTTCACCCAAAAAGATAGGGCTGCGAAAATGAATGCTTTGAAGGCATGCGGGTGTAGCATGGAGTCCGTTATCACTTCGCTCACTTAAAACAATTTTATCTTAATTTGTCAGAAGTTACAGGCTAAGCACGTAAAATTTGAATACCTGCAAGTAAACTGGATCATTCTTCATTGAAAATTGCCACTAGATTTCCTAAATGCACTCCAATCTCAATCCTTTTTAGAAAAGCGGTTTTCTCAGTCAAGCGCATAGTTATCGTTAAAATTTTATCTTAGAAATTTTTGCAAAGGACATTACCCCTGTAATCGCGTGTCTAATGGAATAAAATATAATTAAAGAAATCGTGAATAACTGTTAGTTTCTTACTAGCGTCTCGGGACAGGACCCGGAGCGTCGGCTCCAAATGGGAATTCTAACGCGCACTTGAAGAAAGTAGTTGCAATAATTTGGCGTTATAAAATGTGACAACTGTTCAGACTTAATTTTAACAACCCTATGGTTTTTTATTCCCCAGTCTAATTTGAAATGAGGTTCGTGTCAGTCGATTTGTTTATTTATGTTTGCAAATTTTAATATTTTTTCGAAATATGATGGAAAAGCGGAAGAGTTTACTTATATCTTAGCATCATATATTTAAAATAGAAATAGATAATAACTTTATTTGTATTTTATATGGTGCTGAAAACATTTATTTTTTCGCAGATAAGGTGGATGGGATTAATATGCATGTAACATTGTAACAAAGAAGTGTGAATTGCATTATCACGTTTCCTTCTGATTTCTGTATTGCCATGACAAAATTAATTTGACTAAATTGTTTTTGACACCTTATCATGGTTTAATTATAAATTAGCATCTCAAGTTTTTTTTCCAAAGCCAAAATTAAAATGTCTGTCAATTCAAAATAAAAATTGTTTAAAGAATTTTTTGCACACGATTTGTTTTAATAAATTTTGTATGTAATATAAATTTCAATAAAAAAGCAGCAGAATAAAAATATTTTGCTATTTAGTGTCTACATTGTCTATTTTATAAATTAAAATTTTTAAATTAGATAAATCACAAGTTGCAAATATTGATCATCTGTAGCTCAATTTAGGAATACATCTCATCTATTTGTGAAAAACAAAAGGTTTTATATTTTTTAAAAATGGAATTATAAATTTTCTCATTTATATGAATAAGACACTCAGTATCACATTTCCTTCTGATTTTTGCATTTCAATAAAGATATTATAAGCAAAAATGGGAATAAAATATCATATGTAAAAAATTGGGGGTGAAATAAAATACATTCTTTTCACTAAATGTATCAAACAAAATAATAATTTGTCTCTTTACCATACTTACATGACAAATGCCCGTTTTCATTATTTCAAGTAGTTTTTTTTTTAATTATAAATTTATTAGCTCAAGTTTTTCTTTTTCAATTTAATTAAAATTTGTGTCATGTTTGATTAAAAATTATTTTTTTGCATACATAAGAATGTAATTTTAACAAGCTTTAAATAAAAAACTGCAAAATTAATTTTTTTTATTTATTTAATGTGTAAATAGTCTATCATTTAAATTAAAAATTCTGCTATTATAAATCGCAAGCTGCCCAATACACAATAAATATCTGTAATGCGATTGAGAAAGTCATAAAAAATTTGAAATACATCGAAGATTACCATAAAAATAGGCCCAAAAAATAAAACAAATTGTGCGATCTCCTAACAACACTGAAAATTAAATTCATTGGTTAGACTTTAAAATATGACTTAAAAGTTTTAGGCAATATTTAAAAAAAATGTTTTTATGTAAACAAAATTTTAATTTACAGAAAGTATTTCAGTGTTCAAGAATTGCTAAACATATTTTACACATTTTAAAATATATTTTTTATTATTTTTTATACATGTAATCAGATAGATTTATTAATGTAAATTAATACAAAAAGAACTCTCTCTCTCTAACAAATAGTTCTTAAAAATTTTTAATTATAAAGTATTTAAGAAAATAATGTTTATAATGTATAGTATTGTTTTCGTAACAAGAATCTTCCCCAATACAAAATCGATACATTTTTTTAAAGGAAAACAGAATACGTATTGTGAAATCCACCATGTTTAACAATGAGATAAACTTCCTAGCCAGACAAATTTATCGCTTTCTTTACATCGCCAAGCCAAAATCTTCTGGGAGCCGAAGCTCCGGCTCGGTCTCGAGACGCTAGTTTAGTTCTTTGAGTGAAAGCTTTCATTTCCTTGAGATTTAAGGAAAAAAAATATTTTTTAAATGTTAACGAATGTCCTTTGAATAATCTTTTGATTTTCCAAGTGAAAGCTTTACACAACAATTATGAGATTTTGAGATGTTTGGGAAAGAAAACTAAAAGCAAGACTACATCCAAGAATTGATACAAACTATTCTATCTCAAAGTAATATGATCCTATTACTATAATCTATACTATTTTCGACAATTAAGCGTATAGGTACACAATATCAAATGTTATATAACATTTCATTTAAATAAGCTGCAAGTGATAATAATTTTCGAATTCGATTATGTAAAATACAGTGAAAGCAATGAAATATTTCAATAGATTTGAAAGGAGTAGCTAAAGCAGTTTATATAAATATATATAATATATAAATTATCTCAGACACTATGTATGGAAACCTTCACATGGGATAAAAACTTCGATTTAATCGCTTCAGGTAAAAAATTTTGTTTCTATATATATAAAAAAAAGAATTTAAAAACGAAGCTTATTATAATGGAATAACTTATAATAAAGCATTGTTTAATTCTGAAAAATTATGGAAATGGTAGGGAATGGCTACAACTATATATATATATATATATATATATATATATATATATATATATATATATATATATATATATATATATATATATATATCATTGCCTAAAAAAGATTTTGTGAAATAACTGTATAGAGAAGTAATCACAAATACACCATAGAAGTTTAGTATAATGCAATAAGAGAAGTGACAAACCATTCATTGAAAATCATTGTTTAATGGTTGAAAATGTAAACTTTATAGAACATAACTGGCATATCTTTTGTAATGTTCATATCTGAGTATTTCATTGGCCAATGAAGGTATCTAAATTCAGAAGAATAATCAAGGAAATACAACTCTCAATGTGTGAGGTATTTCATTATCCTGCTGGAATTGTGCAAGTCCATAGGATAAAAGGAATGGATGTAGGTAATAAGACAGGATGCTTCACCTGTAAAATTCATCTCTAGACGTATAAATGGTTTCATACCTGCACACATCTTATATTAGCACTGCAGAGGCTCCAACAGTTTCATCAATCCCCTATTAACATGCAGATTCCATAGATTTAGATACTTTCCACCATAATCTCATAATATACGTGATACAATTAGAAATGAGACTCGTCAGGTCAAGCAAAACGATTCTAGTCATCAAGAATCCAATTTTGGTGTTGGCAGAAGATGCACAAAGCAGTATGTCCTTTCAGTCAACAGTCGCATGCTCACACTTGTTGACCAGCCACCACTGAAATTCACATCAGATTAGAAATAACGCATGTTATCTCATTTACGAATTTTTTTCAGATGTTGATGATCAGTTCTTTCACACACACAAGTTCTTCCCCTACCCCATGTGACAAAGATTTGATGTTTTACTGGATTATGGATACTTACGCCTTACTCTTAAAATGGTTGAGCGCAAAAATACAAAGCTTCTATATCCTACCTCTAGCGCACTGACTATGAAGTCATGTTCAAATTTTCTTAAGTTTCGACAACAAGCCTCTGTAGCAGCAATAGCCAGTCTAACAAATTTGATCTTTGTTTGCCATCACATAGCATATATATACTCTGTGATTACATACTTTGATTCTTTGGGTAATTGAAATCAGCTTTTTCTAGTATTTGTGGCTATATATTATTCAATATTCTACTGTAAATATGAGTGGAAAATTCATGTTTCACTCATATTTACTACAAATACCTGCATTAAAATTAGCAAAGAATAAAAGACCATATTATTCGCAAAATTTTATTGAAATTGATTTTACCACACATGTTCAAATTTTCAATATCAAAATTAATATAAAAAGTATGTATTTTAAAACTAAAATGATCTTTGAAATAACTTTTTAAAGTATATATTTAAGTAACAAATGAAAAATTATGAGGAGAAAAAGCAAGACATACATATAGGGAATGAAGAGCCAAAACATTATAACCACTGCCACCATGACATTAAACCTGCTTAGATGAACATGTGATTTAACAGAAAAGGAGTATAACTTATCATAGAATATCTAAAGCATTGTGATTGTACATGTGTATCATGGAAAAGGATATTGATTAATGTGATTTTGATAGAGCGCAGATTATGATGGCCCAAATACTTGGAAAGATTAACTCTTGCCAGCTATTGTGAATACTTATGCCAAGTGGAAGAAAGACTGAAATGAGTAGCAGACCCACTGTATTGAATGCTCACATATGATTAACACAGGACATCACTGGCTAAACTATTGGCAATATGAGATCAGAAGTAAACTGACATAAAAGGCTGAAACATGTGCTCAGAAATACTTCCTCTTAGACCTTCATTGTTTTACTAGTCAACTGCTTAACCACAAGTTTTATTTTATCAAGCTGAACAACCTCTGATAACTTGTGCCATTAACAATAATGTGTGGACATCAGTCTACCCTCTATCAAAGTCATTTACATCAGCAGCTTTTCTCATGGAACATATATATAATCATAAAAATGACGCTTATCATTCATTATATGCAAGTTATATGAAAGCTATACCATTTCCTCAGGATAATGTGCCTTAAATGTCAAAGTGAACTCAATGTCAAAAAATGACAGTAACTATGTTTCAACTCTTCATAATATACATTATTAAAAAAAGTAAACAAAAATACTGTATTTCACAAAATGAAACAACATAATTTAATACGATAATAAAAAGTATAAAGTATAAAACATAAATTGAGCTTTTTTTTTATAAGTACTGAACAAGAAAAAAATGGCTTTATAATGGCATAACATGGCAATAAATTACACATATATTATGAAACATGAAAAAGAGATTTAAGTAGTAAATGTTCTAAAAATCAAATACAATCCAGTTAAAATGGGAACATCAAGATGGAATCACTTTTGAGACATTTCAATGATTTAGTCTATGCAAACATAAAGTCAAGGAAAATTAAAACAAACTAAAATTTCTAAAACTATTATTCTAAAACTATTAAAAACTAAATGTAGAACATCATAATGAAGCAATTTAGTTATTAAGATAAAAACAATATAAACAATGAAGAGAAAGTTCATGCTTAAAAATCTTTTAAATATTAAAAAATATGATAATTAATTAAATAAAAATTATTTGCAATAGCAATGTTATATACTATATCAAGAAATGTGATGTAAATGACAACAATTCTATTCATAAATTCTATTCGTATTCTTGAAATTCACATTTAACAGCTTTTAATTCTTAAAAAAGCACATAAATTAACACTTTTTTCTGCAATAATTATAATTTAATATAAATAAATATGTAATTATCCACATTTCTACTCTTTAAAGTTATTTAGAAAAGTTTAACTAATTTGTCCAATAATTTCTTTTTATTAGAGGATGAATAATTTCAAATATACAATTAATGTATATCAATAGGGCATGTGGCCCAAAAGAAAATGCATAAATATGGCACATGACATTTTAGTATAAATCTGGGATGAATATTCCAGAGCTAAGTATACCTACACAGTACAAAATGTAAAATCTAGGATGCAAAAGAAATTTCACATTTTTGCATTCAGACACAAATAATAAAACACTATCCCTTTAAAACAAAAATAAACGAAGTAGGAAGCCTAGGTAAGTTGAAATACAGAAGCAAACAGCAAAAATGTTCAGCTTATACTATTTTCTTCAGCCATCTGAAAATAAAAAAGTATAAATACACAAAAATGCATTCCCAAGAATTAAATACTTAATAATTAAGTAATGAGGTATGATAATAAATTGCTATTAGAAGATAAATTTCCATAAGAAAATTCAAACTTAAGGTTTCTTTATGCCACATAAAGAATGACAAAACTGAGAATAAATTTAGAGGAGTTTGGTTTGCTTTTAAGTCGCTTTTTGGACATGAGAGCCAATTCAATTGGAACCTACTGTTTAAAGTAGATTCTGATACACACATCTGAGATAAGAATCAAACACATGAAATGTTGAACTGAAGACCAAAGTACTAATCGTTCAACTGACAGCTGTATTAAATTTAGAAAGAAATTCAATAAATTAACAGTAGCAGAATCACACAGGAAAACATATCTGAAAACAGACAGCATATGCAAGCATTGAAGCTTGACTGCACTTTCTCTACTAATTTTCTCAAGACCAATTTACTTGTATTATTTTTTTCAAATGCACCTATGAAGGCAGTATTTACGAACTGCCAAGATGCTAATACCGATTTTATAGTACAAACTTTCATAGTGTCTCCAAACATTCAGGAACTTAGCAATTTAGCAGCCAGTTTGGCATTAGGTAAATTGTAGTATTAAAGATCTTGGTTTGGTTTGGTTTTCATGTCACTAAACAGTCATTCTTTTACACATATGGGTTAATTTAGTCAGCCATAAGTTTTAAGTGTATTCTAAACCACAACAACCAAGCTTCAGGTGTTGATTCAAACCTATGAACTGTTGAACTGAAGACCGGAATGCTAACCCTTAAGCCAGCAGCTAGGTTAAGTATTATGCTTGGTTTGGTTTGTTTGCCACTCAACGGTCATTTTTTGCACACGAGGGCTAATTAGACCGGGACCTATGATTTAAAGTGCATTCCGAACCACTACAAACATCCATGCCGAGATTCGAACCCACGAACTGTTGAACCGAAGGCAAGAGCGCTTACCATTCGGCTATGCAGAGCTGTAACAAAACAAATTTAATATTATGCAAGATTTATCGGCTAAAACATTTCCACACATTTCAAATACAAGAGGAGTATTAAATCTTTTGATGTCATAAAATACCTCAGGCCATAGATTATTTGCTTTAATACCTATTTAGTTCAAAACTCATTTCAAATAAGTTAAATGATTACTTCAAAGGATTCTTAAAAAACTATTAATGAATTAATAAGTAAAAATGGAATATATATAGGAATATTTCCTATCCACTAACAGCATTTATTTAAACTAATGAAATTCTTATATTTAATTAAGGATAATTTCATACTTGAAAAAATAGCAATCATTAATTTACAATTTATTAAAAATAAATTCTATTTAATAAGCCAACATTTGTTATTTGAATGATTTATTTGTTCTTGAAATAAAATTTTGTTTTTCTGTATCTTAAGTCATAAAATTTCCTTTCTGAAATAAATTTTAGTGTATATGAAATAACATAAAATACATAATACTATTTAATAAACTTAAATAATCAAATATATATTTACAAAATTTTAGCCAAATGGGATTTACTATGTGGTTTTAAAGAAAATTTAAAAGCTATTTTAAATGAAAGAACGAGAGGCATTATATAAGATGTCGAACGATTGCACAACAGAATTTATGTCAAAAATAACTGTCTTATGTGATGTCCTAAATATAAATCAACTTGAAAAATTAAATAATATGTGTAAAATTTTGTGAATAGCGCTCAATTTCACCGATACATATGAAATATAAAAAATTGCATTCAAAACAAAGTAAATTAAATGACTGATGCAAAAATTTATGTATATGAAAAAGTGCTTTCAATAAATATTTTCATTCAAACATTACCATTTCTACTTGTTTTTGCCATTTTTGTGATTACCAATTCCAGTTGATTTTTGGCATGATTTTGTAATCTTTTTGTTTGCTTCACAAACTTGGGGATTACCACTTTTCAGTACTAAAACTTTAGATTTTTTTCCAGTAGTAGGATCGCATTCACTCCATGATGTTTGATTATTATATTTGCACACTAGACAAAAAAAATTTATTGCACAAAAGATGTAATTATATGAAACTATAGTTTAACATTTTTAATTGTCTTATAAAAAACAAGGATGTTTATGTAATTATAAACTCTATAAGCTAATAAATTATATTTCAATTCATTTAGGCAAGAAACACTCCTTCAATATAACAAATTCTTTAAAAAATAGTTTACTCTAAATGCAAAGAAAAAGTTCTTTACATTGAATTTTGATATCAATTACAAAATATTTTATTATAGCTTTTTTTCATTGAATGCATTGTATTGCTTTTATTAATATACTTAAAGAAAAAAATTAAAGAAGCTCTTGCAAGCTAAAATTAACTGCAGAAAAAGTCTACAGTATTTGAAGTAAATTTGTAAATTAAAGCAGCAACTAAGCAATTCTTGAAATATGAATATATATAAGGCACATTCAATATTTTAAAATTTAATATTACTGGTTTACTTCATGACTTATATAAATTATTGACTATGGTACATAATATTATTACATCTCATTAGTTTGAATATAAAAAAAGAACTTCTAAATATAATTTTCTATAGATTTCTATATTATATATTTCTATAGAATAATATTTCTAAAGAAAAATTTAAAATACATTTATTTAAATGCAGTTCTTGCATATAACAATTTTCAGGACAGAAAGTATTTTTTTATTTATATGAAAGAAGAGTGAAAATCCAAATCCTAAAATGTCAGGTGTGTCAAACTCCATTTTGCATTGCAAAATATTGCAGTTATAAAAAATATTGAAACTGTAGGGAAAATATTAAAGCTACATGGGTTTCCAGTCCTTGCTTTCCTCTTAAAAGAATCTATTAAATGTTTGCATTTTGAATGAGTAAAACAAAATACATGTTTACTTTATATTTCCAAACATTTTCAAATAGATTTACAAAAAAAAGTTTTTGGAAACATGTTTCAAACACTTATAAAAATACTCACTAAAATGCACATCTTAATTATTACATTAATTTTTACATTTCTTGTCATCCAAACATTAATGAATCTTAAATTATCAATATTTATATAGAACTGATGTTTAAAATAAAAACTAAAACTAAGAGTAATTTTATATTGTACTGTTTTTATTTAATAAATTAAAAAGTGTAGTGATCATACATTGTCGCAGCGCTACCTACATGAAAGTGATCATTTGTGTAAATAAAAACTACTACAACTTTCACTATAACTTATACTTTGAAAAAAGAGAAGTTTCCACTTTTGTTTTGTAGCTTTCGCTTCTCGTTATATTTCATGGAAATGTATGCATGTTATATTTTTATCATTAAAATTTTTCATTACAAAATGGTTTTAACTCATTCATCTACACCTTAACACACTTCATTGGTGACAATTGGACTAGAATTATTCAACCTTCTGAACTTTTGTGATACAATTTCGTTTGTCGTGATAAACTTTTGATTTCGATTTCAACATGGAAGGCGCTATCTCTGCTGTAAAAATTCCTAACTTTATCGCCACGGATCCTCAACTATGGTTTACAATGGTGGAATCCACATTTGAACTAGCATTGCCAAAACCAATAATGGAAAGCAAAAGCAAATATAACTATTGTTTTGCTAATTTACCACCCGATACAGCAATGCTGGTATGTAATGTGATTTTAAATCCAGACAAAACAGATCCATACAAGAATCTTAAAGAATCATTGATTTCTCGTTGTGGTGAATCAAGCACTCAAGAAATTAGACTGCTTGTTGGTGAACAGTTAGGAGATTGGAAACCATCGGAACTTTTGAGAGTGATGCAACGGCGTGCAGAATTGCAAGATGTAAGTGAAAATCTACTTCTAGAACTATTCTTGCAACAACTACCTAACAACATTCAGTTAATATTAGCATCTATTCAACCTTTAACTCCTCATAAAGCTGCTGAAGTTGCAGATAGAATTTTAGAAATTACGCTTGTTCAAGTCAGCAGCACATTGATTTCTACTGATTCCGCTGAATTATCCTCTAATTCTACCTTGTTAGCTGAGCTCAAGAGCCTCTGCAGAGAAATCGTAGCTCTTTGAAAGTCATGAAGTACCTCTCGCAACAGGTACAATCCATGGAAATCCAGTCCTTGTGCAACACGTTTTACTATTTGTTGGTATCACCGTAAATACAAAGAAAAAGCCAATAAATGCCAGACACCATGTTCTTTCCTGGGAAACGAAAACCGGCTTGCTTAGAGACGACATATGCCAAGCCTTCCTACTCTTGTCCGCGATAAAAGGACTAATATCCTGTTCTTAGTTGACATGGGCAGCGATTGTTCCTTGCTCCCAGCTACCAAAAATGAACGTAACATGAAACCTGTGCAAATTTTTAATGCTGCAAATGGTACTCCAATACAAGTTTATGGTCAAAAACTCATGTCTGTAGATTTAGGTCTTAGAAAAAGGTTTTTCCATTTTTTATAAGCAATGTAATCAAGCAATATTAGGTGCTGATTTTTTGCATCATTTTAATTTAAAACCTGATTTAAGAAATGGTAAATTGTTTAATATATGTACTAAATTAAATTCTCATGGTATTGTTAATGGTACTAATATATTTTCTGTTAAAACTATTAATATTGCAAATGATTTTGATAACATTTTAAGTAATTTTCCTAATATTTGCAAACCACCTTGCTCAGACCAAACTGTAAAGCACAATGTTGTTCACCATATAGAAACTGTAGGTCCACCTGTTTTTGCTAAACCTCCTCGGTTAGCTCCGGAATATCTCAAAATTGCCAAAATGGAATTTCAACATATGCTAGACTTAGGCCATATACGCCCATCAACTAGCAATTATGCTTTTCCAATACATATGGTTCCTAAGAAAAACAGTGATGATTGGCGTCCTGTTGGTGATTATAGAGGCCTTAATGCTCAAACCAAAAAGGACAAGTATCCAATTCCAAGCATTTTAGATTTTACTAGTGAACTTCATGGAACCAAAATATTCTCTCATGTTGACTTAGTTAAAGCATTCCATCAAATTCCGATTGCTCCCGAGGATGTTCATAAAACTGCAATTTGTACACCTTTCGGATTCTTCGAGAGCACTCGGATGCAGTTTGGTTTGTGCAATGCATCCAGCACATTTCAAAGGTTTATTGATGAAGTTACCAGAGGCTAAAATGGTGTTTATGCCTTCATAGATGACATTTTAATTGCTTCTAGAAACAAAGAGCATTTGGAACATCTTCATGCTCTGTTCACTAGATTAGATCATTATGGACTAACCATACAATTTTCAAAGTGTATATTTGGAGTTCCTACCTTAGAGTTCTTGGGATTTAAAGTTTCTGAAGAAGGTTTATCTCCAATTCTTGATCGAGTCAGTGCTATACAAAAATTCCCAATGCCTGATACTCTTACTCAACTTCGTAGATTTTTAGGGCTATTCAATTTTTATTGCAGATTTATTCCAAAAGCTGCTCAAATTTTATTTCCATTAACTAAATTTCTTGAAGGACATATTAATAAAAGAAGTCTTCACGGTCAACAAAAAAGCCTGAAAATCCTCTCCAGTGGTCAGAGGAAGCTGAAAAGGAATTTTTAGATGCTAAGAAAGCTCTAGCTGAAGCTACCCTCCTAAAACATCCAATTCCTGGTGCTCCTTTAAGCCTTTGGACAGACGCTTCTTTATTTGCTATTGGTAGTTCCTTGAATCAACTTTCAAATGGGACCTGGGAACCCATTGCTTTCTTTTCAATGAAACTTTCTAAATGTCAAACACACTGGTCTGCTTATGATAGAGAACTTTTAGCTGTTTATTCCTCCATCAAAAAATATTGGCATATGCTAGAAGGCAGAGAATTTTCAATCTACACTGATCAAAAACCCCTAATTGATGCTTTTAAGCAAAAGCCTGATAAATGTTCAACTCGCCAACTGAGACATTTAGACTTCATTTCCCAATTTTCTACTGATACAAGGTATGTCAAGGGATCAGAAAACATTGTAGCTGACGCATTATCTCGTATAGAAATTGAAGCAGTCTCAAATAAAATTTTAAATTTTCGCGATATATCTCTCTCACAATTAAATTATTCTGAACTTGAAAAACTTATGAATTCTCAAAAATTTAATTATAAAATTAAGAAACAATATTTTCCTTTAGAGGATGTAACTCTGTATTGTGATATTTCCACAAATCCATCCTGTCTGTACATTCCAAAATCTTTTCGTTCAAACATTTTTGAAAATGCACATAATCTTTCCCATTCAGGCATTCGAGCAACTAGAAAATTAATTACAAAACGTTACTTTTAGCCCAACATGAATTCATTTATAAAAAAATCTGTTCAATCTTGTCAAAACTGCCAATGTTCAAAAGTTCAAAGACATATTAAATCTCCCATTGGTACTTTTTCTATACCAGATGCTCGATTTGCACAGATTCATATCGATTTTATAGGACTTCTACCCCCATCTGATGGTTATAATTGTTGCATGACAGTAATTGACCATTTTACCAGATGGCCTGAAGTTATCCCAACAACCGATATTACAACTGAAACAACTTGTAGAGCATTGATTCATAATTGGATTGCACGTTTTGGATGTCCTCTTACAGTAACAACTGATCAAGGTAAAAATTTTGAATCGCATTTATTTAGACATTTAACAGAAATTTTAGGCACTAATCGCATTTGCTCAATCTCATATCATCCCCCCCAATCCAATGGATTGGTATAGCGTTTTCACAGACATTTAAAAAGCTCCATTATGGCCCATAATCAAACTAAATGGACAGATGCACTTCCTATAGTTTTTATTAGGAATTCGTTCTGCAGTAAAATCTCATACAAATACAATTTGTGCAGAATTAGTGTATGGAACAAACCTCAGATTACCATCTGATATTCTTAATTCTCAAAATGAACTATACACACCAACAGTAACATATGTGTCAAAACTTAAATCAATCATGCAATCTCTTAATCCCATTTCAACATCTAGGCACTGCAATAAATCTGTTTATGTTCACCCTTCACTGCACCTCTCTCACCTCCTTATACTGGTCCATATCCAGTAATTTTTAGGACAGATAAAAATTTTGTTGTTAAAATGAATGATAAGATTACAACAGTTTCTATAGATCGTTTGAAACCTGCCCATGTATTATCAGAATTACCAGATTCACCTAAAATGCCACTTATTGAAACATCAAAAACAACTAACTATCGACCTGATAAAAATGAAAAATCTTGAAAAATCTCTAAAATTACAACTTGGAGTGGTAGTCATGTGCATTTTCCAAACAGATTAATTACTATTATGTAATATTATATATTAATTATGTAATAATTTTGTACATAGTTTCAACAGTTCTTTTTGTAATAATAATTTCTCCTTACATATTTTATTGTCCTTGTATCAGCATATTACTTTTACTACTGTTGTATTATAATAGCATATCATTTTTATTATTATAGTTTATATATTATTGTGCATTGTTCTTGTCATTCACCTTGTTCATGGGGGGATACTCTGTAGTGATCATACATTGTCGCAGCGCTACCTATATGAAAGTGATCATTTGAGTAAATAAAAAATTACTACAACTTTCACTATAACTTATACTTTGAAAAAAAGAGAAGTTCCCACTTTTGTTTTGTAGCTTTCGCTTCTCGTTATATTTCATGGAAATGTATGCCTGTTATATTTTTATCGTTAAAGTTTTTCGTAACAAAATGGATTTAACTCATTCATCTACACCTTGACACACTTCAAAAGAAAATAATTCAACATTGATTTATCAAGTTGAAATCATTTTATGAATTCTTCAAATTGATATTGATTTTGACTTTTTTTCTTTTTTAATATCATTAAGTGGAAAAAAATGAATCATAGCTTTACATTACTTTAGAAAGAAATAAGTTTTTCTTTCCAAGTATATTCAAAAAAGCTGTAACATTAAGATAAAGTTGTAATAGATTAATGGCTGCCAATAACTCAAATATATTATTGTTTCTAAAGTTTATTACAATAAAGACAATTAGAAATTATTTAATTTGGTCATACCATATTATCTATTCTCTTTTAATAGTTATTACAATATCTTATAAAAATAGGTAATATTAATAATATGAATATACTCTTAAATAGTTCATTAACATCAAAACTTTTAAATGAACAGCATTAATTCAAGTTTTAAATGGAACAAAGAAATATTAAAAGTATTAACTACTGATACTTATTATAAAGTATAAAATTCTGATTTTTAACATGAAAATATAATAAATAATCTTATGGATTTTTTTTAGATTGGAATGATATACTGTTATTTTTCTTTAAAAAAAAAAACATCTAAATTTTACAAAAACATTTCTCAAAAGTATAGATTTTATTAAATATCTTTAAGTAGAATGATTTTTAGTTATGAGGGTACTACAAACAAACAGTTAATTTATTTTACTGTTAAATAAAGGCTTTAAATTATGAAATTCATTTCACATAATTTTTACAGAATAGCTCAATCTAACATATGAAATTAAATATTCATTGTCATTTTTGAACTAAAATTATTTAAAATTTACTTTGTTGAGATTTATTAACTGGAAATTTTCATAACATGAAAAAGTATAATCAAATGATATATAATTTTACTATAAATTCATAAATAATGGAAAAGCATTTCAATAGCATTTTTCATTAACTAAATTTGAAATCAGTATTGTGTGACGTATGAAAAAAATAACAATAATTATTAAAATTATAAAATAAAAAACACAAAATAAAAATTTCAAATATATTATGATGTATAAAAATAATTTTTTTTAACATTTTCTTCACATTAAAAATTGACAGAAACACATATTTTTCTTAAAAAAGAAATCATTTGACCACTAAATAAAATAAGAAAATATTAAAAGATAGAGTAGAATCATTATAAACGATAAAAATTGCTAGATTATATGAAAGTCGAGAATTAATTTTGAAATATAAAATACTGATTCTGAACACCATAATATAATACCAAGAATTCAAAATATGTAATTTCACACAAATTAAATCAAAATATTCAATAAATTGATCCTTAGCTCCTATACTTTAGATTCTAATAACTTTCTAAATCTGTTGAATTTTAGTTGGATACAAATAAAAGTAGCAGGACCTGTTAGTCCAGGATTAACTTCATGGAATGTTTTTAAATAATGAGAAATAAATCGTTTCTAACAATTGTAAATTATTATTGCATTTTTACATATCCCTCTAACTTAGTGAAAACATGATATATATTCCTTTATATATAATTTTAATAATAACACTCTATATTCTCTCCTAAAATCTGGAATTGTGTTTATTTAATTTAAAATTATCGTACATACATATTCTCAAAATTCAGTAGTATTTCAATCAATTGCTTTTTTAGTTAATTTTTTAAGGTTCATAACACAATGTTTAACATTATATATTTTAATAAAAAGGTACTTCAAGTAAATACAAACATTTTTATACAGAATTCAAATGAAGCAAAAATGTTTAACCTTTTTTGCATTTTTTTGATATTGTTCTATTAGGTTGACAAGAAGAATCACTCTGAGGCTTTAAAGTATCAGTTCTCACCCTAGTATTAGTACTTATGTCACAAGTACTCCATTCTCCCTTTTCATATTTACAAGCTGAAAAATAATCATTCATAAGCCAGAAAACTGGTTAAATTCTTTTTAAAAGATACATAAAATTATTTAATTTATAAATGTTTTGCTAACAAAAAGTATTAGTTCAATAAAAGCAATACATTTTACAAAATATAACAATTTTCACCCAACTAATAAAGTTGAACATTTTGCTCATGTGAAGCTTAGAAAACTAAAAAACATATTGTTGCCATTAGATTTCATAGTATAACTATTTTTTTAAAAGAGAATTTCACTTCAAAAAATAAATAAGATACTATAAACAATATAATGATTTAATTTTTATTATTAAAAAAAAACAAATTGCTTATTGCATGTTACATACATATTGTAACTTTATTTTTTATAAACAGTTGTTTTCTTACTTGAAAAAGAGACCTTATTCACAAATTGCTGATCTCTTCCAAATTTTCCCAGCAGATATGGTATTTTCTTGTTCTTGTTCGATTGGAACTCTTTACAATGTCTCCAATTTCTTTGTCATTGAAACACATGGTCAAAAAAGTTATCAGCCACTTCTCTATTAATCAATGATTCCAAATGATTGTTCGTTACTATTGAGTTTGTAGTTTTTTTTTTTTTTTTTTTTTTTCAGTTGCAAAATCAGAAATTGTAGGAAATTCTCATTCATAGCAATTTATTTATTTTCAGATATTCTTTTAAGTTTAAAACAAATTTAAGGTATCAGATTTTAAATAAATAAAATAAAATGTTGGTTTCTGCTTTTAAGCCCAAAATTTCACAAAAGCACATAAATTATTTTAATTTCCAAATATAATTCTTTGTATTAGAACCATTTATTTGTTCTGTAAAGATTCCTTTATTCATTCAAGCTTTTCTTCCATGAAGAATAATTTAAAGCTGTTTTGAACCATTTCAAACTTAATTTAGAAGATTTTCTAAACATCTAAAGATATTCTTTTATAAGCAACTCATGATGCAGCATATTGAAATTCTTTATTTAATTTTTTACCCAAATGTGAGTAAAGCTAGAATCATATTCCAAAGAACTTTCAACACATAGCTTTCTCAAGAAAAGTAAAATATCTTACCAAATTCTATTAAAAGAGTAACAGTTTTTGACTAAAACAAGATATAATATTTTTACAAGGTCAAAGGATGATTATTTTCAAATATTATTTTAGAAATTATTCAATTTTTCTAATTTTGGCAACTAATTATTGAAACAAAAAAGTAAGTTATATTAAAACCACAAGCAAAACATTTAGCTTTTATTGAAAAATTAGACCAGTCTTTCTTTTTGAATTCAGTGAAAGAAAGGAGCTTTAATTCCTTCAATTCTAATTCTATAATATTTTCTGAAGTTCTCAAATTAACCAGAATCATAGCTTTAACTTTTTTATAATGCTCACCATATTTTCCTGTATATAATTTAGGAATTAAGCATTAAAAAAAGTTTCAAATTTTGCTGTGCGTATTATATGCTCTACCATGGATAATCTGATAATAAACATTCTCCATCAAAAATGCTTACAATAAAGTTTCCAAAAATGTAGTTTATGCTTCATAAAATAAATAATGAATGCCACAACTCAGCTAATTTATTTAATCTATAATCAGCTTTGTATCATTGTGTTCAAAAATGAATTCAGTTCCTCGCAAAGATAATTTTCATAATTTTGATCAATTTGATAAAACTTGATCAATTAACAAAACAAATTTGATTTTTAAAAAATATGTCTAACCTCATTTTAAAAAATATTAAAAAATAGAATTCAACAAATTTTACTAGTTTTTTGGAACTATCCCCCTTTTTCAATTTGGTATTTTCATCTCAGTTTAGCATTTTGTGATGAAGTGGATTCAAACAAATGTTTTTCAAAATAAATATTTTTCTCTATAATATTATATTTTTAATCACACTATATATTTATTTTACATGATATTCACATTATCAGCAGTATATATTTTTATCTATTCGCCGAAAAATTGCCATGGATTATGTGATGATTTTTTTTCTTTTACACAGAAAAAGGGTCCTAAGATTGTGGACAATGCACCGCTGCATGGATTATATACAGGAAAATAAGATATATTGTTTATAACTACTTAATTACATTTTTCTGCATCACAATGTACTTTTGATTCACCATAGCCTAATGGTAAAACTATCCTACAGAGTATGTGGTTTTTAGTTCAATTCCACCACTATTGCAAAATAAAAGACAAATAATAATCCTTCCTTCTACATGCACATCTGCCAATATAGATACCATATTTTCCTGTATGTAATCTACAGATTATGTATTAAAGTTTTGAATTTTATTACCCATATTATATGCTGCGACAGATAATCTTATGAATATTCTTTATTAAAAAACTTACAATAAAACTTTAAAAAAAATGAGATTTGTTTTATAAAATAATAGACGACACCATGACTTGGCTGACTTATTTCAGCTACTACAGTTTTGCCCAATTTCTTTAAAGAATGAATTTGGTTTCTTGGAAAGATATTACAGTTGCTATTGTGTATCATCATTTAGCATTTTATCTTGATCTGAGCTGTTTCATTTTGAAGATAATCAAGTTCATATATCGTCATGTAGAAGTGAAAGGGATTAAGTTATGTAACAAATTTTAAACTAAAAACTAGAGGAGGCAAATAAAAAAATTGTGTTACTTAAACAAATATGTTAATGTAAGATGAAAAACAAAGAATGTAAAATACAAAATAAAATAGCCACCCAATGTGAAGTTCGAAAACACTCCATTTTTTCATTTACTTATTTACGAAACAAATATATTTTATTTTCAAATAAGTCTAACCTCCTTTTAAAAGTTATTAGAAATCAAAAATCAGTAAATTTTACACACAAGAATTTTCTCCAAATTACTGCTCTTTCTAATCGATCTGGTGCTCCCATCTCAGTTTATTCACAAATAGGACAATCCAAATAGTTCGAAGAGACAAATCCAAATAGGGTCCAATCAGAAGTTTTTCATAATATGTTTTTCTTTTACTCAAAAAAGGTCTTACTGATATTACAATATTGTGGATTATACACAGAAAAATATAGTATTATTGGAAATTTTATAATTTTTATTTTCTTGGAAAATAAAAATGTGCTTCTTATTTATGAAAAATCTTTTAAAAGGAAATATGCTGTGAATGTTCAAATCATAACAGCTTTTAAATATTAGATTATATATTTCAAAGAATCTGAAATGCAATGCTGAATTAAAATTGTTTATTTCATTTCAAAATCAACTAATTGTCAACTTATTTGATAATAAAAATAGAAAAATAATCAAGATTCTGGGAAGTTTAATTTACTATGAATAAAGCTAATTCAGTTTTTCTTTGGAAAACTAATTTTCTCTCTCATAAAGTGATTCTCAGAGGCTTTATTTGGTTCAGCTTGTTGCACAATACTTATTTTCCACATATAAGAACCAACAGTTTAAAATGAATTTTGAACTACTACAAACATCCAAGCCTTTTAACGAGACTGAACCCACGAACTGTTAAACCAAAGGCAAATGCACTAACCATTTGATAGCCAGATCGGCAATCCTAGAGGGAATCAAAATAGATTTCTACACAAAAAAATAACAAATGCTGGATACAATATGTACTCCAATGGATTACAAGATAGCCATATGTATTTTGTACATACACATTTTTACACACACACACAGTAAAAAGTGCCTTCTATTTGCCCCAGTATTATAAACATACTTACTGACTAATTTATAATAATGCCTTTTATAATTTTTAGGAAAACCCACAAAATTTTAAAAAAAGGTAAAAATGTTTCCTCTTTGTGTAACTACCAATAAAATCTCATGGAGTGATTGCAATTGGTGAGAATAAAAAACACAAGATATCAGGAAGATTAAGCTATGCCCATGACATTGAATTTTCTAAATGTAAAACCAAAATAAGCATATATTCTATTAAATATATTTAAAAGAAACGAGTTTAATCGAATGTTGAATCATCAAGAAATTTATTATTAATTTAAAGTACCCTTAATGATTTGTGATTTTATTTAATTCAAATATATGGGCTACCTCTAATCCTTTTTTTTTTTTTCATTTTTCCACACATAACTAGATAGGAAATCATTGGTTAACCTCACCTTTTTTACACTTTCTAGATATAACTTTTGTTGGCTCACAAGAAGAGTCCCCACGTTTCAAATTAAGTGTTTTTCTTTGCACATTGAAAGAATCACAATCACTCCATGGACCTTTCTTGTAGCGGCATTCCCCATCTGTTTAAATTAAGAAATAAAATTATAAGAAAATTCCTCTGATGACAAGATAAAATAAAAAGTTCTATTTTTAACACCAGCTTTTCACTCTGTGCTATCCCTTTCAGTTTGCTGAGCGAAATCAATTCTTTAGACAACTATTTAATACAGCAATGCCCTATCAATTAACAAAACATAAAATAATTTTCAGGTGGAATTTTAAAATAATATTAGTCAAAAAAATTATGCAGAAAATTTCTGAATATAGTTAAATTTTGATAATTTTCTACAATATACAAATTAAAAATTTTCAGTAAAAAAATATTTACAACTATTCTGGCAAATAATAAAATTATTGTCATTTGTCAGTATAGTTGCATTTTATTCACATAATAATTAATTTCATAGTTTGATTTATTGAATTTTAAACAACAAATTAAAATGAAATATAGAAGCAGTATTGTCATGTTTGTCACTTTCTTAAAAGAAATTCATTATTTTACATGAAAAATTTAATCACACCAAAAAAAGTAGTAATTATCCCCTCTTAAAAATAAAAATTTCCAAAAAGCAAATTTCTTGCTGCTCTTGAAAAGATAGTATAAATAATTTGTTTAAGTATATCAATTATGGTCCATTTAAAGTTATAGTAAACTATAATTTTAATACAATTCGAATAAAAATTTAATTTTAAAAATGGATAGCTTAAATAAAGAATATTAATAGTGCTCATATATATGTGACATCAAACAAATAATCAGTTAATTTTTCTTTAACAATAAAATGGCTTATCCCAAATCACATAACCATAAAAACTTTACAAAAATAAATTGTAAAAAAAAATAATAATAAGAGATTGGAGGTTTTATCAACTCATTTACACCAAGAACCTTAACAATATCAATGCATTTGTTTTGGGGATGGTTTTCAATGTTAATATTTTTATTTTATTATTCTAAACTTACCAATTTCCTTTTATGAAAAATTAAAACAATAAATATTTTCTATTGTATAGAAAAACATATAATGATCATGATTTCCATAATTGAAGCCTTTTCAGGGGATGATACACAGCTAAAATTTTTGTAAATACAATATTGCTAGTAATTACAAACTGAAGATCTTTAAAAAAAATGGAAGATGCACTACTTTTTGAAAAAGAAATTTCAAAATCATATATCGATATACTAATTGTTATCATACGCTATCAAATATATAATACAATCAAATATAGAGTGCATAAGAATTATATATTTCAAAAAATAACTATTTTCATTATGTTAAATAAAATCTTGCATAAGAAGATGCACATAGTGAGAAAAATAAAAAGATTTCTCTTACTGCATGAAACTTTTCAAAAATAGTGACAATGAAACACCTTAATGACAATTGCCCCCTTGATAAACAAAGCTGGCAGATAATTTATTAAAAAATAATGCAAATATCTTAAAATAACTGGTAATTTTTACAATATACAATAACTTTTAAATAAAACACATTTTATTTCAGAGATATATACACATCATGTATTGTTAAAATTTATATTTTAAGCTTAAATTTAGAACAAATTTACTTTTGTTGTTGGTTTAAAAATAAGATGAATCCATTTATTTCAATAAGCATTTTTAAATAAATTTCTCAACAGCATTTACTTTTGCTTATTAAGTATTTAATGAAGAATTTATATAAATTAATGGTTTTTAAATTATTAATTTAAAACATATTTCATAAAGAAACTTTTTTCATATGTAGCATAAGTGTTCAAAAGTAGCACAGGAGCAACAAAGTAATATAAAGTACCATTTAATTTATGGAAATAATATTTTATTATTTTGAAATAAATGTTTAGTCAAAAAAGTTTTCTTGCTTGTAAAAGTTTAAAATGATTGTCTGAACAATTTTTTGGACAAATAGAAAAGAAATTATATTCAAAGATTAATGTATTCCAAAGTTTTATCAAAACCAAAGCTTACAAAGTATAAAATTAAAACACAATTTGACAATACTAATATCAAAAAGAAATAAAAAAAAAACTGATTTGTAAATTTTCATAATTTGAACTAAAAATTTTAAAAAATACATATCATGAGAATACATAAAAAACAGAAAATTTAATATTATGGGCACTGGAAATACCATTTTTAGAATTTATTATACATGTTAAAATAGAATCATTCTTTTCTCAAAAATCTAGTTATGGTGTTCTTTCTATGTCTAACATTTTGTAATTTATTCTTGCAAAATCTTATTTTTCTTTACTTGATTATTTTTTAACACTAGCAATATTGTTTCACAAGCAATACATTTTCACAATTCATTGATATTGATGTGGGACAAACTAGTTTAAATAAATCTTTATTAAATATATAAATAACTGCATATTAAATCAAGATATTCAACTTTTATTACCTTTATTTTTACCATGAACTCCTCTTGATACTCTATAAACTACTTCTTCACCTATATCATGATGAGGTTCCTGTTTATGATAAGCTTCAAGAACAATGCATGCTGACAATATAATAAAAGTGAGCAAAAGAATCTTCATATTTTGACCTATTTAATAAAAAAATAATAAAAATTGAAATCAAGGGTAATAACAAAAAACTATTTTTCATCATATATATTGATATATTGCAAAATATAGTACTGTGAAACCAAACGTAAAAATGTGCTCAATATGAAAAATCAAGTTTGTTTACTTTAATTTATTTATTTCACATATTTGTAAATCTGTTCCTTCAATATTTAAAAATTGCTCTTACATTCAAAGTAACACCATAAGAGTTCAGGAAATGTATAATTTCTGCTTTTGTAAAATCCTAAATCTTGTAGTATTTTTATCAAATGAAATAAAAAATTTGACATGGATAAGTAACTATTTTCTATGACAAATTGATTTATCATTTTTTTTCTGCAAGCATCAAATTAGTTAGGCATGTACAAACAAAAAATTAATGTAATTTCATTCATAAGGGGAAATGTTTACTATTTTTTAATCATTCTATATAGCTCAAAAGAGCTATATAGAATGATTAAAAAATTATAGTTGTACAACAATCAGAACTATATAAGAATTTTTTAATATGAGAGAGAGATTGTTAGCTTTCTAAGATATTTATATTCATAATAAAATTAATTTTGGCTTACTCCTAATCCTTAATTTTATTATTTATCAGCTTATGAAAGCATATTATATCCTATACTATGCTTTTTTATATAGCTTTCACATAAAATATTTTTTAAAACATTTTTCCATTGTATTTTGTTTTTTATTTTCCATGTGCCTTACAGAAAAACATAGAAGTCTTAACAGTAAAATATGACTTTGGCTCAATCATTTCATTCTATCACAAGGAATCTATGTGACATGGAGGCTATGCCTGGATACTGCTTCATTAGTTCTATCTCAGTCATCTATTAATATAATCATTTCACGACAATTATATATTCTAAAACAGAAACTGTACTTCTAATACATCTCACTTGTTAAATAATTTTTATTTTGTATCTATACCACAGTGTGGGAAAAGAAGTGCACACTTCATTAAAAAAAATTTTGAAAGTTTTAAAATATCAACCTACAAATCTGCTAAATTACATTTAAAGTAAGGAAACAAACTATTAAAACACTTGAAATCTTATTCAAAATGGGTATTGTATTAGAAAAGAAGAAAGAATTAATGTGAAACAAATTGAATAGTGCAATATTCATCCGATCTTAAAAATAGAAACTATTTTGAAAAGCAGAAAATATCATGGAATTTCTCAGCTTGACTTTTTAGCGCCTGGCTAAAATTATAGCTGAGATTTAAACCATTGATTGACAAAGAATT
Organism: Latrodectus hesperus; assembly: GCA_037975125.1. Classification (NCBI taxonomy): domain Eukaryota; kingdom Metazoa; phylum Arthropoda; class Arachnida; order Araneae; family Theridiidae; genus Latrodectus; species Latrodectus hesperus. The sequence goes on along the minus strand of CM075854.1, from coordinate 51,645,308 downwards.
GAAAGACAATTAGTGTATATTAAAACAAAATATATACCACACACTTCTAATCAACATAATTACTGACCAAATATTTTGCACAAGAAACATACAAAAAATTTTACAAAGTAAATTATATTTTATGAAAATTTTCTAATATTTCACAAAATTCTAAAAAATTCACAAAAATAATTTTCAACTTTATATTGATCTTAACTGATTTACCAATAGAAAAGATGTTAAAGACTTTACACGAGTTCAACAATCCTCATAAGTTCAGTTTAGTAAAACATATAAATATCAATGAAAGCAAAAGTAGATTTAAAACAAGTCATCAAGTAGTTTCAAATTAATGAATAGAGACAAAAAACCAGATTTTTCATCTGTTTAATGTACAGCTAGAAAATGTGTGCAATACATTAACAAATAGAGGTAGTATTATTTTTAACAAAATCATGCAAACTTTGATTTTTGCCAATGATGCAGCTTTGATATTATAAGCATAAGAAACTTGATGAAACTCCACAATGAATTGGCCATGGAAGTTAATGGTTTTCAACTAGTTCTTTAGAACTTGATCTTTCTTGAGAATGAATGACTCGGGAAAAAGAGAAATTCTTTGAAATTCTCCAGATTATTCTTCCTGTCACGAACTAATTGTTCCTCAACTCTAATGAAACTGATCACTCTTCCAAAATCGTGAAAAAATTGGTCACTTTTCCCTTTCTCACTTTGTTAATCAGCATTTCTTTCAAGAACTAACATTCTGACTCAATCACCCAGTTATTTACATTTAGTTTCTTGATTCAGTTTCACTACACTGCTTTTAATACTTCTAGCTCAGTCACCAACTTCCTTTCCTCCACTATAACTTACTCTTTTAATTTTAGTCAAACAAATTTGTTAATAGCATCTCAACTATTGTCATCTTTCTCAAATCAGAAATTCCTGGTTTTTCAAGAGCAATTATCTTTTATATATAGGTATGTAACAATAAAAATTTTCCCGGTTTAGATGAAAAACATACTGGGCAAAACATTAAAATTTGAATAGTCTGTAACCAAATACTATATAGACAGTAAAATTACAGCAATTATAATAGACAATGCTGCAAATATGAAATTCACATACCTTTTAAATGCACAATTTTTACATTGTTTTAGCAACATTTTAAATTTGATTATTCAAAAACCATAAAATTTTCATTTAAAAAATAGTTGATTAAGCAAAACAAATATATTTTTAAAAAAGTTCTAATGTTTCAAACATGATTAAAATGCAATGGAATTTAAAAAAAAAGATTAACAAAAGTTGAAACAAGATGTTTCCACACCTTGGAATTCAACTTGGGAAATGTTAAAATGTTTTAAGCAAGGATCTGATTCTACTCTTACAATGCTAGGCATTAAAAATTTAAATTTCACAAATTCTGATTGAGAAATTATGCAAAATTCAATTAATACTTTAACATTTTTTAATGAAGTAATTTCAATTTTCTTAAAAGAAGTTTCTCTCTCTAATCTGTAATTCTAATTCAATTTATGGTGAAAGGTAAAACATTTCATTATTAAAAATATTAACAATTTGGAGCAAATTAAAAAATTAGCAAGGGAATATTGTTGGAAGGCTTGTTAGAGTGGTTTGGATGAATTTCCATCAATGAACTTGCTATACAAGCAACTTTATTAGACCCCAGATTCAAATAACAGTTTAAGATGACAGGATGTTTAAGAAATGCTGTATTGTACAGTGAAACAACTAAGAGCATGAAATTCTTTTGCAAAAGGTAATAGTTTCTACTTATATCCCTTTATTTATGCCTGTATCTTTGAATACTACAATTTGAGAGGAATTTGATGAAACTATCAAACAAGGAATACCCGATTCACAACTGCCTTTAATTATTGAATTGAATAAATATTTTCAAAGCCTTATTTATACAAAAAAATCTAAACTCCTATTAAGAATGGAATCAAGAAATAACATTTATTTTCATTATATCATTTATATCAACTGGCTTAAAAGATAATGCATCCCTGCCATATCAGTGCAATGTAAATGTTTTTCTTCAAAAGCAAAACAATGTATTGAAAAAGAAATACTTAAATGATCATTCTGGGTCTATATCATATAGTATTTTTAAATCAAAATATATAATATATGGCATTAAAATAATAAAAGAAAATTATCATTTTTTAGATTAATTTATTTTGTGTAGATTTTATATAATTTGTAAAATAATTTTTAATCATAATATTGCAACTATTTTATTATTATATGCAATAATAGTATATCTATATTAAAAACATTATTTCCTGTACCAATAGGCTTATTTACCTCAAATTCTTTTTATTTGCATGTATTTGTAATTTAATTCTTATTAAAAAATAAAATTTAATTTTCAAGGAATATTTTTAGTTTTTCATTGAAGAGAGTGAATGGTGTCACATGAAAAAGAACTGGTTCTATTCAGTAGGAGAGCAATTTCAATCCAATCCTCAAAATAAATGGTTTTGCCCATCTATTTTGAATATAAAATCATTTTAATAAAAAACTAAATACATGATTACACATAGGAAAGAAACAGATACTGAACTAAAAATGAACAAAGAAATTTGAAAAAGTTGCAGAATTGAGTATTTGAGTTCCATTGTAACAAACCTGTGATATACCAGAAATCAAACAAAGACTTAATAAAAGTAACCTTAATTTTGTTGTATTAAAGAAATGAATTATACTATGATCTAAAGCAATAATATGAAAAACTAAACTTCTAGTACATAAAACAGTAATCAGAATGATAATTATAGATCAAACATGTATTTTAACCCAAATTTATGAAAAAGATATTAATAACCTTATAGAGAAAAATTTTCTAATTCATTTTTGGTCATTTAAGAATCATTTTCTGATCAATCAGATAGTAAGACATTCAAAGCAAACTATACAAAAATCGAATTCAAAAGAAAAATAAACTATTAAAACCAAAAAAAATCCAATGGTTGATACATTTAAAAAATTATTAAAAATAGAATTGATTAAAAATAAAATTTAGTTAATATGGAGAAAATGGGGGAAAATGATGCATAAAAAATAAAAAAAAATTTTAGGGTCAATATGAGAGTCAACCAAAACAGGATAGACCAAGAATGAACAAGAGTGAAGATCTTAATCTCATTAGAAAATTAGAACACAAGACAGATAAATCTTATGTCAAATTGTTAAGGAGATCATGCTCTAACATAGACTGTGGTGCCCAATTTGTCACTCAAAAGTTATTTTTGCACACATCGCTGTAGTGCTGGAAAACCAGCAAATCTAATTCCAAAATGTACGGAAAAATTTTCTGGTATTTTTTTTATTAAAGACCTTTCTAACTATCCACTGAAGATTCCTTCAGTTTTTGGTAACATGCTATTACATTGAAATATTTTAGAGGCAATTTTGACATCCATAGTAATACTTTTGGACATGGCACTGAGAAGATATGCTCGTTAAGCATTTACATTAGATTTTTCATGATGAACAGTCGAATATGCTTATAAAACAAAAAAAAACTTTCTCTTAATTATACTGTACAATAAATTCAAGAATTTTTCACCATTTTATCCACTTTTTTAAATAAGAAACTTCATAGGTTTGAAAAAGTCCTAGATTCTAGCTTTATTACTTTATTTTTATTGAATCTTAGAAAAAAATTCTTACTTGGATCTTATACTACATAAAAAAAATATTTTAGCAGAAATCATTCAATGCTAATAGTGTTTTTAGTAAGAAATTTCTGGTTTTTAAGGAGTTTTATATTCTCTTTAAAAGTATAATTAATGTATTTAAATTAACCTCTTGGCTTTATTATAAATTTGTGCTTTTCTATACAGATTACTTAAAAAACTCAACTTTAATGTCCTAAAAAATAAGCCTGACTCTTCATTATTACACATTGTTTTTAAGTTTCTCTATTCAGTACAAAATAAAAGCACATTTTTATTCCATTTAAATTGAAAAAGTGAAGTCTATTTTTCTGAAGCTTAGATTATTAAAATAATATAGTTTCTTCATTTCTTTAAAATTAAAAAATCAAAGGGTGTAAATTACTGATTATAGCAGCAGTTTTACTTTCAAATTAATTTTACTCATGGTTAAAAATCTATATAATAAAACATTTAAATATTGAATTTGTTATTAAGTATCAGATAAATTAATGTTTTACATCTATTGATATCATTTACATTCCAAATAAACATAGTTAGAATATAAAATTAATTATCCCCAACTGAGCATTAAATTACATAACAATGACAATTGGGTCTTACTTAGAACTCATTACATTACCAAAAATGATAAACTGGATTTCAGTAAATTTAATTTATAGTTTCTAATAATTTTTAAAATGATTTTATGTACATTTTTTAAAAGCTTCTATTTCTTGAATAAAAGTTAAAATAAAGAAAATGCTTTATTTTTCAATTATGTATTAAATACATTTTTTCTTTCATACAGCTTATATTTTACACTTATTTTTGAATAACAAGTTTGGCACTATTTTTTCTGCATTCATATATGATTTTTTAGTTTTTAGAAATGTGATAAATAAAATTTTATCACATTTCTAAAAACTAAAAAATTAAAAATTTTACACAGCTTTTCTAAAAAATGTTTCATTGCTGCTAAATCTTATTTCAAACTACTGCTTGGTAATAGTAATGGAAAATGATAGGAAACACATGCTATTCATCAAACATAAAATATGTATAGCATGAAAGAAATAATTCCTCCAATATGCAACTTGAAAGTGTAGCATTGCTTTCATTTAAGCATTAAAGCAAGAAATACATATTTTTAAATAAATATGGACAATTTTAAAAATAATTTATTTCTAAAAAAGAATAAGTTTCATTAAAATTTTCTCAGGTTTATTACTTAAGGACTGAGTGGGTCCAAATGGAGTCTAACGAATTTTTTGTGAAAATTAATCTTGACTTTAAGAAAATTAATTTACCATAGTTTCTATTCTTAACTGAAACAAAATTTTCTGAATATAAATTGATTTTATCCTTTCATTGTTACAATCAGAAATAAAGAAAAGGCAACAGGAAATCTTGTATAATTATGGAGTTTCAATTATTTGGAAAATGTGAATAACCAAAATTTCACTCTTATAAAGCTTGAATGGCCTCTAACAATTTATGAGAAAATTGTTTTGTGTACAAAACTAAGTATATGCTTGATGTGTTAGATCTATAAAAGCAGAATGGAATTATCTAAAAAGAAATTTAACATTTCAAATATTGACAGCAAACCAAAATCATAAAAACCTTAAAATAAATTATATAAAAAAAGACAATCTCAAAATTTTCAGCAAATTTTCTTTACAAAGACATTAAAAATAATTTAATTTCTATTTATAGAGATTTTTAAAGAAAATATTCCATAAAATTTTGTAAAATATCTATATTGCTGTACATTTTTAATCATATTTTCTTTACTGCTGAATATTTTGCTTAGATTTTGCTTCATTTCAAAGAACATTTTCACATAAACCTAATGATTGAATTAAAACAAGATTGATACATTACAATTTTCTGAAGAATGTTAGCCCCTTTTTAAATTTTACTAAAATTTGCCAGAAAATAACCAATTTCACAAAACGTATGCTACACATAATTAAAATTTTGGCTAGTTTTATGTTTTTACATCATAATTTATATAAAAACAAGATTAAAGAAAATTAAATTAACTTTTAGAAAAAGTTGCCTTAAACATAGACAAATACCTTAAACGAAACAGGATTTTTTCAGTTTACAAAAGTAAGATATTTGAACTAACAACAGTAACAACAACAATCAGTTAGAGTAACAAGAAACAATCAGTTAGAGAAGGATAACTTAAGGAATTCACACACACAGACATGGTAAAAAATATTTTAAATGTGCTAAACAAAAAATTTTTAATCCTTTAAAAATTAAGATTAGATTTTGTTAAGTAATATTTTGAATGTGCTTTCCTTTCAATATGACATTAAAAAGAAAGCATTCTTTTAGGACATAAGAAAAATATTTTATATAAAATTTTATAATTAAAAATTAACAATATAAAATTACAAGTAATCATGCCATAATGATAGCAGTTCTTAATTTAAAATAATGAAACATTTTATTTTTTTCAAAATTATCCTTCTTGGATTTTGCAAAATTTCATCCCTATTTTTTATCAATTAATGAAAATGGAAGATATTATGAAATAACTATTAATGATTATGGAACAAAAAAGTTTAAGAATTCAGCTTTTATGCAAAAAGGAAATATTTTGATGGGTTCTATTTTGATCCATTGACAAGTGATTATCCCAAAAAATTTCTAATAAATTTCACTTTTCTCTAACTTTTAATAAATGCATTAAAAAATGAAATACATCCATTAACATATAAATGAAAGAAATGCTCCTCCTTTAAATTTCAAATTGGATGCAATTTTTCTGCACATTCTGAAAATATTTTTGAATAACGTTTGCCATCTATTTTTTTCACTGTCACCAAGCAGAGGGCCAAAACAGAATTGTACTAAGCACTTATCAATATTTGTAGATTGAAAGAAAGAAATATTTTGAAAAAGATTGTACATCTTCCTATTTCAGCTTCAACGAGATTTTACATTTTTTTATTTTTTATTAGATTTTACATAGATAATAGAAGATTTTACATAAACACTTATAAATTGTTTTATATTTTAAAAGGAAGAAATCTATTCTTATGGCATCTGAAGGCCACTATATCAATTAACAGCAACACAAAATTATTGCTAGTGCAGAATCTTACAAAATAAAATTGATTAAATTATATATCCTCCAAGTATGATTGCTTTGTCTTTTGATCTACAGTCATTTTTTAATCATAAGGGCTAATTTAGTTAGGAGTTGCAATTTAAAATGAATACAAACCTACTACAAACATCTATTCATAATTACTTTATAATCATTTACATTCATTTATTAAAATTAGTTATTTTTTTAATAAATTTTACAATAAAATATACAAAACAATTAACACAGAGTATTTTTTATCATGGTATATTATTGTCTATAACTTTATGATTTATATTAATAATTTAGTCCATAATGATTAATTACAAAAGTTATAAATAGATTCTAATAACTTAAATGGGCTTCAAGAGTAGATTAAATATAGCCTAATAATAAACAAACTGCAAAATTTATAAAATTCTGCGAATGCTATATTTGTATATTATTTTTATAGTTGCACACAAAAAATCAAATACTTTCTTTTTTGGTTTTTATTAGTTTGATTAAATTTTAATTATAAACTATGATTTTACAGAAAGCACTAGATTAAGTAAAGATAAAAGAAAGAATAGATTAATTCACAAAATGATTGAATAAACAGCTTCTGGTATCAATTTGAGAACAGAAACTAAAAAAAATAACTGCCGTACGGCGGTTTGATCCGGTTCTAAAGGAGTACTAAGCAGGAGCTTCTTTTAAATGAGAAGTATCTTACTTGCAATTGTTAACGTCTTAAAACTTAGTGATTTTCTCTCGTGCTATTTTAGCTAGATATTACTTAAAGAAGTTATTCTAACTAAACATTTATAGGAAAAAGAAACTGTCAAGACTACAAGTCAAGTAATATGAAACCAAAATTGGGCTAGAAAAGAAAAGTACTAAATTGTAGAGGGCGACAATGCATAACAAGAACTACCAGAGAAAATGCAGACTGCAATAACAGTGGAAAGCTGCATGAATTTAAGATCGATTCCTATAATATGACAAGTCTTACTCGCGTGTGCGGATAATACACTTAGGAGGTTTTCAAATCATTTCGTAAAATACACTTGATATTTATGTATAAATATATGTGAAGAAATAAAATTATAATTAATATTTTTATTATAGTTAATTTTAGAAAAAAATCAATGAAAGAGTAGAGTTGATTATTAGTATTATTATTAGATTAAGAGTAGAGACAATTACCAAATTTCATATTCGTAATACTACTTTACATTTTTTTGTTGGACAATGGTAACTTACTGAGGAAAGGAATGTCTGGAATGTAATAATTTTAACGTATATCTCTATCAGATACCATTGTGTTGAGGGGGTTTGTGCTTGTTATAAGTTCTTACCTAATTTGAAAAAGTTGACAAATATACCTATAAAAAGTAAGAGAAGTTGTACCACTCAAGTAGCAAAATAGCTTGACCCAATATTGGCAATTTTGCCAAGATAACCCCAATAATGGACCAATGATGGGCGTCAAGTTTTTCCCAACATACAGCATGCCAAGATATGCCCAATAATGGACCAGTATGGGCGCCAAGTTTTCCCAAATACTGGGCATGCCAAGGTAAGCCAAGTTTGGTCCTATCATGGGAGTCAAGGTTTTCCCAATGTAGGAAACGCCAAGACCAACCAATATTTGAAAAATAGAGGGTGATTTGTGATTTTTTGAGGTTTACTGAGACAAGGTCCAATATTGGATACTTCGGCACCGTATAATATTTGAAACTATAGGTAAAAAGGTGTGTTAAAAGACTTGTCAGATGTATACGATTTAGGGTATTAAAAATTCAAAAAAAGGTTATGTAAAAGATTATTTTGGATAAAAATCTTAAATAGATGAACAATTTTTGATGAACAAAAACAAGAAGAAGATTAATAAAATGAACAATAGGGGGTGCCAAGTTTTCCTCAGTATACCATGATAAGCCATTATTGGTCTTAAAAAGGGAGCTAAGCTATTGCCTATCTTAGGCAAGCCAAGATTCTGCCAAAATATAGTTTTTAAGTTAAATTCAATATAGCTATTTCTTAATTTCTCTAATTGCTTTGCTGTTTTTTTAAGAATTTACTTACTAATTGAGATTAATATTACCAAATTCCACTCATTTTGAATCTTCGATTCTTGAAGTTTAATCATGACCGTTTTATTAATTTATCAAGAAATAAACAGAAACTCGCCGTGTTATTAAGGTTGATTATTTTTAATTTGTAATAACAAATTTTGGTTACAATGAAAATTTTTAATCTATTTGAACTTAAAATTACAATCGAAATTAAAATATTTCATATTTTTAAGTTTGGATAGATTATATTATTTACTTGCGGTTGTTTTGTATATTTGTTGGAAATCTTGGCGATCATCAAGAAAGTAATGTAATACTCTTTGCAAACTGAGCACTTTATGACGTCATGTTACGATCCCATACTACCACGCGAAAAAATGTAAACAGAATACTTTTATGCTTTGAGCCGTAGGAAATGCATATGCGTGCGCAGCGAAATAACTATTTGTAAATATACAAATGTCCTCCTTTAATGATTTTTAATAATAAATAGATAATAAATACTAGAGATTGTTTCTTTGATTATGTGTCTAAATAGAATGGCTCCTAAAAAAGAATCTCGGGACGAATTAAGGTATACCTTAATTCTAAAAACCTTAATCGGTAAAACCTTAATTCGTCCCGGGCGAAGCTTTACTCATAAGCTTAAGTAAGCGAAGCTTTACTCTTAAGAGTAAAGCTTCGCTTACCACTTCGAATCCTTTTGGTAATTGTATTGTTACCGAAATTTGGCATCCTTGCCGGGATTCGATTATTATTATTTGAATTATTTAAGAATTAGATAAGAATTTAGAATTAGATATGGATGTTGATAGCATTCGTAAATTAAGAACACCGAAACTAATTTCTCTAAAGCATTAAACAAAGCTTTGAAAATATTAGAAAATAAGGAGGAGGACATAGATATAATAGAAACACAAATTGTTCTTTTAGAACAGAAATATGATAATTTAAAAGAATTAGATAGAAAGATTTTAATGATTTCACAAGATGATAAAAGTTGCACGCAATAAGATAGTTTCGATACCGAATACGAAGCAATAACTGCTTACGAAGATAGGTTCTTAGAAACCGCTACGAAACTAAAGAGGCGATTGAATATTTTGAATAAACCGAAAGCAGAAAATCTGACACTAAAGAATTCTTTCGAAATTGTTAATTCCCCCAGGAAATTTAAATTGCCAGAATTAGAATTAATATATAATGTTATTCTAACAGTTTAACGTTAATATTAAAGATTGGCTCCAATGGTGGCGTCAGTTTAAAAAGATACACGAAGATTTAGATATTGAGGATGATGATAAATTACAATATTTAATTCAATCAACAGTTAAAAATTCCCCTGCCAGACAATTAGTAGAATCCTTTCCCCCTTCGAGAAAAAATTATGAAGAAGTCGTAAAATGTTTGAAGCAGCACTTTGGAAGAGAAGATTTGTTGATTGAAGTCTACATAAGAGAGCTACGTGCTCTAGTAATAAATAAATCGAATCCTCAGAGTCAAAAATATTCACTTGTTAGTTGAGATGGCCGTTATTTAATGGAACTGTTATTTAAGAACCGTTATCCACAAATAACCGTTTAATAATTAACGCGTTCTTCAAAAATTATGTTATTATGATAACGTTTTTCTTTTCCTTAACTGCTGAAATCGTTCCTGTAATGGTAACTTCTCAAAATCGTTGCGGAATTGTAGAACGTTTCCACATTATGTTATTTTGTAGCGTTAAAGCTGCTCTCGTTGTTTTGTAACATCAAAGCTGTTTCGTTGTTTTGTAACGTTAAAGCTGTTCTCGTTGTTTTGTAACGTTAACGCTGTTATTGTTGTTTTGTAACGTTAAAGTCGTTAACGTTGTTTTGTAACGTTAAAGCCGTTATTGTTGTTTTGTAACTTCCGGAATATTAAAGCTGTTCTCGTTGTTTTGTAATGTTAAAGTCGTTATCGCTATTTTAGAACTTCCGGAACTTTAAAGCCAATATCGTTGTTTCGCAACGAAATTTTAAGTTGTTATTACGTTGTTTTGGATTCTAACATTGACATTGAGTTTTCTCGGGAGCACAGTTCAAGCTTTTGCTTGGCCCGTTGCATTGCTTAGAAACTAAGAATGTATACTTTTCTGTTCCTCACTTTGATGAAGGAAAGTAAGCTGAAAAGCGGATTGTTATCGGTTTCATTCTATTTGTCAGATGACGAGTCAGTAGCTTAGGAGGGGAAGGAAGAAGTTCTTATAAATTTACTAATATTTAAAGGTTTATTTACAGAATATTTACAGATTACTTTAAGGTAGCTCCTTCATAGTGAGCTCCTTCTTACAATCTCTCTTCTCAATTGCTTGTACAACTCTCTCAACATGACATATTAAACACTGCCATCTAGTGGCCACTCATTTTATAAGTAATAATACAGCTTGATGCTAACATTCGGCCAGGCTGACCTTACAATTGTCCCCAATTGATGTAATAATACTAAATTACTAATTAATACAACAAATATTAACAATTAAATTAAACACAGCAGATTAAATAAAATTATTAACTACATAACTATCATTATTTTTATTCACACAAACACAAATACTGTAATTATAATCATTAATAATACACATCTTCCATTAAAAGTAGAAAATTATTATGTTGGATTACAAAAAAAAACTATAATAATATATTATACACTTTTTTCCACAAAAGTAATTCTTGATACAATTCTAATAAAACTACTTACAAAAAAAGTTTACTAGAAAATAAATGAACTTAGGAAAATATAAAATCATTCACAGAATAAATTTAACAAATTTTCATAATATTTGATGAATACTTCCGTATACAATAAATGATCTTTAAAGTTATTAATTTTTAGAGTCAATAGTTTATGATAAGTTCATTACCTTTTATTTGCAACGTTTTCTTTAAATAAAATTGAAAAGATCTCACCATTTAGGATCCCTCATTCAGCTTTAGTCCTTTCGAGTGGATCTATGTGGATTGCGTCTAGGGCTATTCAGAGAATAGTCCTCATCATCACTATTGGCACTATCGGTATCACTATGTTCATCCGAGTATGGTTCATTTAGCCATGGTTTTAGCTGACTAATGTGAGCTGTTGTTGCGTAGAAGTGGCCTTTCTTTTTTTCTTCTAGCTGAGTCACACGGTAGACATCGTTTGGCAATACCTCGGTAACAATAAGAGGGCCTCGGTACTTAAATTGTGTCTTCGTAGGTTGGCCTGAAGATTTCGGGGCTCTTTTCATTACGACAATTTCTCCTCGTTCAAATGTCATTGCTCTGCATCTCTTTTTATCATAATACTGCTTCATTTTTTGTTGACTTTCTTCTATTTGTCTTCGAGATTCTTCCTGCACTATAGATGGATCTTGCCAACTCTGAGCTTCTTCATCAGCAAACTTTCTCAAAATTCCATCGTTGAATCGTGGAGAATAACCATGGAGCAATTCAAATGGTGTCTTGTTCGTTGACTTGTTTACAAAATTGTTCAAGTTTCTCTCAACTTCATGTATTTTAACATCCCAATCTTTGTGATTCTGATCTTCCATTCCAGTTGTTATGGTAGACAATATTGTTCTATTAACTCTTTCAACCATTCCATTTGCACATGGTCGCTTCGTACAATTGAGTGTATACCATTTTCAGTACAATATTGTTGGAATTGATACGAAGTGAAACAAGTTCCTCGATCTGTTATTATTTTCTCAGGTAGACCATAAGTATTTACAAACTTTTTCAGAGCCTTCGCACATGGGATGTTGACGTACTCTTTACTGGAGTCAATTGGACAAATCTTGTGAAATTATCTATTATGACCAGAAGTTCTTGATTACCTTTAGAACTCTTAACAAAAGGTCCTAAATGATCCATATGTATAATTGAAAAAGGTTTACGACCTGCTTTAATTGGATTTAACAAGCCAGGCTGTTTTCCTGATGGCGTTTTGTTCATTAAACATTCAAAACATTTCGAAATGTGCCTTCGTACATAACGTTTCATATAAGGAAACCAATACAATTCTCTTATCTTATTCACAGTTCTGTCAACAGAAAAGTGTCCCATAAGATCATGGAATTTAATTACTCTATTTTTTCTCATATTCTTTGGAATAACATAGAGAAAATTTTCTTTTCCATTTTCGTTTATGCATCTAAATAATCTATTTCTCTTAAAGATGTAATTTCTTATAAGCTGTTTTTCTTCTTTTGTTCTATCCTGGTCTTTTTTTCTGAATATTTCTATTAATTTTCGTATTTCTGGATCAGCCTGCTGCATCATCAATATTTGCTCATCTTCACTCAAGGTCAAACAAACTTCAAATTTTCTCTCAATAATACTGTGCAAAGTATCTTCTGGCTCTTCAACAGCTGCTCTGCTTAGTGCATCCACGTGTTTCATTCGTTCACCTGATCTATGCCGGATCTCAAAATCATATTCTTGCATGAGGTTAAACCATCTTGCCATCTGAGGATTTGATGACTTTTTAGCGTTTAGATACACGAGTACTTGACAGTCTGTAACGATTGTGAACTTTATTCCTATCAGTAACTGCCTTAACCTTTCTAATGTCCACACAATTGACATCAACTCTAATTTACTCGAATGGTACTTTTGTTCAGTTTCTGTAGTTTTCTTGCTAACGCAATAAACCATCCTCCAATTCCCTTTACTATCTCTTTGAAACAATATTCCGGCCAATCCAATTGAACTTGCATCACAATGTACCTCAGTTTCACTTTGAGGATCATAATGAGCTAGGATCGGTGCTTTAATTAGATTACTTTTAAGTTCCTCGAAAGCCTCACTTTGCTCTTTTTCCCAAACAAACTTTGCATCTTTTTTCTTAAGTTCAGACAATGGTGCTGCCTTGAGAGAATACTTTGGAACAAATCTTCTAAAGAAACTAGTAAGCCCTAAAAATCTTTGGATGTCATGCGTATTTTTCGGAATAGGAAATTTTTCAATAGCTGCTACTTTACGTGGTCCAGGTTTCAAACCATCTTTACTAAGTATGAAACCAAGAAATTCAGTCTCTAATTTCCCAAATTCACATTTTGGTAATTTTAAAGTTAAATTGGCTTTTATTAAGCATTCAAATACTTCAGTAAGCTTTTGTATCATTTCGGTCCATGTTTTAGCTGGAATCAATATGTCATCTTAGTAGCACAGTACTTTTTTGTTAAATAATGGGCCCAAAACAAGATTCATGAGTCTTTGGAATTCTGCTGGAGCATTCGCCAATCCAAAGATCATTCGCTCAAATTGACCTGTATCGTCTGGAGTTATAAAAGCAGTTTTCAATTTTGCTTCTTCAGTCAATGGTAACTGTAAATAACCACTAGCTAAATCTAAAGTAGTATAAAATTGGCTTCCACCTAGACATTCTAAAATGTCATCAATTTTAGGTAATGGAAATTTATCCTTTATTGTTTGAGAGTTTAATTTCCTATAATCTATAACCAATCGCTGTTCCCCTGTCTTTTTCTTAACTAATAATACAGGACTAGAATAAGGAGATCTTGTATCTGAAACTATTCCATAGCTTTTCCATTCGGATACAATTTCTTTTATTTGCTTCCTCTCTTCAGAGTTAGTTTTAAATGGTTTTTGAAAAATGGGCTTACTGCCCTCTATTTCTTTTATGTCCATTTTGCATAAATTCGTGCAGCCTAACTCGCTTAAGTTTAAAGCAAAACAATCACGATATTTATTTAATAAATTCAAAAGTTCCAATTTTTTATCACTTTCTAAGGATTTGTCGAAGTTAATATCTTTCATTAAAATAGGAGACTTCTCTTTGTTAACTAATATAACTTCAACTTTTTCATTATTACTTTTAACTTTATTAGATAGGGTTAAGCTTTCCTCCCTTACTTCCATTCCTCTACCTAAGCACTGTCCTTTCCTAAATTTTAAGTTAAAATCTTCTTTATTTATTACTAGTACAACTGTTTCACCGTTAACTACTTCAAGAATAGAATCGAAATTCTGTCCTATAGTTTTGACTAAAATTGTTCCATTAACTATCGAATTTTCGGTTTCTTCAATTTTCGCTCTAGTTAAATTAATTGACTTACTTTCGATTTCTGTTTCATTTAATGTTTTCAATTTAACTGTATTTTCCTTTAAATCTACTTGAATTTCTGAAAAAACATTGTCATTTGCGTATTTAAATTTTAGATTACCCCCAATACACGTAAAAGCAATGTATGGTAAATCTAACCATGTTCTATCTAAAATTAAATCGCATGGTTGGGAATTATCTTCGACAATTATTAACGGAATAAATTTTCAAACTACATCATCTACACGAATATTTACTACAGCTTTTCCAAGAGCTTTAGTTACTGGGTTATTTTGATTTCCAAAACCGAATAAATTACTGCTATCTGGGGTCATATTCAGATTCATTTTTATTGCAATACTTTCTTTTAAGAGGCAACAGCTGCTTCCTGTATCAATTTATGCAACCATTTTATTTCCATAAATATAAGCATCTTTCAAATAGTTCGTAGGCGCCAACGACGCACTTGAACCCGAATTGTTTTGACTAACAGATAAATTATTCCCCTCGCGCTTTTGATCTGTTTCAAACTTACGCATTCTCTGAGAATGACCTACTTTTTTTCATTTCTTACAGTAAGCTGAAATCTTCGGCACCGGACATTCACGAGCTATATGACCATAATCATTACAATTAAAACATTTAAATTCCTCTTTTTCATTTCGAATATCCGAGCTAACTAGCTTTTTTCGATTAACACATTTATTTTCACTAAACGGAAATGATTTCTTTTCTATCTGAAATTTATCATTACGAGAATTATAATTTGACGAGTTTCTTAATTTAAAACTTAATAGATCGAACATTATCATAACTATCCAATTTATCGGCTAACTGGTCTGGAGAATTAATTTTAGGCCATTCATCTATAAAATGTTCCCGAGTTGTTGAATTTACTTGTTTCTTTAATTGTTCAGTAATAATTAAATTTTTTAAACTATTAAAATCTGAAATCTCGAGTCCCGTTATCCATTCCTCAAAATAATTTTGTAATTCGAATGAATAATCCCTCCATGTACTTTCTGGATTTTTAACATGATTTAAAAATTTAAATCTAAACTTATCAGCACTTAACTTATATCTCTTATAAACAATAAGGATTTTACATATTTGTAATTATTTGCATTTTCTTCGTTTTCACGCGCTATTAGTTGCGTAATTTCATATGGGAGCAGTCCCAATAATTGTGACACCCAATACTCTTCATTCAACCCAATTCGTCTTGCCTGCCGTTCAAATAAAACTAACTAAAAATTTATATCCACATCTTTAATTTTATATTCGTGCATTAACTTTCGAAAATCTATGTGTACGCTTTTACTTTCATCGTTGCTACTTATATCTGAAATATTTACATTTTGAACTCTATTTTCGATACGTAAACGTTCACGTTCATGCTCACGGTCAGCCAACGTTTTGGCAGCTATTTCTGATGCAATTCGATCTTCAGTAATCCTAATTAATAAGCTCTTACTAAACTCTTCATCATACGTCTCTGATTCCGTTATAATACGTTTTAAATCAATAATTTTAGCATCTTCATGTATGGAGAGACCTAATTCTGTTGCTAATTCTATTAAATCTACTTTTTTAGCCTTCTCCCAAAAAGCCATACTTTACAAATTATAATACTTAATTACTTTATACATAAAAATACTCTATCAATAACGAAATTATTACTTTTACTTCACCCAAAACGAAAATAATTGTTTCTTTAAAAAGAAATTACTTTTTGCAAACGAAATTAAGAAAATACTTTATACTTATACTCAAAATTCTTAAATCTCGTTCACTACTTTAGAAAGCGTTACTTAATACATTAATATTCATTTCGAAACGAAACAATTAAAATTCGCCTACCTCAATTCCGAAAACGTCGCGAGTTATATCCCTCTTCTGATTTGTTATCGGTTTCATTCTATTTGTCAGATGACGAGTCAGTAGCTTAAGAGGGGAAGGAAGAAGTTCTTATAAATTTACTAATATTAAAAGGTTTGTGGCGATCGCACATACAACATTAAATCCAGTACATTCCACCAGATGGCAGCAAAATACCAGAGATCTCACAAGAGATG
This sequence comes from Latrodectus hesperus, assembly GCA_037975125.1. Lineage (NCBI taxonomy): Eukaryota > Metazoa > Arthropoda > Arachnida > Araneae > Theridiidae > Latrodectus > Latrodectus hesperus. The sequence goes on along the minus strand of CM075854.1, from coordinate 51,628,330 downwards.
TCAAATCCAACATAGACACCAGATGGCAGTACCGAGCCAGTGATTCAGGGGAAAAAGAACGAACTGCCAGTCGGACTGTGAACTCCGACTGAAGCTGTCGTCACTATCGCGCCCTATATGTATCACATTTGTATATAGTGTTAATTAAATATCGTTTATGTTTATAACCTTCTGATGGATCTTTTTCGTTTATTGGCTTTAGTTTAAGATGTTATCAGGCCGATAGATCGTACATACTACAATTAGCCAAATTGGTGACTCTTAGAAGATAGAACACGTGCATTTATTCTCGAACCGACAAGCATTCGCTTCCACGGACAGTTAGTTATCCGTTTCGATCGTGTAGCTGCCTTCTAATCTGGTAATATATCATCTTTCAATGGCTCGCCATATCATCGTACGTGAAATATTCATCATTATTTCGACTGAAAATCAAGGAATTTGTGAATTACTACAGATCGCCTTCACCGATGAAAATACTCGTGCTGGTGCCAAACTGCTTTCGTTTTAGCGGACAATACTGTTTTACTGAACGTGTTTGTGCTCTACTAAAGGTGCTTTGTGCTTTATCGTTGCCGACATCGTTATTTATATATATTTTTGTGTTTCTTACCGTTTGAATTCCATGCGTACTTCAATCATCTTAATAAGCTTATTCCATTCTTTTCATTTTTTCATTATTGCCATCGGATCGTTAAACGCTAATTTATTTCATTCCATATTTTGCTATCCATTTTTATTTATTTGTGTTATTTTTCATGCCTTACTATATTTTTTTCTATTCCTTTGTTTCATTGTGTTATATTACAAGTTACATATTCGCATTTTCTATTGATTGCTTAAAATTGTTGCTTTTTTTAATTCATAATTTTTCATAATTGTATTGCATCATATGTACTTATTGGTAGCAGTCTTAATTTCCTTTCCTACATTTTGATTACCTTTTGATCATTGTTGTTAAGGTTGTCCCTGGGAAATTCATTTTTTCTTGTGTTCTGATTTGTTTCTTGTATAATTTCTTGTGGCTCATTCCTATATTTCGTATCACCATGAGTGACGACGAGGTCGAAAAACAGGCTAGTGAGTCTCGTGTTTCTGTCAAACCCCCACCATTTTGGAAAGCAAATCCAACACTATGGTTTGCACAGCTCGAGGCACAGTTCTCAATTTCTGGCATTACTGAAGATTCAACCAAATTTAACCATGTAATTTCTGCGGTTGAATCTGACGTGCTCAATACTGTCTCTGACATTGTCTTGCAGCCTCCGACCAAGGATAAATGCAAAAACCTTAAAGCTCGTCTAATAAACTTGCATTCAGAAAGTGAAGAATCCAGACTCCGCAGACTATTGCAAGGCCTCGAACTTGGCGACCAACGCCCCTCACAATTACTTACCCGTATGCGTTCCCTTGCTGGCGCAACGGCAGGAGAAGCTATTTTACGATCCTTGTGGCTTTCCAGACTTCCTACAAGCACGTAAAGCATTCTCGCTGCACTTAGTGATGATCTCCCTCAACTTGCCGCAGTAGCGGACAAAATTTCAGACCTCACTAATGCTTCAACCATAAATTCCACAAGCTTGCAACCATCTCCTCCGACGAGCACCCTTGAAGCACAAATATCGCAATTGACTAAACAAGTGAGCGAACTCTCAACCATTGTTCATCAAAATGCACGTTCTAGGCAAAATCAGCGCCACTATAGAAATAACAGCAGGCGACGTAGTCCATCCAGGGGACGGAACCGCCAATACAAAGAGCCCTCCAATAATTTATGTTTTTACCATACAAATTTTGGATCAAAAGCTAAAAAGTGTACACCACCTTGCTCCTTCCGTCAACCGGAAAACTAGCATCGCAGTCACAGGTGGCCACGATGGCTGACCGCGGCACTTCCCGAATTTATGTGGTCGACAATGCTCTAAACATGAAATTTCTTATTTACACTGGGGCTGACGTGTCCGTCATTCCTCGCCCTAAGAATTTTAATACCCAAAGAGAAAAACTGACTTTATATGCAGCTAACAACACCTCCTGGCCTTTTATAGTCGCTGACGTCTCAAATCCTATCATTGGTGTTGACTTTTTGAGACACTTCAACTTACTAGTCGACGTCCGGCGCAGGCAACTTCTGGACCCTACAACCAACATCTCGGTCACAGGAAAAATTTCTACGGAGCCACTTCAGAAAGTTATGTTAATAATTGAATCTTCAAAATACCACAAACTTTTGTCTGCTTATCCCGCTCTTCTAAACACCTCGGGTTTCAATGGTGATAGGCCCAATTACGAGGTATATCACCATATTGAGACCACAGGCCCTCCAGTTTTTTCCAAGCCCAGACGTCTCAGCACCCCTCTCCTAAATTCAGCAAAGGAAGAATTCTAATTCATGCTACAACAAGGCATCATCCGTCCATCCAAAAGTCCTTGGGCAAGTCCTTTGCACATGGTTCCAAAGAAAAGCGGTAACTACAGACGTCTGAATGCTGTCACAGTTCCGGACCGTTATCCTGTCCCACACATCTGTTAGCTGGGCGAAAATTTTTTACCACTCTCGATTTCACACGCATCTACAACCAGATCCCTGTTTTTCTTGACGACATTCCAAAGACGGCGGTGATGACACCTTTTGGACTCTTCGAGTTTGTTTTTATGCCATTTGGCCTCCGAAACGCTGGGCAGACCTTTCAGAGATGCATTAGCAATGCTCTTCAAGGTTTAGACTACTGCATTGCCTACCTTGATGACATCCTGATCGGTTCTACAACGAAGAGGAACACATTTCTCACTTGAAAGAAGTCTTTAATCGCTTGCAACACTTCGGTTTCACACTCAACCCATCTAAGTGCATCTTCGGCCAATAAGAAATCAAATTCTTAGGTTGTCTGATCACCAAAGACGGGGTTCGCCCACTTCCTGAAAAAGTTGAAGCCATATCATCTTTCCCAAAACCCCAAACTGTGGTCGAGCTTCGACGTTTCCTGGCCATGATTAATTTTTACCGAAGATTCTTACCAGCAGCCACCCGCCGACAAGCTCCTCTCACTCATTTCCTAAAAGATAGCAAGAAGAAGGACAATCGCCCAGTTGTGTGGTCCGAGGAAGCTAGCGCAGCTTTCGAACGCTGCAAAGAGGACCTGATTCAAGCCACTACCTTGTCTTATCACACAGATAATGACAAACTCATTCTTGCAACCGATGCTTCAGATATGGCCATTGGCGCCACTCTGCAAGCTGAAACTCCACATGGCATCAGACCCCTCGCCTTCTTCTCAAGGAAGCTCACTTCTACGGAAACTCGATACAGCACATACGATAGAGAACTTCTAGCCGTCTATGCAGCTGTGAAACATTTTCGACATTCCTTGGAGGGACGACAGTTCCAGATCCAGACAGATCACAACCCTAGTAGCAGAGGCTGAGTGGTACTACAGTGGCCATTTACCGGTTTCATTGGTAACTCACTTGACACCGGATTTTTTCACCGGTGTGTGCCCATTAACTTACACATGACACGGTCACTGTATTTTCTACCGCCTATTCTGAACGACACCGTCGTCGGCCACTGATAGAGTGGTCGCTGGTCGTCGGCTGCAGCATTTACCATTGAGATTGAAGGAAAGTAAAATCATGCGCAGACCTATTAATAGGTCTACGCATGCGTGGCGGCCATATTTAAAATCTATTGTTTACTTTAATTTTCTTTGTATATTTATTTCCACTGGGTAGTTAGCTATTCTTAATTGTCTTACGAGGAATTATATTTTACAGAATTTTTTGGTAAGTACTATCAGTTTTTTAAATAAATAACGAGTATATATCCTTAAAATTAAATATATTTCCTGCAATTAATTATGTCACATTATTATCAAGCTAATCATTGTATTTGTGCAATTAAGTTAGAATAAACATTGCAAACAGTCTATTTTAAATGATACAAAATAACTTTATTGTGAAATTATGCTTTAATTTGTTCATTGTTTTTGAAGTTCATAAATACCCATAATATGCATTAATAATCTACAATTATTATAACAATTAAAAAAAATTTTAATGCATACTTGTATCGTACCGCATGGTAAAACATCCATAAAATGTTATGTTGAAAATTTTTTTTGTGTATTTTTGGTATGTGTTATTTTTAATATGACTTTTTCTTGTTTTTGTTTCTAAGATTAATATTTGAAGATTGGAAATGAACAGGTTAGAATTTTCATATAAATTAAACGATCAAAATATTTATTCCAGACGGAATAAATTTCGTAAAATCCAATATAATGTAAAAAGACTAATGTAAAAGCTTTTATTAAACAGAGTAAAAAAGTATTGTTTTGAGTGTTACTATTTTATAACTGGAGAACTAAATTGTTGATTAGGTTACTTTATCATTCTCAGCAAAATTAGTAATAGATAAAATGTCTTTGAGACCTTAAAGATGATCAAATTCTATTTTTGATAAGAAAGTATTAAGTTATGTTTACAGAGTAAGTATAATTATCTTCATATACTTTATTTAATTCATATCTATTTTTTATAACCTTCTATAATCAAGGTGAGATTCATTGCAAGTTTACATTTAATGATAAAATTCATATCAGCAAATGAAAATGGTGGTATATAAAATTTGGGAATAAATATGCAGTAATGATTTCTTGACTTGCATTCAAAATTATAGAACTTTTTGGAAGCATCTTTCAAAATTGTAAAGAGATATTCCATTTTTGTTTTTGTAATCATTAGGGATCAACACTTCCAGTTTACTAAAACTTGAAACATGTAAAAATACTTTATTAAATATTTTAAAAATAAGTTCATTTAAAAAGTATTAAATGGTTAATTAATTAATAAGATTTTTGAAACTTAATCATACTCTTCTATATATATATATAATGCCTTGACAGGATTTTGCAAAAAGTTTGCATGTTACATATAAATATTGTGTTTTTCATAATTTTACCAAATATGTGAGCTTCAAAGTGAATCATTGTTTTTATAGAATAAACTTTGATTAAAAGAATATAAAACAAAATATTTTTAACAAAATGGTCAATAACAATCTATTTACAATTAAAAAACTACTTATCCTAAAAACAGAAACAGAATTTATTCATTAAATATTTTTCACATAGCTTTCAAGTTGTAGAATTCGTAGAGGAAACAGGTGATAAAAGTGTGGCAGTTGTCGCATCTAATTGGATGGATGGAAATATGTGTTACTGGCCTCCTTATAAGACGCCTAACAGAATTAGGCGTGCTATTGAAGACTTTGAAGTTCCTAATGAAAATTGGATGAAGGTCTCATGTCGTTGCCTGTCATCTTGTGGTTTGTTATCTTGGTTTTATTAGCTATGATTTGTTCATACTTAAGTTAGTTATATTTTGTAATTACTGTGTTCATCATAAATATTATTACAATTTTGAAAAATTCTGTGTATTTTTAAATTTCATTTAATAAGGAGAGTAATAGTTTTTTTCTTTGTAAGATGTGGATTTTTTTAAGTTTAATTTTAATATTTATAATTTTTCTTTTTAGTAATAAAGTAATAATAAATTAGTAATAGAGTAATAAAGTTCTTATCCAAAAATGAAAAAAGAAGTGCCAGTTTTTTTGTTTTACTAGTTGATCAATGATAAATTTTAAGGAGTAAGCCAAAGCAATATATTAATATAAGTTATGATGCAAATTTTGTAATATATATAACAAAATAATATACAAATATTATATTGAAGAAATATGTGTTGATCTATTTTTTGCAAAGAAAACTGTATTTAAATTTTTGCTGTGATATGTTTTTTAGAAAAAATTCTAGAAAGCTGATTTGGCTTTAAATTTTTCTGGAATTTTTTTCAACATAATTTTAATTTCCTAGCAATTTAAACCAATTGAAATACTAAAAAATGAAGTTTAAAAACATTAAGTTTCTATATAAAAATATTTGACAGGTAAATTAGCATTAACATGGATTTGGAAACTGGAACTTCATTTGAATTCATTTTTCTGATATTTTGTTATTATTTTCAGATGACTATTTTGACTAATAAAGGTGGAACAAGTTCCAGTGATGTTATCAAAAGAATTCTGATGGAACTGATGACAAACAAGTTGTCAAAGCAATACAACTGGAAGGGCAGTAGAGGTGTAAAACATCCCTTTTCCACCCTTCAGAATGTTATGAATTTGATAACAGGTTAGCATTTTGTTTTTAAACTTTTTAAAGCTAACTGCTTGTAGAAATAAATTTTAAAAGTAATATAGTGCAATATGAAAACATTAAATTCAAACGTAAAAGTTTATGAATTGAATTTAATCAAAATATTTCTAAATCATAATCACTGTAACAAATCATAAGAACATAATATTTCATGTTTCTGAAATAATTTTAATTGCATATTTTTATTATTCTAGGTTTAACGTATGTAATTTAAATTTATATTGTGTTTGTAACTTAAAATTGAGAAAAATTGTTATTTTCTATTTTCATTTATGGATTACTTTTGTATTTTTTAAATGCCAAGTTTACCATTGGATCAAAATGTTAATTATAGTACGTAAATTAAATTTAATAAATTTATTTTCTTTCTAAATTTAAATCTTAATTGTAATATTTTAACAACTTAAAATTTAATTTTTGTGATATTTCCATGTAATGTTAATAATAATTATAAAAATGTTAACCTTACTTTGTTTCTGATGTTACTTTATTTAACATTTATATGAGTAAAATTTGTTTATTTGTAGCTTCTACTCGCCACCATGACAGCCGTATAACAGATATGGATGTACAGCAGGACATCAAGAAATGGCTGTGTGCTCCTGATAGAGATGGGGGGTTTGAAATGGGCTTTGGAAAAAGCCCAGTCTAATGTTAAGATGTTATAAAAATAATAAAGATTTATCTTTTGTGAACATTTTGTTTTTGTGAATAAATTCATAAATATTGAAGTAGATAGTTTAATAAATATTAAAATCAAAAATGCTGTAAAACAGGGACACTTTATCTGAATATATAACTGAATTTTTAATCTTATTACAATAATGTATTTAATACACTTGTTACCAAAAATTTGTAACTCATTTCTTTTATCACTTTTAGCTCTGCAAATATTGCTTTTAGAAATGTTCTAGAATATTCATATTTAAGTCAATTTTTCAACTATAAATGGAAAATATCAATATATATATATATATATAACATTAAGCTAAGACCATGGAATCAAAGTTGTCTGTTCTATATTAAAATATAGAATCAATGTTTTACTTTAAATTTATCAAATGTATCTAGTTGAGAAAAGTTTATACCTATTTTTACAAATATATTAAAACTAATTGAATTTGTATGATTTTAATTTCTAAAACTGAATCTATGTGTGCACACATGTTAAAATATATATCTTATAAAAGCAATAAAAAAATTTAGATTTTTGCAGTTAAATTTCCAAAGTTAAATTTGCTAAGAAAACATTTTGAAAATCATAACAATGAACAATTTCCTAATTTATTTTTTCTAAAATTTGAAATTATTTTTTAAAATAAAATCTTAATGAATATTGTCTGTGTTCTATATTAAAATAATGAATCTATGTTTTATTTTAAATTTATCAAATCTATCTAGTGTAGAAAGGTTCTATAAATAATTTATACCTATTGTTACAGATATATTGAAACTAATTGAATTTGTAGGATTTTAATTTCTAAAACTGAATCTAGGCACGCATGTTAAAATATATATCTCACAAAAGCAATAAAAAATTTAGATTTTTGCATTTAAATTTCCAGTGTAAAACTTGTTAAGAAAACATTAGGAAAATCAACCTGCTAATTTATTTTTTCTAAAACTGGGAATTATTTAAAAAAATCTTAATATTGTCATTTATTTGATTTTTCATATCAGTGAAAAAAAATTAAAGCAAATCTATAAAACTGATATTATTGAAAGTTAATTTTGTGTTCTGCAATGAAAACTTGAAAATACTGAAATGTCCTATAGTGAAAAAATATTAGATATTGGGTAAAATACATTTCATATTAATTTCACTTACATAACTGTACTATTTAAATTATTACATTTTGAATTTATTAATAAGTAATAAAAAATCCTTTAACACAAATATTTTTATCACTTAAAACACTTATAAATATATTAATATTTAAAATAAGTTTTCCTAAATATTGTCAGGCTTATCAAAAATACACTATTGTTAAATTATTTTTAACGATAGTGTATTTTTTATATTTAAGCCGGAAAACAGCATAGGTACACGAGTAGAATACAAAATTGAATGCCAAATATCATCGATGCACTCACTCCCTTTTCATCGAATTTTAAAAAAGTCATCGGGCCATACGCCATAAACTCATCACACCGTGCACTTCAACTGAACGGGCGGCGACACCGCAGCCGCTCTCTGGCCGAGGTGACAAAAGGTCCACTGTTCCATGCACTTTTGCCGCACAGGGGCCGCTGAGATTCCATCGGTTCAAGTCGTTAACCCAATCACCACCCCAGTGTTGAATTGCTACTAGAGAAACCTCTCACCTTTGCCTTTACTACAAATTCCTCATCCTCTCCAAGACAGCTCAGGCAACTGGACTTCATCGCACAGTTCTCCACCGATATTAAACATGTCAAGGGATCGGAAAACGTCGTGGCAGATACCTTATCACGCATACACGACATTACCATTCCTTCTGCCATTGACTTCTCGTCCATCGCAGCAGCACAGGAGAATGACCAAGAATTACAGGCACTTTTGTCGAATCCTAGTGCCAGCAGTCTCAACTTTCAACCCTTGAAGTTAGACCCACAAACTTCAATCTTTTGTGACACATCTCAAGGAACTGTTCGCCCTTATCTACCTGCATCCTTCCGGCAACCTGTTTTTCAGCAACTCCACAACTTGTCACACCCTGGCATACGGGCGACGAAAAAACTTATTCAACAGCGATATGTATGGCCATCTATGCTCAGTGATATAACTGCCTGGACTAAGGCATGCCTCTCTTGCCAAAAGTCCAAAGTTCAGCGTCACACAAAGAGCCCGATCCAAAAATTCCTGTGTCAGACAAGCATTTTGCTCATGTCCACATCGACATTGTTGGACCGCTATTACCATCAGAAGGCTCAAGATATATTCTGACATGCATAGACCGCTTCACCCGGTGGCCAGAGGCAATTCCCATAGCAGATATCACTGCTGACACGACTGCCAGAGCCTTCTATAATCATTGGATAGCACGTTTTGGTGTTCCCGAACTTGTTACTACTGACCAGGGGCGACAATTCCATTCGAATCTCTTCAAAGCACTCACCAAGTTACTTGGAATTCAGCGCATCAGGACGACTCCGTACCATCCGTCATCCAACGAAATCGTGGAGAGATGGCACCGCAATCTTAAGCAATCGCTCATGGCTCATATGTCACAGTCACAGCGTTGGACCGAAGCCCTGCCGACTGTCATGCTCGGTCTACGTTCTGTTTTTAAACCAGACCTGCAATCGACTTGTGCAGAGATGGTCTATGGAACCACCATTCGCCTTCCAGGTGATTTTTTCAACCCAGCATCGGTTAGGCCATCACCGGATACTCCTGATCATTCATTCTTACAAGATCTTAAAGAGCAGATGTCAAAGCTGTCACCCCCTGCATCGAGACACCTCTCTTCCTCGCCTTCCTTTTTTGTACCGTCAGAACTCTCCTCATGCACTCATGTTTTTTTGAGGCATGATGCTGTCAAGCGTCCTCTTCAACGCCCTTACGATGTACCCTTTAAAGTCATCACTCGTCACGAGAAAACTTTTCTGCTGGACGTCAACGGTTCCCAAACCACCATCAGCATTGACAGGCTGAAACCAGCATTTCTTCTCCCACCTTCGTTCAACGAGAGTTCTAACGGGCAACAAGATGTTCCACACACTCCAAGTCCTGTTCAGAACACTACGGCTGAGACGTGTCCTGTTCCCTCTAGCAACGAACCTCCAACTGTCATCACTCGTTCAGGCCGTCGTGTACGATTTAATCTTCGATACTCCTCTTAATCGTGCATCGCACTAGGGGGGGGGAGTACTGTGGCGATCGTACATACAACATTAAATCCAGTACATTCCACCAGATGGCAGCAAAATACCAGAGATCTCACAAGAGATGTCAAATCCAATATAGACCCCAGATGGCAGTACCGAGCCAGTGATTCAGGGGGAAAAGAACGAACTGCCAGTCGGACTGTGAACTCCGACTGAAGCTGTCGTCACTATCGCGCCCTATATGTATCACATTTGTATATAGTGTTAATTAAATATCGTTTATGTTTATAACCTTCTGATGGATCTTTTTCGTTTATTGGCTATAGTTTAAGATGTTATCAGGCCGATAGATCGTACATAATACAATTAGCCAAAGGTTTATTTACAGAATATTTACAGATTACTTTAAGGTAGCTCCTTCATAGTGAGCTCCTTCTTACAATCTCTCTTCTCAATTGCTTGTACAACGCTCTCAACATGACATATTAAACACTGCCATCTAGTGACCACTCATTTTATAAGTAATAATACAGCTTGATGCTAACAGGATGCATGAATAAATCTATTTCATTTTAAAAGAGATTAAAATATTTGTAAAAATGGGAATTTTTTAAAAATACATTTTATGTTAATATTTTACGGGCATTTTATTTATTTTCAGCCTTTATTTATTATTATTTTTGTGAATTTTAGCAAATTTTCTATTTAGCTGAAGCATTTTTTTAGAAACTTGAAACTATGCTCGCATATCAAAGCAAGCGTGAAATATTTTTAATTCAATTTTAAATTTCGGGAATTAATTTTTATAAATTATAAAGATTAAAAGAGGAAACTAACGTACCATTCGATAAAATTTGGAACAAACTAATAATATATATATATATATATATATATATATATATATATATATATATATATATATATATATATTTAAAATTTACTTTAATTTACTTTTATTAACTTAATTTACTTTAATTTACTTTACTTACAAATGTGTCATACGTATATTTCTTTTAGAAAGCCATTTATAAAATTTGTGTTGAAATAAAAGTATTATTAGTGTTAAGTTATTAAAAATCATGATAATAAATGTTGCAATGTATAAAATTATATTAAATTAATTCATGCATATTTATAAATATAGTTGTATTTATTTAATATTTGAAAATAAAATTACAATAAAATTAATATCCTATGTATTACAGCTGCAAATTCTAAATTTTCATCATTTATCTTTCAGGCTAAGTTGCAATTATGAAGAAAACTATTGTTCATAAAAAAGATCTTTTCTGTAGTTTTATTCCTATCTAATTTCAATATTAATCTTTAAATATAATTAGCACTACTCATAACATTTTTATTTTTATATAACTGTAAAATAAATTACCAGATATTAAACTGCATACTTACGAAAAACATTCTGAAGTATCAGCTTGTAATATTGAATTATCTTCAGGCTCTTTGAAGAATTTTGAAGAAAAGTTTGGCTAATAAGAATTGAAGATATTTCACAATAGCATTTATTAGAAGCATTATTTTATTTATTTTTTAACAGTAGACATAAGTATTTTTCAAAAAAGTTTTAATAAATGAATTTTAAACGACTATTAAAATTGTTTAGTTAAATACAGTTTGGATCTGAAGGAAATTTTCATAAATTTTATCCCGAAATAGTTATTAATTTATTTTTAAAATTCTAATAATTTAATGATTACTAAGAACTTTGAGATTTTTTATAAAAGTAAACTAAGATACTTTTTACACAATCGTTTAAATTGAAATAGTATTCTTACAAATCTTGTACCATAAAAATATGCGTTAAATTATTAAAACTTTTCAGTACAATATACAGATAATTTATATCATAAAGTCTAACAACTTGAAGCAGTTGTATTGTATTTCTTTAAATATCTATAATGTGTTCGTTATGAGAGAGCTTCTTCGTAAACAGAGACTGGGTTTTATGTATCATAAGACAGTAACTGGAAAACTTTTAGAACCTACACTGACAAATTAGATTCAATCATCCCTTTTCTTCAGAAGTTGTTAGACAAGATCAAAAATCTTCCACTCCGAAGAATGCTGTTGTTCCAATAGCCATAGAGTTAACTCTTAAGGCCATTGTGAACTGGACAGTTTACAGTAAACATTTGGGCAACATATATTTTACTAGGACATTTCAAATTATCTTTCCAGTACATTTTTAGCAGTATTTATACATTTTTTCAGTACATTTTTAACAGTAGATATATAATTATAGTTATATTATTTCTTTATATAGATACTATTTTCTGTATTTTTAATGTTATTTCTCTATATATAACCTATGATATTACATCATTATTTTAAGCATACATGTCTTTCAAGATGAGTGCCAGAGAGTTTTCCAAGTTTACTCCCTTGCATTGACATTTGCAGTCTATTTATTTAAAACATTTACACATTAAAGTAACTTTTCTTCAATTAAATTTCAAACGAATAGGAATTACATTAATTTGAAAGACCATAATAAGTAAATAACTATGGAATTTTATATAACATATATTCCCCAACAATCATAAAAAAATGACAAGTAATAACTGTTTTTATAGTATGTAAAGTAAAAATGTTAATTCTGTTTATTAATTTAATTTATTTGAGCTCTTATGATATCAAAAGATACTTGCAGGTCAAACAATACAAATCAAAAAATGTATTAGTTGATAAAATTCTTCATTTATAACAAAAACTTTTGTATATGCAAATAATTTTAAAAACTGTAAATTTATGTATTGTGTCAATAGTAAAACCTGCATCTGAATTATTTACTGTAGTAATGTGTTTATCTATTTTACACAAGCAATTTTCATACATTTTTATTTAAAAATATTGTTTAATTGTTAGAACTTTAAATTCACACACACACATTTTATTGATACCACATAGCTCTCTTATTTTTACTTCTCCGTGAGGAGTAATTTCATCTAGTAAAAATATTTAAGATAAATACACAATTGAGGCATATAGAACAGTGAAATCATGTATATGAAGTAAAATTCTATAACTTATCATAAAGGCAAATTCCTATATTCGAATATTTTCTCGTAGGTGCTAAGTATTCTGGTTTACATATATAATTCTTTATTTTTAAAGAAAATATTATTTCCTATTTATGTTCATAAATATGTAATTTTATAGTATATGTAATTTGTATAGACTCGATATTCCTTTTATTACACAGATTTATATGAAAATTAAATTAAATTAAAATGTTTAATATTGAAAAAGAAATTTATATGAAATAGTAAAATATAATTAATTATTAAATATAAGTTAGTTTAATTTATATCGCTGGTTAAATTATCATGAATATGATTTTACTATTTCAAAACTGTGGGTTCGATACTGATGTTACCATAAATAATGATGCTCTTTGGATATTGATTAATCGCATGGTTATATTTATAAGTTGATAAGATAGTAAAATTAAGAAATTTCGATCAAAATTCAAATTTTTAATAATATTGTGTCTGTAATTAGAGAAATACTTTTTTCAAGAAGATATATTTTAAGATTTATTCGAGCATAAGTGATATACTCAATAGTAATCTTTAGTGTAAAAGAAACATCAGTTATAATTTATAAGAATTTATAATAGAAATTACATTGAAGATTAAATTAAATTCATCTTGTGAGAAACTGAATTATATTTGGTTTAAAAAAATTCAAATTTAGTCATATTTTATACATTAAAGTAATAAAATATATTAATAAGCAGTAAAGATCATTGGGAAACAAATTATGTAAATACACATTACTTAAGAATTTTTTACTGAAAAAAATCAATTGATAGTAAAAAAAAAATTATAAATCTTATTTAATCCATTGCAATTATTTTAAAAAATAAGTAAATAAAAATCAGGCTAGACTTCAATGTTGAATTTCCGTATAATAAAGTAGAAAATTATTAAAAAAAATTGATTAAAGAATATAAACAAAATCATTAAAATTTCTTTCAGTTAGTGATTTTCGATGCTCAGTCACTAAAATTCTCCTTACACCTCAAACCTCATTTCCTCAAAAAACCAGTTTTGTCACCCCACGAAAGTTTCCTTTCGCTCCATAGAATTTCCAAGAAGGCCAAAGGGAACGGATTTCTTGGAATAACTTTCCAAAAAGCCGTTATTTGATAACGCTTTCTAGAACATGTTATTTCCTTGGAACGTAACGTTGATAACTAGTTATTCAAAAATAACTGCTTTTGCCATCTATCCTTAACCTTATTACTGACATCAGCTTGGTTTGAATGCCATTCTGAGACCATTGCTCTGATATCATCCTACTTCTTCAAAATATTTTTAGTGGCAGGTGCTTGCATTGGTCCCAATTCGTATTTGAATGAAATTAAAAGCAGTCATTTTCAATTGGCTGTCAGTTTTGGTTTTGAATAATATCAATATCCAAACTGATGACTTACTTTGGCTATTATTTTCATGGAGGATGGAATATAAGTGGAGTATTGGTCAGCGCTTGACATATGTGCCATATCCCCTCTGTCTTCCAAAAAATTACAGTAAAACCTGTTCTTTACTATTAAGACTCTTGTTGAATTGAAATATTTGAAAGAAAATATACTTATTTAAATTTCAATGTTTAAACAGAAATTATTTTAATGAATGTTTGTTGAATAATCATTATAAAACAAAAATTTCATCTGTAAAAATATTAATTTATAGGAGATTAATTTTACAAGTTTAGGAATGGATGGAAATTTCTGTAAAGCGTAGAATAGAGGGCACTACTACCGTGGAGATCTAGAAAACGTTTGGCACGAAACTTCCTGCTTACTATTCCATTATTGTCTTATACCATCGTGCTTGTTTTCTGTAGTTTCCATTGCTTTTGAGAAATATTAATTTAAAAGTTTTTATCCTATAAATTTTTTGAAAAGCAGAAAGCAAATAAAGGTAATAGTCGTTGCGTAGCATATGGTTGCAATATGCGAGCTGGAACAAATTTATTTTCGCAATTGAAGTTGATCAAATTTCCAATGGAACCCGATTTACAATCCTTAATTTAATTAAATATATATTAAATCAATTCTTAAAAATAAGATTTAAATTTTAATTGCAATGAAAACCAAGATTTGTTTAAAATATTAATAAACAACAAGTAAGCAAACACATAATAACAATTTTGTTCTACTCATTATTGGTACCAATTTATATATTCCAGCATGATCAACAAAATTTTAATGAAATTTATAATACAATAAAGGAAAGCATAAATAATACCTTGCTTAATATTTAAAATGATTTATAGTTCATTCGCACGCAAAATATATTTCCTGAAATTTTGGAATAAATGCATAAAATTAAAAATTAATAAGAGAAGAAAATGATTAACAATTGACATAATTAATAACAAGAGTTTGAATGTGGAATACGATACATCATTCACAAACAATTGATTCTAATATCGCCAATTAATAAGAGCGATTCCTCGCAAAATATGGTAATCCATCAGGATTATTTAAGTAAAAGTTAAAAAAATTTTAAAAATTTACGGGATCACCAATGAATGCACTCTTATTAAAAATTAAGATTTTAACGGATAAAATAAAAAAAAATTTCGAAAACAGAAATAAATACCTAAAAATATTTAAATAAAAATTTTTGCGATTGCATTGATTTTCAATGGGAAGAGAGAAAACCGGAAGTATTTGAGATGGCTTCCGGTCAACTGAGGTTTGTTTTTGCTTACACTGAAAACTCCATCCATACATTTAATTATTTTACTAGTGAATAAATTCCAACTTTTTTAAAACAAAAGTACTGATTTTTAACATTACATTAATATTAAAATATCGTATTTCTTCTTATATAAATCTTATTAATTATGATAAGTCAAGATTTATGGAAATTCAGTTTTAGATAATATATATAATATATATCTATATATAATGTTAACATCAAGCTGTAATATTACTTAAAAATAATGAGTGGCCACTAGATGGCAGTGCTTAGTATGTCATGTTTAGAGAGATGTACATGCAATTGAGCAGAGAGGGAGATTGTGTGAAGGAACTTGCTAGAAGATGTCGGTAAATAATTATATGTGTAAATAAATTTTTAAATATTAGCAAATTTATAAGAACTTCTTTCTCCATCTAAGCTACTCACTCGTCTGACAAATAAAATGGAATTGATAATAAATCAGAAGTGGAATATGACTCGTGACGCTTTCGGAATTTAGATAAGAGAATTTTAATTGTTTCGTTTTGAAATGTGTATTAACATATTAAGTAATGTATTAAGTTGGGTATTCTAAAGTAGTGAACGAGATTTAAGAATTATGTGTATAAATATAAAGCATTTTCTTAATTTCGTTTGCAAAAAGTAATTTTGTTTTTAATGAAACAATTATTTTCGTTTTGGGTGAAGTGAAAGCAATAATTTCGTTATTGATAAAGTATTTTTATGTATAAAGTAATTAAGTATTATAATTTGTAGAGTATAGCATTTTGGGGGAAGGCTATAAAAGTATATTTAATAAAGTTAGCTATAGAATTAGGTCTCTCGCTACCTGAAGATGCTAAAGTAATTGATTTGAAACGTATTATAACGGAACCAGAGACGTATGATGAAGAGTTTAGTAAGAGTTTATTAAGTAGGATTACTGAAGATCAAATCGCGTCAGAAATAGCCGCCAAAACGTTGACTGAATGTCAGCATGAACTTGAACGTTTATGTATCGAAAATAGAGTTCAAAATGTGAATATTTCAGATTTAAGTCGCAACGATGAATGTCAAAACGTACACATAGATTTTCAAAAGTTAATGCACGAATATAAAATCAAAGATGGGGATATAAATTTTTATTTAGTTTTAATTGAATGGCAAGTACGACGTGTTGGGTTAAGTGAAGAGTATTGGGTGTCACAATTATTGGGACTGCTCCCATATGAAATTGCGCAACTAATAGCGCGTGAAAATGAAGATAATGCAAATAATTACAAATATGTAAAATCATTATTGTTTATAAGAGATATAAGTTAAGTGCTGATAAGTTTAGATTTAAATTTTTAAATCATGTTAAATATCCAGAAAGTACATGGAAGGATTATTCATTCGAATTACAAAACTATTTTGAGGAATGGATAACGGGACTCGAGATTTCAGATTTCAATAGTTTAAAAAATTTAATTATTATTGAACAATATAAGAAACAAGTAAATCAACTCGGGAACATTTTGTGAATGAATGGCCTAAAATTAATTCTCCAGACCAGTTAGCAGATAAATTGGATAATTATGATAATGTTCGATCTATTAAGTTTTAAATTAAGAAACTCGTCAAATTATAATTCTCGTAATGATAAATTTCAGATAGAAAAGAAATCATTTCCGTTTAGTGAAAATAAATGTGTTAATCGAAAAAAGCTAGTTAGCTCGGATATTCGAAATGAAAAAGAGGAATTTAAATGTTTTAATTGTAATGATTATGGTCATATAGCTCGTGAATGTCCGGTGCCGAAGACTTTTGCTTACTGTAAGAAATGTAAAAAACTAGGTCATTTTCAGCGAATGGGTAAGTTTGAAACCAATCAAAAGACCGAGGGGAATAATTTATCTGTATGTCAAAACAATTCAGATTCAAGTGCGTCGTTGGCGTCTACGAACGACTTGAAAGAAGCTTATATTTATGGAAATAAAGTGGTTGCAAGGATTGATATAGGAAGCAGCTGTTGCATCTTAAAAGAAAGTATCGCAATATAAATTAATCTGAATATGACCCCATATAGCAGTAATTTATTCGGTTTTGGAAATCAAAATAACCCAGTAACTAAGGCTCTTGGAAAAGATGTAGTAAATATTTGTGTAGATCAGGGCTTCTTAAACTATGGGTCGCGACCCCATTTGGGGTCGCTTAGCAAAATTCTGGGGTCGCGAGAGATAAAAATACAATTTAACAGAAAATGTTTTTTAACTTGTAAAATTATTGTTATAAAGATAAAATAACAATTATCGTAGATAAATATATCATAAAATCTTCTAGTTCGGAAAGATTGTTTGTACCTGCATTTCTATTAAGAGTATTATAATACTCTTAATAGAAATGCAGGTACAAACCGAAATGATCCTGAGAAATATTATCAACAAAATTTCTAGGTATTATTGCTGAAGAAATTATATAAACATTTCGTTTTGTTCTCATTTAGCCATTGTTTGATTGTGAACGAAGTGCATGTTATTCCGAATTTGTCAGTTTAAAAAAATTTTTCCATTTATACTCGTATATTGTTGGATCTACTACCAGCCAGTTAATTGAATTAATTTTTTTATCAGTGAGAGTAGTAGAGTTAAGAAAATACAAGTTGCTAAGGCATTTAACAATTTGTTTTAAGATTTTAAGTTTATTATTGTGTTTTTAATAAATAGTTTTAAATATTTCACAAGTTTTTATAATAATTATCTACAACTACATAATTGTTCCTGTAGGACATAACAACCAGGTATGTATAGTATTAAATTATTACTCCAAAAAGGTATGTTTCAAAACGAATTCTAAACTTTTATATTTTTATATGTATATGTATATTACCTAATAAATAATCAAAAAATATTAATTTATTTTTCTTTTATATTTGTATGGGGTCGTCAAGAAACTCGCAATCATAAATGGGGTCGTGAATTACAAAAGTTTAAGAAGCCCTGGTGTAGATGATGTAGTTGGAAAATTTATTTCTTTGTTAATTGTCGAAGATAATTACCAACCATGCGATTTAATTTTAGGTAGAACATGGTTAGATTTAACATACATTGCTTTTACGTGTATTAGGGGTAATTTAAAATTTGGATACGTAAATGACGACGAATTTTTAAGGTGTGGTGACAACACCTTAAAAACTAGAGATGGCAAAAGCAGTTATTTTTGAATAACTAGTTATCAACGTTACATTCTAAGGAAATAACATGTTCTAGAAAGCGTTATCAAATAACGGCTTTTTGGAAAGTTATTCTAAGAAATACGTTCCCTTTTGCCTTCTTGGAAATTCTATGGGGCGAAAGGAAGCTTTCGTGGGGTGACAAAACTGGTTTTTGAGGAAATGAGGTGTAAGGTGAATTTTAGTGACTGAGTATCGAAAATCACTTACTGAAAGAAATTTTAATGATTTTTGATATATTCTCTAATCAATTTTTTAATAATTTCCTACTTTATTATACGGAAATTCAACATTTAAGTCTAGACTGATTTTCATTTATTTATTTTTTTTAAATAATTGCAATGGATTAAATAAGATTTATAATTTTTTTTACTGTCAATTGATTTTTTTTCAGTTAAAAATTCTTAAGTAATGTGTACTTACATAATTTGTTTCCCAATGATCTTAACTCCTTATTAATATATTTTATTACTTTAATGTATAAAATATGTCTAAATTTGAATTTTTTTAAACCAAGCATAATTCAGTTTCTCACAAGATGAATTTAATTTATTCCTCAATGTAATTTCTATAATAAATTCTTATAAATTTTAACTGATGTTTCTTTTACACTAAAGATTACTATTGAGTATATCACTTATGCTCAAATAAATCTTAAAATATATCTTCTTGGAAAAATTATTTCTCTAATTAGAGACACAATATAATTAAAAAGTTGAATTTTGATCAAAATTTCTTAATTTTACTATCTTATCAAACTTATAAATATAACCATGCGATTAATCAATATCCAAAGAGCAACATCCATCATTATTTATGGTAACATCAGTATCGAACCCACAGTTTTCAAATAGTGAAATCATTTTAATGATACTTTAACCAGCGATATACATTAAACTAACTTATATTTAATAATTAATTATATTTTACTATTTCATATAAATTTCTTTTTCAATATTAAGCATTTTAATTGAATTTAATTTTCATATAAATCTATGTAATAAAAGGAAAATCGGATCTATACAGATGTCATATACTATAAAATTACATATTTATGAACATAAATGGAAAATAATATTTTCTTTAAAAATAAAGAATTGTATATGTAAACCAGAAAATTTAGTACTTATGAGAAAATATTCGAATATAGGAATTTGCCTTTATAATAAGTTATAGAATTTTACTTCATATACATGATTTCACTGTTCTATATGCTTCAATTGTGTATTTATCTTATATATTTTTACTAGATGAAATTACTCCTCACGGAGAAGTAAAAATAAGAGAGCTATGTGGTATTAATAAAATGTGTGTGTGTGAATCTAAAGTACTAACAATTAAACAGTATTTTTAAATAAAAATGTATGAAAATTGCTTCTGTAAAATAGATAAACGCATTACTACAGTAAATAATTCAGATGTATTTTTTTACTATTGACACAATACATAAATTTAGAGTTTTTAAAATTATGTGCATATACAAAAGTTTTTGTTATAAATGAAAAATTTTATACACTAATAAATTTTTTAATTTTTATTGTTTGATCTGCAAGTATCTTTTGATATCATAAGAGCTCAAATAAATTAAATTAATAAACAGAATTAACATTTTTACTTTACATACTATAAAAACAGTTATTATTTGTCATTTCTTTTTTATGATTGCTGAGGAATATATGTTATACAAAATTCCATAGTTATTTACTTATTATTGTCTTTCAAATTAATGTAATTCTTATTCATTTGAAATTTAATTGAAGAAAAGTTACTTTAATATGTAAATGTTTAAAGTAATGTTTTAAATAAATAGACTGCCAATGTCTATGCAAGGGAGTAAACTTGGAAAACTCTCAGGCACTCATCTTGAAAGACATGTATGCTTAAAATAATGATATAATATCATAGATTATATATAGAGAAATAACATTAAAAATACAGAAAATAGTATCCACATAAAGATATAATATAACTATAATTATATATCTACTGTTAAAAATGTACTGGAAAAATGTATAAATACTGTTAAAATGTACTGGAAAGATTATTTGAAATGTGCTAGTAAAATGTATATTGCTCAAATGCTTACTGTAAACTGTCCAGTTCACAATGGCCTTAAGAGATAACTCTATGGCATGAGTAGAGCTAATTATATTTAAAGATTTATATTGAAATTAGATAGGAATAAAACTACAGAAAAGATCTTTTTATGAACAATTTTTTTCCTCATAATTACAACTTAACCTGAAAAATAAATGAAAATTGAGAATTTGCAGCTGTAATACGTAGGATATTAATTTTATTGTGATTTTATTTTCAAATATTAAATAAATACAACTACATTTACAAATATACATGAATTAATTTAATATTATTATATACATTGCAACATTTATTATCATGATTCTTAATAACTTAACAACAATAATACTTTTTATTTCAAAACAAATTTTATAAATGGCTTTCTACAAGAAATATTATGCAATTTTTTTATTCCAGTAAATCAAATACATTTTTAGGACTGTAAAATTATTACATTAAAAATATTATTTTAATGTAATCAAGTATATTATCATTTAAAATAATTAAAATTTTGTTTATATAAATTAATTTTAATAAATTATGATAATGCTTTCTCAATAAATAAAAAAATTATAAGTGTCAAAAAATTATTTTTACTCTATATTAATTCTTAAAGTAAATTTCAAATTTAATTATATTTATATATTATTAGTTTGATCCAAATTTTATCAAATGGTACGTTAGTTTCTTCTTTTAATCTTTTTAATTTATAAAAATTAATTCCCGAAATTTGAAATTGAATTTAAAATATTTCACGTTTGCTTTGATATGCGAGCATAGTTTCAAGTTTCTAAAAAAATGTTTCAGTTTAATAAAAAATTTGCTAAAATTCACAAAAAATAATTATAAATAAAAGCTGAAAATAAATAAAATGCCCGTAAAGTATTAACATAAAATGTATTTTTAAAAATCCCCATTTTTACAAATGTTTTAATTTTTTTTAAAATGAAATATATTTATTCATGCATCCACTTTTCAGTTAACTTTCCTTCATCAATGTGAGGAACCGAAAAGTATACATTCTTAGTTGCTAAGCAACGCAACGGGCCAAGCAAAAGCTTGGAATGTGTTCCCGAGAAAACTCAATGTCAAAGTTAGAAGCCAAAACAACGTAATAACAACTTTAAATTTCGTTGCGAAACAACGAATTTGGCTTTAAAGTTCCGGAAATTTTAAAATAGCGATAACGGCCTTAAAGTTACAAAACAATGAGAACATTTTTAATATTCCGAAAGTTACAAAACAACGATAACGACTTTAACGTTACAAAACAACGAGCACAGCTTTAACGTTAGAAACAACGAGAATAGCTTTAACGTTACAAAACAACGAGAACAGCTTTAACGCTACAAAATAACATAATGTGGAAACGTTCTACAATACCGTAACGACTTTGAGAAGTTACCATTACAGGAACGATTACAGCAGATAAGGAAAAAAACGTTATTTTAATAACATAATTTTTGAAGAACGCGTTATTTATTAAATGGATATTTGTTGATAACGGTTCTTAAATAACAGTTCCATTAAATAACGGCCATCTCTAGTTGTAGAGACAGGCGGCTAGATCCTGCACGCGACTTTTGAAACCCTCGAGGATTAAGCACCTTGGCGACAAAGCTGAAAGTACAGGCATTTGCGCTAATGATAGGGAAAGAAATCTGGCAAACGTGCTTTCTTATCCCTCTAAGCCAATCATAAACTAAGCAATGAGATAAACATTAGGAGATGAAATACGTGTTTTGGCAGGGCATCAGAAGCATCTCTTTGTACAGCTGACTGTGCATGCGCAGTAGAAAACTTATGGTTTATGCGGCGATTAGTAGCCAAATATAGAAAACTGTTTCGCCAACCATGTTAGGCGGGAATATTTGTTTCAAAATCATTCCGCGGGTGTGCGACGGTATTGCTGGTTGAAGTTCTGCTAGTTGTTTACAAATTCTTAAGCCTAAGAGGGGAATACCACGTGTTGGCAGTTTTTCCAAGTTAAGGTACGCAATTATTTTATTAATTTTGAAGAAATTTATTTTGTTTTATTGAATCTCTGTAATCATGAGTTCTACTAGTAGCTTTGCTTGCGAATATTGCGACAGGAAATTTACTCGTAAATGTAATTTATACGCTCATGTTAGGCAACTTCATCCAGATGTGAAGTTAAATATTTCTGGTTTATTACTTTGTGGCTTATGCCCTGAAAATGCAAGGTCTTATGAAGATTTACACACGCACTATTCTTTACACCACACTGAAATTAATATGTCATTTGAAAAGCATTCGTTTGATTCAGTTGAATGTTATGAATCTTGGAAAAAGGAATTTGAAGAGAACACCATCGCTCATTTTGTGCAGAGAAGTTTGAAAAAGTTATCAGATGATGCAGTTGTAAGATATTTCATTTGCCATCGAAGTGGGAATAAACGAACTGTTAAGGATAGAAAAAGACATGTCAAATGTGGTGGCTCAAATAAAATTTCTGGAACTTGTCCAGCTACAATTAAAGCAGTTATTAGAGGTAATAATGTAGATGTTGAGGTTCAAGCAACTCATTTTGGACATTTAAATGAAGTAGGTAGACTTCCTTTACATAAAGAAGATAGGCGAAATATTGCAGTACAATTGGATCAAGGAATTCCGAAACCTAGGATTTTAAGCAATATACTCACTGATTATTCTCCAACTAAAAGATTATCTTTCACGACTAAAAAAGACTTGCATAATATTTGTAGAGATTTTAAATTACAGAATAATGTTATTCTTGATAAAAATGATGCTTTGTCTGTTGATCTTAAAGTTCGTAAAATGAGGAGTGAACCTGGTAATTACATTTTAATTTATAAGCCTGTGAATGAAATGAATGAAGATTTTATGCTTGGTATAATGAGTAATGCTCAACAGAAGATGTTAGAATTACATGGAAATGAATGTATTATGATTGATTCAACACATGGTTTTAATCAGTATGGTTTCCATTTGACTACTGTAATGGTAAATGATAGTAATCATGAAGGATTCCCAGTTGCAGTATTTTATTCATCTAAGGAGAATGCTGAAACGTTTGAGGTTTTTTCTCTGCAATTAAGGAACGGGTCTCAATTAAGCCAGCTGTGTTTATGTCGGATGATGCCCCTGCTTTCTATAATGCATGGGTGAAGGTCTTTGGTGAATGTAGATTTAGACTACTTTGTAGTTGGCACATTAAAAAAGCTATGAAAACAAATTTAAAATCTAAGGTTAAAGATATTGAGTTGAGAAATTTAATTCAAACTGATTTGTTTAAAATTATTGAAGAAGTTGATCTTGCTACTTTTAATAGCCTTTGTAAATCATTTTTTGAGAAGTATGAATTAGTCGAAAATGCTAAGTTGTTTGTAGAATATTTCAAAAGTCAGTATATGCAGAGAGTTGATCAGTGGGCTTATTGTTACCGCGTAGGATGTAAAATTAACACAAATATGAAGTTAGAAAGGTGGCATCGATATTTGAAATATGAAGAAGCAGGTGGTAGGATTGTGAAGCGATTAGATCAATCTCTTTCCATCGTATTAAGTGCAATTACAAAGAAGCTTGTAGGCAGGTTAATATCTTTAGAACGCCATAAATTAACTTCTCGTCTTACTGAAATACGAAAAAGGCATGAAAAAACTAAGCAAATGAATGAAAGTTATTCTGTGATAGAGATAGAAAGTTGCAATTCATGGGTTGTTACCAAAGATAATGGTACTGGTATCATTGATACATATAATGTTGATCATAAAAAAGAGAAATGTACATGTGAGATCAAATGTGAGGAATGTGATATCTGTATTCATGAATTTAGCTGTACATGCATCGACTATTGTATTCGGTTTAATATATGTAAGCATGTACATTTTGTTTGTAAAAAATATCCTAAAGTTTTGCCTTCAGCAGTTATGGATTCAGATTCTTTATCTGTGATTGATGATACATCGAAAGTAGAACATGTTGTTTTATCAGAAGAGATCATGAAAAAAACAAAAAGTAATGAAGAAAGAAAAAAATCATTATTATCAGATTTAGCAATGCTACAGGAATGCATTATGAAAGGGACAGGTGAACAACTAGCAGTTTTAGAAAGTGGTTTTAAAGATTTAAAAAATAGATATGATGCAGTATTGGTTAAAAATTCTTTTCCTTTAAGTTGTGTTAGTAAGGAACCAGCAAATAAATCTATATGTCCCCAGGCTCGTTATAATAGTACAAAAAATAGTTAGGTTTTTCACTTGGAGGTCTTTGTTAATAAACTTTTATTTGGGTTATTTCTTTTAAAGGAAATTTCAGGCATGTTCATTATATTAAAGTAAGTATATTTGATTCTATTTATAATTTCAGTGAAAATATAAAGTTGTATTTAATCAAGATTTTCATTTTATATTTATTCAAGACATTTTTTCATTTGTTATCTGTATATTTGTTTTTATTTAATTGATATATTCAAGTTATGTTTTTCTAACTTCATATTTACTCAAGAATAATTTTAACTAATTTATCTTATAATTATTTTGTTCAAGAAATTAGTACATTTTTAATTGTAATTAAATGAACATATTGCATATGTTCCCAGTGTTAAAGGCATGCTCTTACTAAATCTTATTTAGTAATACATGTCTTAAAGACTTGGTGAGAAATTGCATTAGCTAGCTAATGTTTGAAAATAGCTATCTATGTAGTATTCTTTCCATGTTATGTACTAGAATTTAAAATTTATAAAATTATAAATACTTAAATTTAGGCACTGTCTTTGAAAAATTTGCATATTGGTACTTTTACAAATATAGTGTTCTGAGATATCATTTGCTTACTTAGACTTGACTTTTTTTAATATGTCTAGAAGATCAATACTCTTTAAAGATAGGGTACATATTTTTCGCTCTCATGTTATGCAGTAGAGAGTTGTGATATTATATTCTTATTTGTTTGTAAATCGGTTTACATATTTAATTTGTATTTGGTTGTCATGAAATTATGAATCGTGCTGCTTGAATTAACTGCTCAAAGTAATATTAAAATTTTGGTTATTTTAAGAGAAAGTTTACAAAGTGTGACTGCTAATAAAATATTTTTAATCATTTATTGTTGCAATTTTTCCTAATAAAACATAAAAAGTATGGTGCAGTTTTCATTGCTAATTAAATTTTTGAATATTCTGTATAAAATTCATTTAAGTTTAAACTAATTACATTGTACATTTATAATTTTTCCTACAGATTGAAAAGAAAAAGATTTTTGTTTCTATGGAATTATAATTATAGCCTAGTAATTTTCTAACAAACAGCACTATTACATCTTATTTCCATAATCTTAACATCAAATAAATTTACTATTATACCATATGACTATTTCTATAAAGGTACACTCAATAACCATAACTGCAACTGGTACTTTTTCAATGTTTATTTTTTAACTAGTTATTAGTATTGTTTAGTGATAAAAGTAAAAATTCAAATGTCTTTGAATTCTGATTTCACTTTTTTGTTGCAGTTTAATTACATATTTTTATTATTAATGCAACATTTCTTTGTTATTTATTAGGTATTTATTATCATATAGATTAATTTATCTGATTTCACAAGGCCTATTTTGTATTCTTGCACAATTGTATTAGCTTAGAAAAATGTAATGTCAGTAAATTTTTAAACACATTTAAACTAATTATAGGAAGCCTCTATTTAGTTAGTAAAAGTTAATGTTTTTTTTTTGACAGAAACTGTCATAAAATGTTGCTAATTATAATTTTTTTAATATAAGGAAACATTAAAAACTAACTACATTGAAACAAATAAAAGATAATTTATACGACAAAAAATTTGTTGCATTTTATGACATTTTTTGCTGAGATGGTTGTCAATATATTATGTTAATACCACATTTTCTACATTAAAAATCTCGAAGTCTGATACGTAGAATTTAGATATTGTATATGAAAGTAATGAAAAGGCAAAAAAGCAAGGAAATAGTTATGGATGATGTCGACATCTAGACCACAGTCCAAGTATACAGAAATCAAGTTTTTAATTTGTGACTGAAACATCCTTTAAGAACTTACTCATGGCATATTTCTCATGATACAAATTTACTGAAGCAAACTTTAATTTTTTGGTAAAGTTTATTTAAAAAATACAGCTCTTTTGTACAATTATATGTTGCATATTAAAGCCTTTTTTTCTACTGATAGATTATTCAAAGGATAAGTAAGATATTTGGCTTCCTATTTTCTTACTCATTCAGATAAAAGTTTCTTAAATTGATTTAAAATTCTAAATTCATAAAATTTCTGTAATTTTTTTAGTTAACTTACATAGCAAACATTTTTTCAATATATTTTTGCATGTTTCCTAATATTTAGAAAGGAATTGAGCTCAACCAGTTAGGTGGAAGCAGCATGATGGGGGAGTCTTCCTAATTTAGAAGCAGGTATCAAACAAAAGAGCCCCAAATGTTTGACAAATCACCTTTGAAAGTATCATTTCACTTAGGAAACATTACAACCACAACATATTTAACATATTTCTGCTGTCTTCAGTGAAAAAGACAGATCTTTAGTTAAGTCAGGATTTGATCTCATTATTTTTAAATAATAAAAGTGATATACTAACCAACCAGGCTACTGAGGCCTCTTTTCTACATGTTGAAGTTAAATTGGTTAACTAAATATTTATATTATGAAATAGTTATGAACCTTTTATACAGGGTAACCTTACCTTTAACATGCATGTGTATAGTGATTCGAAATGTATTTTAACTGGCAAATACTAGTCCCTACCATGTAAGAGATAAAGTTCCTTTATAGGAATTCTGAGCATTTTATAACTTCAACTGTTTAGTTTTTCTCAATATATATATATGATTTATCTGTATTGTTATCTGACATAGATAAAAATTAACACTTCTTTGCTGTACCTATGTATTTTAGCATTTTTTTCTATTTCAACATCACTTACATTGAA
Source organism: Latrodectus hesperus (assembly GCA_037975125.1). Classification (NCBI taxonomy): domain Eukaryota; kingdom Metazoa; phylum Arthropoda; class Arachnida; order Araneae; family Theridiidae; genus Latrodectus; species Latrodectus hesperus. The sequence continues at coordinate 51,600,336 of CM075854.1, read as the reverse complement.
AAGATTATAAATGATCTAAATCTTTGAAATTTAAATATTTTAAGAACAATAATATTGAGCCATTTGATGATACAACAAACAATGCATGAAGTAAATTAATAATTTGACTACAATACATGTCAAAATAAGAAATACAAGTGTTGTAAGTTTTATGAAAAACACTTATTTCTTCATAAAATTCCATATTTGAACCAAAATTAACACATCGAAATTCTGCAGAAATTATATATATATATATATATATATATATATATATATATATATATGTACTGTTTATTTACACTTTCAATATGATGAAATTATTTAATTCATTATCCATTTCTCATTTATATTTTATAAAATGTTACTAGAAATAAAAGTATTTGAATTCAAAATTTTAAATATTTAAATAAATGCATTTATATTAATTGAAAAAATCTTTTTACGAGTTTAAGTAGTTCAATATTTATTGCATCTCTTAAAATGTGAATGTATAAAATTATAACTGTTGGGAATATTAAATGTAAATACATACACATTTAGTATTTATAATTGCTTTTCAGAAATTTATTGGTCATAAGTAAAGTTATGCTTCATTACTGTTTATAAAAGTAAATTATTAATAATTAAAATTCTTGCCATTCAACTGTACATTTAAGAATAAAATGATAATTAATAATAAATTTATTACTAAAATATTACAATAGAATTATCAAAAGAAAAATTAAGCACTCTTTTTGCTTTTAACAGAGCTCTTAATATAGTGAATAAGTGTGTGCCAGCCGGTTGTGCATTAGTTTTCTTTTATTATAAAGCAAATAATAATTGAAGTTTGACAATTGTATAATTTACTAAAGTACTTTAAAAATAAGCCTATTGTATTGAAGATATTTTTTTCGTTTTAAAGCCATCTTATATAAATTTGCAAAGTTTACATAACTTTAAAAACCATAAAATGCGCTCCCCAGTTGGTTGTATAATACTGTATATATTCACGACCATGTACGCATTTGTTGTGCACATAAAATTTAGAAGGATATTTAGCAACTTTGTATACATCCGCGCCAGTCGGTTGTCCACGAAATTCTTCCTTATCAAAGGCAGTAGGTTGTACAATTCTGTATACATCCGCGCCAGGCGGTTGTACAGATAACAGGGTTGTTTTTCAAAACTGAAACAGAATTTCAGCCAAAAATGCCATTTTGTGGTTTGCGCATGCGCAAACCTTCCAGTCGGTTGTGCGAAGAGATGTGAGTGCAGGGCATCAAGCTTACATTATTTTAAATGAATTGTTTGATAGCGTGAATTTTTTAACGTTTGTGAGTGAAAATGTTTATGCCAGGATTTGAATAATAAAAAAGGCAGTAGAAGGTTAATGTTTATTTATTTTTTTGGTTTAGATTAATTATCTCATGAAATTGAGGAAAAAAAAGTTTAAAATATAATATTTAGAGAGTTTAAATTACAGCGAATGATTCGATATTATAATATTTAGTTGATTATCAAAATAAATATATAAATGTAAACATTATAAAAATAAACTTATAAGCTTTTATTCTCTGAAATGTATGACATTTCTGATTATGAAACATGTTAATTTTCGTAATCTGAATTTGACTTATGAAATATCCATATTTATTAAATACTTTGAATTTAAAAGAATTTTTTTTATTCATTGGATTACAGAAATTGAAATTTTCCTTTACTATATAATTTGAACCAGAGTTGTATCCAGAGTCTTTTCTGATAGGATAAAAATTTTCATTTACAAATTATGCTTATTAAAATGTGGAAAATAGTATAAATTCTTCTATTATTCATAAGAAAGAATATTCATTTTGTAACACTAAATTTTTTTAACTTGTAAGTTTGTAACACTAAAGACAATATGCATTCTCTTTAGTAGAAATATCATGTGTATTATTGCAATAAACAGTTTTTAATTGAAATTTGTTTATTTTATACTAATACTCTTATTAGAATTTAAACAATGTATTTTTTACAATTAATTAAGAATCAAATAAATGGTTATGATATGATAGTTATTATTAAATAAATTATATTTTGAAAATAACTCTTATTAAGAAATTTTAAAATATTGATTTGAATATTAAATTTTGATAAATTTTCTTTTTGCAGCCCATATTTGTTATAACTCGTACTTTTAATTTTCCTTATTAAAAGTTAATACAAATTAAATGATAAAAGCTCTCAAAGTTAAATTTAATTTGAGTGTAGTAAACTTATAAAAAATCTTTTCATTTTAAGTGGTGATGTGAATTATACTTTGATTCCAAACCTCTAAATGTAATCTAAAAGTTTTCTATTAATGAAATCAAACTATATATTTGTGAATATTTTGACTAAGTATTCTTGTTGAAAAATTCATTGACCCAAAAATCTGACACATTTCACTCATAAAATTAATTACAATAAATGAATGTATTAAAATAATTACCTAATTTAGAAAGTCTTAATCTACTGATATCAATTAGTAAAAAATTCCAAATAAGCCTTTAAAACAATACAGGTTAAACGATTGAACAGGCTAACGAAATAAGCATAGCTCATATTAAGTATTAAAAAATATTTAAAGAGAGCCCCTTGCAAAAGATTATCAAATGCTAATGTTCAATGTTGAAGATATCACATCAAATAAGATTTAAGTTCTCCAACAAAATTGATTGTGACAAAATTAACATGACTGAAAACAGGGCGAGAAAATTTACAGCATTTAAAATTATTTTTGCAATAGTTGTTTCAGTGGCAAAAGATTTTTAGTAGGAAAAGTTATACACTATTTATAAAACTGCTAAATTTCAGCAGCTTGAAAAATATTAAATATATTAAAATATACATAAAATAAGCACAAATGATTGGTAGTTATTTGATTTTAGAAAAACAGCTTTTTTGAACTGAGCATATATTAATTGTAGCAAAACATTTGTTAGCTTATTTCTTCCAAAAGTTTTCTACAACTTGAGAAGAATATTATATGTAGCAGTACTTCATCTGTTTAAATAATTATTAAATAGCCAAGTTTATTTAAATCTTAGAAATCTCATTCCAGTTATCTAATGCAAGTAAAGTGTAGGATTTAGAAAATTTGAACATCGTTTTTCTAACAGGAAGTTAACTATGTCATAACATAACACAGTAACTAAATACTTCTGTATTGAAAAAAGGCATTTTTATGTACTGAAAATTAAATGATATTTAGCATTAATATCATGACAATTTTTTTTCATAAATAATTTATAATCATCATTTATATAATCATAAATAATCTTATAAATTTATGTTCTGATGTTTTTAATAGTTTTAAAAATAATTACTGAGATACCTGAATACCAGTAAAACACATCTAATTATACATTTTTACCACTGTTAATATTGAAAAATGAGTTATTATTAAGAGCTTGCTTCTAAATTGTAGATTTACAGTGGCACACAATTTAATAATAAAAAAAAGTAACTGAACTTTGTTGCCTGAAAAGTGTCTAATACAAATTCCAAAATGTCTTTTTTTTAACTGTATAAATGCTGAAACTTGAGAAAATTTCATTATAAAATTTTCAGAAATTCTACGTAATAAAATTAAGATAAAAACTTCCAGGTTTAACATGTTAAAATGCAAAACTAAATATAAATAAGAAACAAATATTGACATATTTCAAAATTTTTTTATTAAAAGTAAAAAATTAATGAAAAAAATACAAATTAAATTTTTTTGCCACGAGACTTGGCATTCGGCAAGTTAATATTGACATTCTGTCTAAGATTCCTTCTTCGTTTTAAAAGTTTCTTCTTTTTATCTACTTAAGGACGGCCAGGTGAGATTCTTTTAGAGGATTTAGTAATCTTTACTACCTGTAAGATTACTTATCTGTAATCTTAAAAAGTTAGTAAAACAAAAAACAAACATTAAAATTTGCAAGTACAATGGAACAGTATGCAAATATATAAATTTAAGCAAAATTAAAAATTACTCTGTGCTTTACAGTGGTACCTTGAATTTCTGATAATTATTGTATGTTTTATGCTTATAACTTAGTATTCAAAGTAAGCACATAAAAATATAAATGCAATATTTTCCTGTATACAACCCGCAGATTAAATGTTAAAAAAGTATGAAATTTCACTGTGTCTATTATACACTGCTGCAGATAATATAAAAAAAATTTTCTAACAGAAAACCTTAAATTGAAATTTTGAAAATGCCATTTATGTTTTATAAAATGGATAACAGACGGCCCTGATGGAAATCACAATTTATTTTACATATTACACCTATATTTAGTTTTATCCATTCTATATGTGTGTGTGATATTTTTCAGTAATAAAATTTTCTCCTAGTGGAATATATTTTATTCAACTACTTTTTTCTCTCAGCAATAAAAAAGAAAAAACAATTTTCCTCTCTGTAAAAATGTTTGACAAATATTAAGTTTCTGTTAAAATTTCATAATATTTAATTATTTTGTAAAAATTTTTAATAATTAAAAGTTACATATAATGAGATTAGATATTAAATACCGACCTCTTTTCCACCAAAAAGGAAAATTCTTTGTCAATAGATCTAATGCATCAACATAATTTGATTTCACTAGATTTGTATATATTAAAACAGCAATTGGTATGGCTCCAGCTTTTGTCACAGTTAAAAGAATCCTTAAAGGTTATATAGAGGCTTCCCAGCTGCTTGTGGAATCTAGGAAAAACATTTCTTTTGATAACTCTAATAACTGAGCTCTTTTCATTACTGAAGTGACTAATAAGACAGCCCAAGAGTCACCTTGGAGAAACTTTATTGTTGTTCCTGAAATATCAAGTGTACAGAAATGAATTACTTAAAATATGTATAGTAAAATTTACGTGCAAGAAATTGCTAAACATTTTGAACCTAAATTTTATCATAAATGTTCAAGTATTGTTCTAGTTAAGTTCAAAATTGCCAATGCATAAAAAATTTTAATTTAGATTTAAAAACAAAATGAAAATTATTCAGTTTGAACAAAATGAATTTAAAATTAATAATGCAAAAAAGTAAGTTTAAATAGACAACAGTACTTAAAAATAAGTGATCTTAAGCTTATAACAAGATTCACAAATTATCAAGTGTACAGAAATTCATTTTAAATACTAAAATTAGTTGAAGAGAAATGTTTATATAAATTTCAAGCAACTTAATGATTGATTTCACCAAAGATTTACGTATATGTTATTAGAATTTATGGAAAATTCTCTAGAATTTTCATTTGAAAGTCGATTAACTGAGAGAAATTAATGCTTGGAAGTGATATGTTTGCAAATGACAAAAAAATATTATTAAATTTTTTCCTTCACAAGTAACGGGAATGAATTTCACGTATTGAATATTTATCTTACATTTGACAAGATTTTGTTCAATATGAAATGACTTAAAATTTTTATTTATTACATTACATATATTCAGACTTGTATGCTTGATTCTTGAGATCCGCTTGTAAGTCTTCGTTGATAATAGGACAAATAGCACAATGACAGATGTACAACCACAGAGGATAACGAAGAAAACACCCAGGGCCACGGTGGGAATCAAACCCACACATCTACGCTCTCAAGCGATTAGCAAAGTGATGCTTTTACAGGCGGCTAGATCCTGCACCCTTGCAAATACACGTTCGTTCTCTGATTGGTTGATCACATTATTTGTTACTAGTGCTGCCGTTTATACGAAAAAAGTTAAACTATAAACGGAAATTATATTTTTATTATAAAAGTATAAATTATTTCAGCCACATAAATTTTTAATGTATTTATTTAAATATTTATTACAAATTCATTAAGTATGTTTATTAACTAGTATAAACATACTGTTTCAGAAGAATATTTTTATTATTTCCAAAAAATATCTTGTAAAAAGTGTTTTTTATTTTTATTGAAAATTTGAGTTTGCACTTTCAAGCATTATTAAAAATATCAATCAATATCAAAATATCATTGACAAAAATATCAAAAAGTCATATATGAAAACTATTTAACTTATATTTTTTACTTATTTTTTTTATAATATTTTCCTACAACTTTACACTGATTTTTTTTACCGTGTGTATATTTAATAAAGGAAAAAAATTGATTAGAAATTAAAATTTAGTTTTGTATGTTTGTCTTATAAAAAATGCACTAAGATTGAAATTTGAATTTACAATTATAATTAATATTTTGTGTCACTGTTTATTATTAGTTTTAAATTCGTAATTATGTATTTAAACTGTAAAATAAATATTAAGTAATTGTAAGCAATTAAGTTTAGCTGAAATGAAAACAAATGTAATTATTATATGTTAAACTAGTGCCTTTTTTTAATATAACTTCTGTATGTTTCTTACATTGCGATCAAGTACATCAATTTATTTCAAAGAAAATTTTTATGAGAAATGTGTGATTTCAGTTACAAAATTATGTCTGAAAAAAGCAATATTTGAAAAAATACACTTTATTTATTATATCTAAACATATTTCATTAAGCTTTGTAAGGCTTTGTTACTCAACAATATTCTTTATTCATAAGGCATTTAAAATGATTTATCCAGTGTTGTTTTTTTATCCTTTTGCAATCTTAAAATTTGTAAATAGAATAGTTAATTTAAATTTATTTCTCTAACAGTATAATTAAGTTGAAATAAAATGTATATAACAGCAAAATTTTTATAATATATCAACTTTGAATGATATTCAAATCAAGTACATAGACAATCTGATTCCATTATAATTGTTTATGAAAGAAAGCCTGTATATTTTTTAAAATTGATAATGGGAAAAAGAAAGTTTTAATTCTTTACGTTAGAATCAAACTTTATTTTAAAAGTGCTCCAATCATACTTAAAAAATAACTATTAATTTGGTAATATGTATAGATTTCTACCACACATTACCAACATATCCCAGATACATAATCTTATATACATATATATATAATTAAGCAACACAAAATTCAACAAGATTTATATGAGGTTAAAATACCTTTTTATAAATAATTTGTTTCAATGGTTATTCAGAAAAGTAATTTTTACATAAAAAAGTATCAGAAAAGATCTTTAAGTGTACAGATGTAAATCAAAAATCTGCATCAAATAAAAGCCTTATCTGATATTGACTACTTAATACTTGATGTTATTTTTCTAATTATATATATATGAGAGAGAGAAAATATTTTATTTACAAACACAATTTTCAAAAAATTTAGTTTCAGTAGGTTTCAGGTATTCCACACATTTCTCTTCATACAGGAGAAAGTTTTATCACATGGATGTTATGTCAATAAAACTTTATTTACTACACAATTAATATAGTAAAAAACGAATTTGCTTTAATAATAAACAATAAGTGAAAGCGATTATTTACTAAAGAGCTAGAACATATGATTTGTAGGTATTCTGTTACACAAAAGCTACACATTTTATGCATACACATTAGGCAATGTAGAATTTAGCATATCACATCACATTTTTTATTGTTATTTATTTTAAATTATTAACCCCTTAACCGTCTGGGGTTCGGTAAAGAAAGTGCTTCATTTTTGCTTCGCGATGCTACAAAGTTTAGGCTTTCACTGCAATGCAAGTTTTTCCCCCTTTAGCACTTTTCAAGAATACAAAAGCCTCTAATTCTGGATGGGACATATTTCCACTTTACCCTAGACCACCTCACATAAATAGCATTTTAATGACTTACAGACAGGAAGTTAATCAATTGTTGTCAGCTGAAGTAACCAAAATGTGCTATTAGTTTACTTTTGTATGTTCTGCTCGAAAATGTCAACATGTCTTTATTATAATTTTTTATTACATTAAATATGAATTTTATTAAATTATTTTGAAAATTTTTATCATTAAATTTTATTTATTTCATTTATTTTGAATAAAATAGAAATAAAAACAATTTTTGTAGTTTCTCTTATAGTTATATTTGTGATGATTTAAAATAGCTATAATAAGTAGTTAATTTACTGTCTAATTATTTGCTGTTACTCATTGCAGAAACATTTCAAAATCAACACTATATGTTTCTAAAATCATTAAAAGAAATGGTTCTGTTGCTTTAATACATACAAACTGAAGAATATCCACAAAATTGTATATTTTTAATAATTTAAAAAAATATATAAAAGACTAAATTGCTTAACAATAGACTTTAAAGTATATAGTATGTTTTTGACTTCAGTTGAACTTTTGGTGAAAAATTTTGTGAATGTAAATTTTTCACATTTAATTCTTACTACCAAATGATTTCTGTTTCTAATTATATAAAAACTATCATTCCGTAAGAGAATCTATGTTATTATATATCTTTTAATATTTCTTGAATTGTTTTCTACAAATATTAAAAACAGTTTGTCTATCATGAAAATTTGTTTTTCAAAGGGAGAAAAAAAAAGAAAAAATATAAACGGGTAATCTTTAACTCTATTATTTATAAAAGTATTCTAACAATTAAATATTTAATTTAGAATATATCATTATAACATTTTTTCACATATTCAAATTAGTTTTACATTAAATATTTTCCCATCAATGGACAATAACTGCCTTAAAATGAAAATGATTACAAGTGGTAAATTTAGAGATCTATTAAAAGAAAGTGTCGAAAAAATATAATGCACATGATTTATTTTAAAGATTTTATTTACTATCAAAAATTCTGCACATTAACAATAAATCAATAAAAAAGGATTTTACATATTATCTAAATTTGAAAAATTAAATTTATGTTCTAAAATATGGTGTCTAAATAGAACAAAAAATAATGAATCACCCTAAAAATGGTGAAAATTCTTTGCATTTTAGAAAATTAATATATACATACTTCTTAAATCTGATTAATTAATTATACTTTTTAAATCTGAATTAATCATACTTTTATTAATATACTTTTTATTAATCATACTTTTTAAATCTGAATATTTGATTCCAAAAAAAAATTTTTTTTAATGAGATATTATGATATTGAAGTAAAATTAATTTCACTATGTTAAGATTTATGTTTTAACTGTTTTATATCTCTCGTTTTATTTTCATATTTTTAATTTGTTCTTTCTAATTATAATAAATAATAAACTTTGAAAATATAATTAAAACATGAATTTGCAAATCTCTTTTCATGATATAAATTTTAAAGTTTAATTCATATTTATATGCTATCTTAAATACAAAAATTTTCGTAATTATATGCTATTCAAAAATTCATATTTCTATGCTATCAAAAAGTAAAAAAATGTAAAATCAATAGTAATGTTGAGAATATGTTGCATGAATGTGTCTTTGACAGATAAAATTGTGCCAAAAATTACAGTAAAAGGACTTTAATGATTTATTTTTTAAATTAAAGTTCAGAGATGTCCAATGAAAAATTCTTTTTGCTTAAGCTCTTTTTAAACATTAAATTATTGTATATTGCACAAAATAAAGAAACATACATTTTCAGTGTTATGAAATATAATTAAATTCATTAATATTTTGTATCAAATATTATTTGTAATATAAATTATTTTAAAATGTCATTTATTTAATTGTTATGTTAAATATAAAAATATTTTAGTTTACCAAAAATTTGTATAGTTAATTTGAGTTCAATAAAATTTATATTAATGAAAAGGTTTAATACATGGGAATATATTGGTAATTAATTATTCACATAATAATGTTTATTTACTTTGTGATGTTAAAATTTTGAATCATTTACATAAAATAATTTTTGTCAAAATTCATTCAATCACATATAACTAACTTTATTAAAAGAGCAATTTGTAATAATAAAAATAGGAACAATAAGCAATTTGTAATAATAAAAATAAGATTCAATAAATCACAACAAAAAAATTTATATATGACATCTAAGTATAACTATGATCATTGTTACAGCTGATACTTATAAAAGGTTCATTTAAAAGTGAGCTAGCCGCATTTAATTGTTCTTCCCTGGATGGTTTATTTAGCATTTGTTTTTTAACCTTCTGTTTCTTTGTAGAAAAAATCTTTTTTGGGGAATAATTTTCTTATTAGAAGGCTCTCTTTAGAACCATTGAATGTGACACTATTGGTGATATCACTATCAAGTAAATGTTCTAAAGAATGAGGGGTATTGTAAATTTGTTGTACTACTAACCCATCAATTGAAGATTTCATTTGGGTTTTCATGCGTAATTTATTGATTTTATTTAAAATACTTTCTTTAGTAGGGGCAAAATTACTTATTTTATCATTTGAATTGTTTGCATCCTTTAATATTGGAGATGATTGTGATGGAATCACTTGAAGAGGACCAATGTATGTTTCTTTTTTCTTGCAAAGCAAATTGACAACATGAATGTGTTTACACATGTTGTTTAGAATTGCATAATCATGACATGTGCATTCATAAGCTGATATACAGCATATACATTCTCTACAAAGTATATTACATGAAACTGAAGAACAGCTATGCAATTGCTTAACTTCATATGATTTGCTAGGAAACGAAGTTGACTTCACAAACCATTTATCATTTGCTATCTGCAAAAAATCTGAAGTAATTTTCTCCCCTTCTTTATGGCGTTGATATGAGCTTGTATGTTTTTTAGTGATTTTTCCCTTATGTTGTTTAATAAGCCTGTCAAATTTCTTGTCAAGTATGTAATTTTTTAAGCTTTCACAGCACTTATCAACCCTTTTGCATTTTTTTCCATCCAAATAAATATGTTTTATTTCCTTATGGAAATGTTCTAAGTGCATATTTGTGTTCAATTTAGCTCTTTTTCTATAAAAATATGCCCACATATGTGTTCTGTTACTATAGTACTTCAAAAAATATTCATAAAATTTTTCTGTGTCAGCATCATTTTTTAATTTAATTTTATTAAAAATTGTTGCAGTAAATTAGTAAATATATCTTCATCTAATTCATAAGTAATAGCTTTTAAAATTTTGTAAATGGTTTTTCTTTTGTCAATAGGTATTGAATTTAAATGACTTTGCCATGCTCTATCAACATGCCATGCACATAAAAGACGCCTTTCAACAGGCCCAAAGACACTTTCCCATGCATTATAAAAAAATGGAGCATCATCACTCATAAAAACTTTAGCCTTTATTTCTACAGGCACCACATGTTTAATTTTTTGAAAAAAGTGAGTCATTGTACTAAAACTAATAGTTGAAGTTAAACAAAAGGCTATGGGAAAACCTTCCTCAAACTCATCAATTATCATCAAAGTTACAAGTTCAAAATCATATCCAGTTGTTCCATGGGTGGAGTCGATACAAATTCTGTCATTCCTAAATTCTACAAACATTTGCAACTGAACAGGCATCATAAATGCTAGAAAAAAATCCTTATCCATTAAATGCTCATGGGAAACATTTTGCTTCTTAAAATCTAAAATTAGACCTGCAATTTCTTTCATATTTTTAACCCACACATGTAAACTAATTTCATCACAGGAAAATGGAGTAAAAAATGAAGTTGAAAAATTGGTTATATCCTTGCGTGTTAAAATATGGTGCCTTTATTCAATACCATTCACCCCTAAATCACCTGTAATATCTCTAAGAATTCGGTTTTCATTGACACCTAAAATAATTTCCCTAGAAAAAAAATTTTATTAGATAATTACAGTTTTCACACAACAAATTTAATAAACAATTATCTTTACATCAAAATATATGTAATATTTTTGAAGAAAATATGTTACACTGATAATTTTTTTTAAAATAATTACTTAGAATTTCAAAATTGGAAAAAAATTTATAACTTAAAAATATCACATTTCCATTTTAAGCATTTTAATATACACAAAAATTTATAATAAAATGCTTAAAATGGAGATGGTTGAATCCTTTTATACAATTTTGATACATACATTTTGAATTTAATAATTTGATGAACTTTAGTAAAATGGTGAACTAAATAAAATGGTGTACTTGAGTAAATGTCTTAGAACTGTTAAGCTTCAATTATGTTAAGTTACTATACATTAATAACTACAAATCAAAGATAAATTTATTTAGAAAATACTGTCAATTGAAATAGTCAGTTTTCAATTTAAAATATAGTATAAAGCATCAAGTATTATTTGTTTTTTTCACAATTATTCAGCTTTAAATGACTTCATATATATATATATATATATATATATATATATATATATATATATATATATATATATATATATATATATATATATATATTAGTTATAAGACTTCCCAGCTATTTTTTGTTTCACTTCTTTAGACACAGACAGATGATTCAACAAAAAATCATGCTTATAGTGTATTTTGAACTATTTCATAACTAAGTGATCCTTGAATTCTTTCAAAATAATTTGAGCAGTACAGTGACAGCCAGCTTTCTTACTTCCTTGGGCTTTCAACTGTCTTCCTCCTGTGGACTTGCTGTTATAATGCCCTCTTCTGCTACACATATAATGATACACTGAATGAGATTTTAATTTTTTCACTCCTCAAGCCAGAACAAAATTAGACTTTGTTTGCTCTTCTTCAAAAGCAAGCCATTTACTAATATCTGAAATATATGTACATAAAAAATATTATACATTAACATAATAAAATAGATTTCACAGGAAAATAATATTTCTTCTATATATTACAAAAATTAATCATGATTTGCTGTTTTCCTATGTTATGTATTTCAATATATATTTCAATTATAAGTTAACAAGCATTTATTTCAATAATAATATTTTAAAATATAATTTATTCAGTGATTTGACAGCCATATGAGTAATGCCTGTAAAATAGCAAGATTTAATACATTAATATTACATACCTTCGTGTGATTCAAAAGTCTTTTCTTCATATTTATCTTGATCTTCCAATTTATGGCTATATCTTAAATGCTGTCTTAACTTTTCCAAATTTTCAAATCTTTCAACACAATTTTCTTCACCACTGTGAATGGTAAAATGAATTTTACGGTGTTTCTTTCCATTACTGTAAGAATCAAATAGATTATCACATTTATTGCACTTAAATATTTTTTTAGTTTTTGAAGCCGTTAAATTTTTTTGATGAATTCTGACGTTATGTTTACTCAAATATCTTTTTTGATAAAATACTTTATTGCACTTATCACATTTATGAACACCCATTTTAATGAAAGACAACATAATCGGGAATGCTCCGTAATTTTGAAAATGACTTTAAAAATTTCTGAATAACCGATAGATGACAGCACTAGTAACAAATAATGTGACCAATCAGAGAACAACGCGTATTTGCAAGGGTGCAGGATCTAGCCGCCTGTAAAAGTATCACTCCGCTAATCGCTTGAGAGCGTAGGTATGTGGGTTCGATTCCCACCGTGGCCCTGGGTGTTTTCTTCGTTATCTTCTGTGGTTGTACACCTGTCATTGTGTTATTTGTCCTATTATCGACGAAGACTTACAAGCGGATCTCAAGAATCAAGCATACAAGTCTGAATATATGTAATGTAATAAATAAAAATCTTAAGTCATTTCATGTTGAACAAAATCTTGTCGAATGTAAGATAAATATTCAATACACGAAATTCATTCCCGTTACTTGTGAAGGAAAAATTTAATAATATTTTTTCGTCATTTGCAAACATATCACTTTCAAGCATTAATTTCTCTCGGTTAATCGACTTTCAAATGAAAATTCAAGAGAATTTTCCATAAATTCTAATAATATAGACATAAATCTTTGGCGAAATCAATCATTAAGTTGCTTGAAATTTATATAAACATTTCTCTTCAACTAATTTTAGTATTTAAAATGAAAAGAAGCAAATATATTTTAAAAAAGTAATAGAAATGTAAGATAAATTTTTATAAGTTTAATGTAACTTCTGAATTTGGTTGAGTAAATATATAATTTAGAGACAAAATATTTTGAAAAGTTCAAACAAATTTACAACTTTTATAAAAATAAATTTTAATTTATAAGTTATGCTCAAATAATGTTTTGTAAATTTATGTTTTGTTGGTGATAAACTTCCTAATTATAATAAAATATTACGTGGCATACCTGACAAACCACCAATAACTTTGACATGAAAGTATCCTTTCTGCATTATGTTTAGAAATATAAACACAGACAATATTGTTTAATTAAAACAATGCATTGAAAATAGTTTCTTTTATAAAACAAAACAGTATTGATTGTTAGAATTGAGTAACAGATTTATTAAAGTGATCATTCTTTTAACTATACCATTATATAGGAAAGATATCATTACTTGCTGATTAAAAATCATGTATTTCAGTATGCATAGTAGAATTCCAGCTATTTATTACTAAAATGAATGATAGTAAAGTCATTATCTAAGTGGAGATTCCAATTTTAGAAATTTTAAAACAATATTTACAAAAAGCATTTTTGAATTCACAAGGTTATTAATGCGATAAATAATTCTAGAATCAAAACATTCTAGTTTTTTGAAAAACGCTAATTTCTATTACTGTTATATATTGTAAAATTGGTTATTTTTTCAGAACTGGAAGGAATTAAACTTCTTTAAAATTTTAAAGCTGAATATTTAATGATTAAGATTATAGAGCATATAATTATATCAAAAGCAAAGGGATAAATTCTTGATATTAAAAGCAAATTTTGATTTTCCAAATTATTTTCAGCATCTTGATGTGGAATTTGAGTAATACAAACACTTTGATTAAATAATTTCAACATTTAGATGATAATAATACCCTTTCTTCTTTATTAAATTCCATTAAAATGAAAGTAGCAGTCTTATGATAAATTTTTTATTATTGAAATAACAGAAAACGTTTTAAGTAAAGATTTATTCAATTTACATAACTATTTAAATGTTTAATATTTGGGCTCCGATAATTTACTCATCATTTTACTGGTGATTTATTTTTAATGATAGGAAAAAAATTTTAATCTTTGATCAAAGAAAAGCCATGAAATTGGAAATAAATAATTTCCTGAAGGAGGATGTCAATAAAAGCAGTTTTTACATCAAATTAATAAATTTTGTGATAAAAATTATCATTTGTATACAGAAAAACGTATTTATAGAAAAGCATTATAATTTCATCATAGTAAAACATGAGACAGTTTCAGTTAATCTGAACACATGTTATAATTTCAGTAAATCTTTAGTGCACACAAAATTTTACAAATAAATTTATTAATCTAGATTTTAAATAACTGATTGAAACCTACTGCAATAGTAGAAAATATTTCTTAATAGTAAAAGATTTTTCAAACATTTGTGGATGAATATTCCTTTATTTTAAATATATATATCTTCAAATGATATTAAAACATGGTAAATAATTCATGAAATAAAAACCTACTATACAAATAAGTTATTTCCCCTTCCAATTTGAACCATCTGCATATTTTTTTCACCCAAATAAATTGCCAAAAAAAAAAAAAATCAAAATACAATCAAACATAAAACAAAAAAATTATATTTACAATAATAACATTCTCTTTAGGTTAAAAATAATTGAAAAATTCCAGGAGAAATAAAATTGTTCTATAAATATATAATGAAAAATTCATCTAAATTCTAATGTGAAACGTCAATTGAAAATTTTAATATATTCAATATTTTACTTCTTAAAATGGTGTTTGAAAATTTCTTATGTTAAATTGTTACAAAAGTATACAAATTATAAAAAAAAATGCTGTAAGCGTATGAATCTATTATGTTATATAAATAAATCCTAAAAATATAAGGAAAATACTTAATACAAAATAAAACTATTTTTTATGGAAAAGTATCACTTGATATTAAAGAATTTCTTAATATAATAAAGTTAAATTTTTCTAAAAATAATTGAAATAAGTTCTGAGGGGAAATGTGTTTGCTGGAAAATATATCTTTTCAGCAAATATTTGATTAATCTATTTTCAAAAGTCTTTTTATTAAAAATTGATGACTTGAATTTATGAAAGTCTTAGAAAATGCATTTATAAAGTAAATTTTTTGTTTTCATATTTATTTTAAATTAAACAAAGTTTAAATTGGTTTAATTAAATAAGTATAAATTATTTTACGACAACACTTTTTGAATTTTATCAAGCAAATGGATATGTTTTGAAACACATTTTATGAATAGAATGAACTAAAACAATTATCTTCTGAAAAGAATAAACAATTTTATCAACTATTATCAAAACACAGTTGAACAGTAATACAAACATATTAATTTTCTGTGTTCAAAGAATAAAAGCATAACAAGAAAAAAATTCAAAATACATTTGAGGAATTTTACCAATCAAATGAATTTCCATATACTTAATTTTGAATGTTAACAATAGTTTCAATATCCATAGTTATATTTTTAATTTGACTATTTGCTGATTCCATACTAAATTTTTTTATTCCTATAGATTAAAAACAAACAGAAAATTTAAGTACAGTGTATTTAAAATAAAATTACTTTTAGCATGATCAATACATTAAAAATCAATTTATAATATTCATATGACATATATGATTAATTGTCACAAAGTATTAAAGAAAAAGTATTTAATTTTAAAAATTTACAATTCAAATTTATTCCAGATACTGAAAAGGAAGTTTATTATTGTAATTAAATACATAATTTTTTTCTAAAAAAATTTAAAAGTACAAAATTTGACTAAAATATGAATACATCAAAGTTTACATATCAGTTTTCTGTAAAACATTTTTTTTTATTTTGGTTTAAAATATCTTAAACAACTTTGTCCTGGAAAATCATCATAGAGTGCAACTAGTACTTTGTAGACAATAGCACAAATTGATGATCCACTGGGACATGGAAAAGATTAAAATTTGATACTTAAAATACTCATAAAAGAAAGTAATAGGAAAAAACAAATATAAATTTTTATGAAACTGCAAAAATAAATATAAAATAATGCACCCTTTATATTTATTTGAAAATTATTCATATCAATTTTGATTAAACTAAAAACGTGAAATACAATGAACAACACAAAAGTATATAAATAAACTTAATAAGTAGTTATAAAGAAAACAACAATATGCATACAATTGTCAAATATACAACAAACACTGAAAATTTTTGAACTCATTTAATTCGCTGAGTTGTAATTTTAAAAATTACTGTTAATTGTTGTGTATTTTTATGATATTTTCAATGATATTTTTTTCAAAATGAGCAAACCACTTTAAAATTTGAAAGTGTCAATCTAGTATATTATTTTTTAATTAGTTTAGGTTATTAGATGACTATTTATTTAAGTTAATATTTAAGAAGAGAATAATTTTCTCCTGCCTATATATATAAAAAACCTAAATATAAAAAAATTGTATGACTTTTTTTTCAAAAAAAAAAAATAATAATAATAATAAAAATTAAGTGAGAAATTTGGGATATTGTAAATAAAATTATTTATATTATTTCATATAAATTAAATAAATTGTCTAATTGGAATTCTATATAAATATAAAACAAATTCAATTCATATTAAAAGAAAAATAGCAAAAACCTTTGAATTCTCATATAAGCAATGATTGTGTGAACGAAAGATTTTTGTCACCTGTATTCTTTTACAGTACTCAATATTTCAGTTTCAACTATTCCAAAATATCACTTTAATTATTCCAGAGGGAAAATGTAATTTCCTGACAACAAATTAATAGCAAGCAGTTAAATATTTTTGAAAAATAATCCATAATTTGTAATGAAGTTGGCACTAACTGAGATGTAAAAATAATGCTTAATGTACATTTACTGTAGCTATAAACTATGTAGAACACAATAAAATTTCAATGAGGTATTTTACAATTAAACAAAGCCTCATTCAAATTTTCTATAATTGAAAAGGTTTGTCGAAGATTTTCTTTCATTAGAATTTAATAAAATTTCTGATTTTAGTCAGCAAAATGTGTTTTGTCTTGATTTAACAAATAATACTAGTCTTATTTATCTAACAGAAAGTACTATCAAAATATCAGTGTTTGATATAAATTTGGATGAGCAAAATTAACAATACAGGAGTTGAAATTATTTTATATGTAGTCTTTTGAGAAGATATTCTTTCCTTATACATTATAAAAATTTAATTTAAATAATAATTTTATTTTTCCCAAGTTAGAAATATGAAATAAAATCAGTTCACAAAAAATGAACAAATAGGAACATTACTAGAATATTTTTGCACATTCTTTTAAAATGATTTATAAATGGCAGCTGTAAAGCACGTCCTAGATTTGATAAAAATAACTAAACTGAGAATTTATACCTTTTTCATTATATATATGGTTTGATCTATAAGTGGTTAAAAAGTAATGTACAGTCATTATGTACATAGATGTGAGATTTAATTTTCTCATGGTTTTTATGGAGACGCTCTAGTCAATGGCTGGAAGTATAAATTTTGGAATATCAACAAAATATTAGAATGAGTAAACTTTTTATGTTATTTTACGGAAGATATATAATTTACAATATCAAAGCAATTGCATAGCAATTGTTTAAAAGTATTTCTTAAAAGAAGCAAGTATATTCGTTTATTATAAAATAATTTAGTCTATATGTTAAATGAAAACAAAATCATGCAGCAATGTCAGAGAGATTTTCTTTAACTTAAAAAATACTTAAATATATGTAAGAAAATAAGTTAATAAATAGTAAATGAAAATTAAATGGGCAAAAAAAGAAATAATTTAAATATTTAAGAAGAGGTAATTAAGCAATTAAAAGAATTCCCATATAAAAGTAAGCAAGTCATCACACCAAATATAAAATAACAGAAAAATACACTATTAACAGTAGTAAAAGACAGAAACTTGTAAAACAAAAGATGAAATAAAGACAGTCATACAATTTAAATTCTTGGAATAAATCTCTTATGATGTTATAAATTAACTAGTTATGCTTCTATAAATTTGATGATTTGGAATGAAAAGTAACTGACAGTGACAATGCTTAAAAAAGAAGAGAACATTTAAAAGAGAAGAAAAAATTTTAAATTTATGTTTTTTCCTTGTTTTGGAAATATTCAGTTAGGGGTGTATGGCCAAATCTCTCATCAAATGCAGAAAAAAAAACCCTAAGAAGGAAGTGGAAGTTTTATACCTATATTGATGAAATCTTAAATAAAATTATTTATCCATTTTATTTCCCTTATTAATTTTAAAAGCATAATTTCTAAGAAAATTAAGCAAATCTTTTTTAAATGTATTGAAAGAAAAAATAAATAATTGAAAAAATTAAGTAATTTGTAAAGGAAATTTCAAATGAAATTTTAGCATCAAGTCAGTCAAATATAAACAATAAAAAATTGTAAATATAAGTTTAAAAAATTAGCAGCCCATTTTACAACCTGCCTCAATCTTTAAAAGTGAGAGTCTCTTCAAAGCTCAAATTATTGTGTCCTCCACATGTAGCCTCAAGGAAAGTTTTCTATTGAATTTTATGCCCAAGGTATTTAAAGTTTTTGGTGGTCAGCATTAAATCCTTTTCATAGAAGAGGAGTGGCATGAAGGGTTGATGAGTAATAGAAAAAAATTGAAGATTTCTTATTATCAAGATTTATCTTCATGTTGTTTTGTTCAGTCCAAATGACCACAATTTTTAATATTTTATTTAAAATGGAGTTAAAGTAATGATCTGCATAGTTTTTGGGGAACACTGCCCAATTGACAAGATCCTCTGTGTATAAGAGACACCTAACACATTTTATTGATTTCAGTTTGCATGCTATAATTGAAACTTCATTCTTATAAGTATGTATAAATGAATACATTGTACAGAAAAAAACATTATACTTAATGTTTATAATATATAGCACAGGAATATTATCATTTCTTTTCTAAATGTAAAGAAAAACTACAAGTCCAATATAAAAAAGATGTGTAGAAGAACATTACTGACATCAAAAAAGAATTTCAGACCATCAAGCAATTTAAGAAATAAAATAAATAAATAGATAGCTGAAAGACCAAATTTATGGATACAATTAAATTATAATCCATCAGTTTCAAAACTCAGAAATACTTTGAATGGACTATTATGTATCACTGTTTATAGAAATAAATTTTAGAATTAAAGTTTTCTTTAATATATTAGATTTTTTAATATGATGTAAAACATTAATTAATATGTGTATTCATTTACAAAATTGTCTAGGAAAATGCCACAATGATATCATGTATAGAAGTTAAATAATGTGTGTGTGTGTTGATCTCTTAATATATATTTAATCATAATAAAATGAATTGTAATCTGTTACTATAATGATCTAAGTTTGAAAGTATAGTATATATTTTCAAATTCACATACATTTAATGTTATTTCAAAAACAATAAAATAAAAGTACATGTTTCAGCTAAAACAGAAAATTATTAAATGAGAAACCTGAGCTTTAAAATGATATAATGAAAAATTTGTTTATCAATTTCTTGGAGACAATTTTACTAAACAATCCTTCAATAAAAAAGGAATTGTTAAAAGTAGTCCCAAGTTATTCAAAAAAAAAATTTTTTTTGTTTATTATAAGTTGATTTTTAAGATTATATTCTGCTATGCAACAAGTTCATTTATAAACAAACAATGATAAAAGCTATGGAAAAAATTCAAGTTATAACAGTAAAGTTCAGATAAGTATTATTGTGACTTTATTCTGTTATATACATATTAAGCACTTTTTAAAGACAAAAATTTATTTAAATATACTTTTAAATTCACTTTTTAAAGACTTATATTTTCTTTAATATATTACTTAATATTAAAAACAAAAAGGCGTTTTATCTTTTGATTCTAAACATACAGAAAAATAAAGGTTTTAATTAGAAAGATTTTATGTAAAAAAGCAAGTCACCAGAAAATAGGAATTTCACACTAACAAGCAACAAGCAGTTTATGCAAGAAACCAATAATAATAAATGAGTCTGGAAGCAACAAAATATTCTATAAAAATAAAATTTTGGTGAATTAATTTTAGAGACTATATAATGCTTTTAATAGAATTGTTTGTGAAGTATTTTATTATAATTAATATTTTTTTAAATTATTTTATCTTTTTAACAGTTAAGTAAAATTTATATCAATTAAAATGTGTGTTCATTTTTAAAACTGTCCTGAAAATATGGCAGAATGAGTGAGTAAATAAATACCAACTGAATAAAATTTCTTCGTTCTCCAATGAAACACATTTACTTTGATATTTGACAAATACATCAACTTTAATTTCTTACCGTATACAGCAAATTATTTGAAATGTAAATACTATAAATAATTTCGGTGAGAAATTTTCTGGTTTAATTACTGGAAAAGCAATAATGTTAAAAAGAAAAAGGTTTTTATAATATAATTACAATTCAAAAGTGTAATTTAACATACAAATTCTGTGAGAATTTTAAAATAAATAATGAGAGAAAGATATAAGAAATAAAAAAAATTGCACTACACACAAAGAAAATCTAAGTAAAATTCACACTAAGAATAAAATTGCCAAATATCAAATGTGTAGTGAATAATATAAGTAAATGATTGATCAATTAATTATTTCTAATAAATTAAATTTAAAAATTAAAGACAGAGACAACTTTAAAATTAACATGAAATGAATATTATTTAGCAAATGGAAGAATTTTTAATTAATTTTTGCAATATGAAACAAACAGAAAAGATAAAATTATCATTATTTAAAAATATTAAGTGGACTTTAGAAAATAATTTTAATGTTTTTCAAACTTAACTAGAGAGAAAAATTATAAAAAAAATTTTTTTAAATATACCACTTCACATTAAAAGTGTGACATAAAAATTTTTTTCACGATATTACTCTTAATGGAAAGATTATAAATGCTTTTAAAATCTTAAGCTTAATTGAAAATTAAAAAAATACAAAATATAATGAACGAACAGTAATTTGATTTTTAATCAGAAGCTTGAGAAGGAAACTGATGCAAAATAAGAAAATAATGTAGAGATTTTTTTAAGACAAAATGTATTTAAAAACATAAACCATATTAAAAAAGAACTTTTAGAGCCTACATTCAATAATACATATTTCAAGGTGAAAATTTTATATTTAATATGTTTAAAATGATAAGCAGTTTTCCCAGTTAATAATAATTACTTTTAACATAAAATAGTGTTTTTAATAAAATAACAATATTCACAACAAAAAAGGAAGTTCAAACACTATATGAAATTCAGGATTATATTTGTAAAAGCAAGTGAATTTGCTAGCACAAGAGTATCCTATTAATAGAATATAATGTTTGTGAATTATTCTTAAAATCAAAAATACGTTTCATGCTCATTTTTGAAAACATCTAATTTACAAACACTCATGATTTAACGAACTATACCTGCTCTCTAACATTGTGTACCATAGAGAAAATTATAATTTTAATACTCTTTTACTATATAACATTTAGAAAAATTTCTTTACACTTTGAATTTAATCACTGTTTTATGGGTCTCACAAAGTCTTACAATGAATGTCTAATGTTTTTTTTTAATACTATTTTCATATTTGAAATTTTTAATACAATAATGATTGTTTACACAAAGTATTTCATTATAATAAATATTATTTAAAATTTGTGGAATTTAATGAAAAATTAAGTTAAATGATTTCTTTTTATAATTCTCTCCATACAATAGTAGAACGATTATATGAATAGAACTAAATTCATATTTTTCTCTTTACTATGGTGCCATAAAATATATTAAATTCAATATATAAACCACATACAAAAGAAAAAATAATAATTTGTCAAAGATGCAATTTTATTGAGACTATACATGCTTCCTGTAAAACTTAATATTCAAATTAGAAGGAAATAGTTTTTATAAATTCCTACAAAATGTCAAGTTGGAAGATTTTTGTTACATACAGCAAATTTTTATTTGTTGCAACATATAAAATTCAAACTTAATTATTTTAGTAATTTTAATAATGTTTTACTTGCATAAACAGAAGTTTATTCAACATGTTTCTAAAAATTAAAATGTCCTCAGAGCATTACTAAATATATACAAGTAGTTAAATATTTACAATATATATATATATATATATATATATATATATATATATATATATATATATATATATATATATATATATATTAAATTCAAAAATATTTTTGTTTTACTTTTAGAAACTAGCTACAGTTTAGCAAAATTAAGAAACATTTTTAATAAGACATTTTATTTATTCTGAACTGAAAATTTGAGAAGCATTTTATAATTTTATTATGTAGAATGAATAAGTTTAGGAATGCTTTATTCAACTAGCACTAAAATTGTCCAAAGAGATCATGATATCTGGCAAATCTGGGCTTATTTATAAATGGTCAAAAGTATTAGGAAGGTTTTACAGATAATTATTAAAAAATACTTCTTTATTACCATTGAATTTTACACAAGTCGAAGTTTACATTTGCTTTGAAGTGAACATTCAAACTTTTTATTTTTGTATACTTTCACAAAACTAATATAATATTTGCAATTGCATTTATTTAACAATGAACCAACGTTAATTAATTTTTGGAATTATAAACATTTAGAAATTGTGTACGATTATAAAAGATAGTGTTTCTATTTCTTTGTTTTCTAGTGTTCAATCGAATTAATTTTCCCACACATTTCTTTTATTTAAAAACTAATATTTTTGGCTTTATTTGCATTTTAAATCTTAAATATCATGATAATACAGAAAAACTTGCTGAAACATTCTCTAATTTTCACAAATTTATTTCTTTGTTACATTTAAAAATTACAACAGAAACAGTACATGAAAGAAAAGCAATAGCAAATGTGTAGTTTAGTTACAGTTACACTTATAATAGCTTAATAAAATTTGTCTTATTTATAATTATTTGAAATAAAATTTTTATTCATATAAAAGAATTAACTGGACCAATTAACTATAGTGTTTATTCTATAAAAAGTATAAATGAAAAATTTCTTTCACTATATGTTTGGTTTACATTCGGAAACTTTTCATCTACAGCAATTATATTATGTTATGTTCTAACATATACATAAAAATCAAAAACAATCCTATCAATTTTTTTTCTTAGGCTGTAATTTTTCTTTAACTAGGATTTTAAATTCAACTAATTATGTAGATTGTTTAGATTTTGTCTTAAACTCCCCTAACTGAAGAGCAGTTTGAATAGTTGATAGCCTGGTACTCAAGCCAGACTTTTCCTTATAATGCCCCAAAATCCGGAAACCTTCCTACTATAAATTATAGTTAAAAAGCCACGATGAATTTAACATTCAAAAAATTTTTAAGGCAGTTATACTGGGAGCATTATATCAGTTAACTGTACTTTTGATAGATAAAAACTAATGTTTTACTCATGGTATAGTTATTACTAGATGAAAAATAAAATTCTGATAATCATCGTGTCTACAGTAATCGAGAAAAATATAGAACTTTTTAATTTTTTATACTTTCTTTTAAACAAAGTAACACACCAAAGTCATTTATATTTGCTGTTTTATTCCAATTGTTAGATTAAAATCTTATGAACATCTACCTATACATATGCTCTTCATAAAGAAAGTTTAGTACTGTACCATATTGAAAGAATTTTCGGTTTTGGCCTGATATTTTGTGCAGCATTTTATTTTATGATTAAAGAAACTAATCAGATTTTTCCACATTGAGTAATTTCCAAATTCTAAAATCTGAGGGAATAATAAAATTATTATATAAAAATTGTCTTGCAAACTGTTATTCATTTCTCCTCTATTTGTTGAAATGGTATATCTTATAACTGAGTTTGTGAACTGTTCCAGGTTTACTATATTTAATTGAATATTACAAGAACAATGGAAATTTTTCTTTGGCCAACATAAAAAAAATTTCAAAAAATTGTATGTTTATATTCAAAATGGATGTCAATGAGGCTTTATTTATTATATAATAACTTTAATTTAAACTTATTTTATTTTTTATACTTAAGATGAATCTACATTGAGTTTACATTAACTGTAAATGATGTTATTTATCTAAAAAAAGACCTTTAAAGTCACACTTATTAATTTAATTGATGATTGTAAAATTATATTTCATTAGTTTATTTTTGAAAATCTTTTAGCAACTTTCTTAAAAACTTTCTATTCTGATATGATTTTTATTAGTTAAATATGTAATTTCACTCATTTAAACCAGAAGTAATTGTTATTAAAACTGATTTTCCACATATCTTAGTTTGATAATTAAATCCCCACTCTCTCTCTCTCTACACACACACACACACATCAAATGCATATTTCTCTTGATGAGATTATCTTTTACAAATTCTCTCAATTTATTATAAATTAATTTTAAAAACTCAAATTAATTCAGTAATTATTAAAATTTAGTTACATTTCTATGGGATAGATGCCAAATCACAGGTATAAATCCCCTGAAATAGCAATCAATTATAAATATTTTTCATTTAACAACACCATAGGAAACTTCCATTTATTGCAATTTTCCCATGAGATTACATTGATATAAACTATGACCTTGTTTTTTGATACATTAACATGAACACATACAGTATAAACTAACTCACAAATGTATAAACTAACTCACAAATAAATTCCTTGAAGTAGCTAGTTTTGTAACAAACATTTTAGTGTGCAACAAGATATGGCTAAGTTTTTTCTCTCAATATATATATTATTTTACTTTGAAATCTTAATTTTAAAATTTGGCATTCATTTTCAGCTTAAAAAGAAAACAATGTGTTACTAACTTACACTCTTCAAGATTCTAAAATGGATAGAGATACAAACCGTAATTTTTTTATTATTTCTTGAAGAAGGAAAATAATATATTTTACCAAAATGGTATTCAATGTTGTATCCTTACATGGTTTCATATCATTATCACATGGTTTCCTTCAAAGAAAGGAAATTCTTAGCGTTCTTTAAACTAATACTTAGGCAGAATATTCCAACTAAAACACAAGGATAGTTAAAGATATATAAAAATTATTTTAAAAATATTACATAATTATATAATTTTGTAATTTGGATTTAAATTCACTTATATAATTCATAGTATTTCATTCTTAAGTTAAATTAAAAACTAACTCAAACACTCCAAAGCATGTACTGAAATCGTCATCATATGAAAAACAATGATGGCACAAATGAAAACTTTATATAGATACTTTCGTAAGAACAAAATATAAAATAAAATGCACATTAAAGTTCAGTCACATTCTAGCACAGTTAATATAGGATGTTTAAAAAAATTTTTTAAATATGAACTCTTATTTGAAATAGCAATATTTCATTAGTATATGAATTAAAATATATAAACATGTTATAAAGGTTAAGTTTTTATAAAGTCGATATAAATGTTATGTTTGTGGCAACTTAGCGACAGTAATTCCCTGAAATCAGTCACATAATGATCATATTGAAATCTCGTAGATCTATTCTATTATATTCCATTATGTATATTATATATATATATATATATATATATATATATATATATATATATATATATACATACGTTTATATATATATATATATATATATATATATATATATATATATACATACATATATGTATGTATATATACATACATACATATACATACATATATATATATATATATATATATATATATATATATATATATATATATATATATACATACATATATGTGTGTGTGTTATAAAAAAAAGTTCTGATTTTTGTTTGCTAAGGAAAGAAGCCTTGGCTTCTTTCCTCTTATAAAATGAATTTCAAATGGTAATTAACAAATTTTCGTGATTCTGAGTGATATTTATATTATACAAAAAATGGCAACCCTAAAAAAATTATACATTTCTCGCCAAGACTACAACACCAAAGCATCCTCTACTTTAAATAAAGGCAAAAGCAGATACTTTTGGATAACTAGTTATCAACGTTACGTTCCAAGCGAATAACATGTTCTAAAAAGGGTTATCAAATAACGGCTTTTTGGAAGAGTTATTCCAAGAAATCCGTTCCTTTTGGCCTGCTTGGAAATTCTATGGAGTGAAAGGAAAGTTTCGTGGAGTGACAAAACTATTTTTTTTTTCGGAAATGAGGTGTAGGGTGAACTTTAAGTTACTGAGCATCGAAAATCACTTACAGAAAGAAATTTTAATGATTTTTGTTATATTCTTTAATCAATTTTTTAGGAATTTCCTACTTTATAATACGGAAGTTCAACATTTAAGTCTAGACTGATTTTCATTTACTTATTTTTTAAAATAATTGCAATGGATTAAATAAGATTTATAATTTTTTTTACTGTCAATTGATTTTCTCAGTTAAAAATTCTTAAATAATGTGTATTAACATAATTTGTTTCCCAATGATATTAACTGCTTATTAATGTATTTCATTACTTTAATGTATAAAATATACCTATATTTGAAATTTTTTAAATCAAACATAAATAAGTTTCTCACAAGATGAATTTAATTTATTCCTCATTATAATTTCTTTTATAAATTCTTACAAATTATAACTGATGTTTCTTTTACACTAAGGATTACTATTGAGTATATCACTTATGCTCGAATAAATATTAAATTATATCTTCTTGGAAAAAGTATTTCTCTAATTAGGGACAAAATATAAATAAAAAGTTGAATTTTGATCAAAATTTCTGAATTTAACTATCTTATCAACTTATTAATATAACCATGCGATTAATCAATATCCAAAGGGCACCATCCGTCATTGTTTATGGTAACATCACTACCGAACCCACAGTTTTCAAATAGTGAAATCATATTAATGATAATTTAACCAGTGATGTACACTAAACTAACTTATATTTAATAATTAATTATATTTTACTATTTCATATAAATTTCTTTTTCAATATTAAACATTTTAATCGATTTTAATTTTCATATAAATCATCTGTGTAATATAAGGAAAATTGGATATATACAGGTGCCATTTACTATAAAATTACATATTAATGAACATAAATAGAAAATAATATTTTCTTTAAAAATAAAGAATTTTATATGTAAGCCAGAATATTTAGCACCTACGAGAAAATATTCGAATATAGGAATTTTCCTTTTTGATAAGTTATAGTATTTTACTTCATATACATGTGTGTCTGATTTTACTGTTCTATATGCCTCAATAGTGTATTTATCTTAAATATTTTTACTAGATGAAATTACTCCTCACGGGGAAGAGAAAATAAGAGAGCAATGTTGTATTAATAAAATGTGTGAATTTAAAGTACTAACAATTAAACAGTATTTTTAAATAAAAAAATGCATGAAAATTGCTTCTGTAAAATAGATAAACACATTTCTACAGTAAATAATTCAGATGCAGTTATTTATTACTGACACAATACAAAAATTTACAATTTTTAAAATTATTTGAATATAAAAAAAAGTTTGTTGTAAATGAAGAATTAACCAACTAATAATTTTTTTTATTTGTATTGTTTAATCAACAAGTATCTTTTGATATCAGAAGAGCTCAAATAAATTAAATTAATAAGCAGAATTAACAGTTTTACTTTCCATACTTTACGTACTATAAAAACAGTTATTACTTGTCATTTTCTTATGATTTTGATGAAAGACAACGTGATCGGGAATGCACCTTATTTTTGAAAATGACTTTAGAAATTTCTGAATAACCGATAGATGACAGCACCAGTAACAAATAATGTGACCAATCAGAGATCGAACGCGTATTTGCAAGGATGAAGGATCTAGCCTCCTGTGTTCGTAGAGATGGCAAAAGCAGTTATTTTTGAATAACTAGTTATCAATGTTACGTTCCAAGGAAATAACATGTTCTAGAAAGCGTTATCAAATAACGGCTGTTTTGAAAGTTGTTCCAAGAAATCCGTTCCCTTTGGCCTTCTTGGAAATTCACTGCAGCGAAAGGAAGCTTTCGCGGGGTGACAAAACTGGTTTTTTGAGAAAATGAGGTTTGAAGTATAAAGGGGAATTTTAGTGACTGAGCATCGAAAATCACTTATTGAAAGAAATTTTAATGATTTTGTTTATATTCTTTAATCAAATTTTTTTAATAATTTCCTTTTTATTATACGGAAATTCAACATTTAAGTCTAGCTTGATTTTTATTTACTTATTTTTTAAAATAATTGCAATGGATTAAATAAGATTTATAATTTTTTTTTACTATCAATTGATTTTTTTCAGTTAAAAATTCTTAAGTAATGTGTATTTACATAATTTGTTTCTTAATGATCTTAACTGCTTATTAATATATTTTATTACTTTAATGTATAAAATATGACTAAATTTGAATTTTTTTAAACCAAACATAATTCAGTTTCTCACAAGATGAATTTAATTTATTCTTCAATGTAATTTCTATTATAAATTTTTATAAATTATAACTGATGTTTGGTACAAAATGCTGATAAAAGCAGAGGTGCCCATTGACATACAAACCCAACCTTTAGAAGAAGAAGAAGAAGAACTGATGTTTCTTTTACACTAAAGATTACTAGTGAGTATATCACTTATGCTCCAATAAATCTTAAAATATATCTTCTTGAAAAAAGTATTTCTCTAATTAGAGACACAATATAATTAAAAAATTGAATTTTGATCGAAATTTCTTAATTTTACTATCTTCACAACTTATAACCATGCGATTAATCAATATCCAAAGAGCACCACCCATCATTATTTATGGTAACATCAGTATCGAACCACAGTTTTCAAATAGTGAAATCATATTAATGATAATTTAACCTGCGATATAAATTAAACTAACTTATATTTAATAATTAATTATATTTTACTATTTCATATAAATTTCTTTTTCAATATTAAACATTTTAATTGAATTTAATTTTCATATAAATCTATGTAATAAAAGGAATATCGGATCCATACAAATGTCATATGACACATTAATATAAATATATATATATATATATATATATATATATATATATATATATATATATATATATATATATATATATATATATATATATATATATATATATATATATATATATATATATATAATTCTATAATATTACATATTTATAAACATAAATAGAAAATAATATTTTCTTTAAAAATAAAGAATTATATATGTAAACCAGAATACTTAGCACCTACGAGAAAATATTCGAATATATAGGAATTTGCCTTTATGATAAGTTATAGAATTTTACTTCATATACATGATTTCACCGTTCTATATGCCTCAATTGTGTATTTATTAAATATTTTTACTAGATAAAATTACTCCTCATGGAGTAGTAAAAATAAGAGAGCTATGTGGTATTAATAAAATGTGTGTGTGTGTGAATTTACAGTACTAACAATTAAACCGTATTTTTAAATAAAAATGTATGAAAATTGCTTCTGTAAAATAGATAAACACATTACTACAGTAAATAATTCAGATGCAGTTTTTTACTATTGACACAATACATAAATTTACAGTTTTTAAAATTATTTGCATATACAAAAGTTTTTGTTATAAATGAAGAATTTTATCATCTAATAAATTTTTTAATTTCTATTGTTTGATCTGCAAGTATCTTTTGATATCATAAGAGCTCAAATAGATTAAATTAATAAACAGAATTAACATTTTTACTTTGCATACCATAAAAACAGTTTTTACTTGTCATTTCTTTTTATGATTGTTGAGGAATATATGTTATATAAAATTGCATAGTTATTTACTTATTATGGTCATTCAAATTAATGTAATTCTTATTCATTTTAAATTTAATTGAAGAAAAGTTACTTTAATGTGTAAATGTTTTAAATAAATAGACTGCAAATGTCTATGCAAGGGAGTAAACTTGGAAAACTCTCAGGCACTCATCTTGAAAGACAAGTATGCTTAAAATAATGATATAATATCATAGGTTATATAGAGAGAAATAACATTAAAAATACAGAAAATAATATCCACATAAAGAAATAATATTACTATAATTATATATCTACTGTTAAAAATGTACTGGGAAAATGTATAAATACTGCTAAAAATGCACTGGAAAGATAATTTGAAATGTTGTAGTAAAATGTATATTGCCCAAATGTTTACCGTAATCAGTCCAGTTCACAATTGTGAACTGGAGTAGAGTTAACTGGATAGAGTTAACTCTTAAAGCCATTAATGGTCTTAAGAGTTAACTCTATGGCTATTGGAACAACAGCATTCTTCGGAGTGGAAGATTTTTGATCTTGTCTAACAACTTCTGAAGAAAAGGGATGATTGAATCTAATTTGTCAGTGTAGGTACTTAAAGTTTACAAGTTACTGTCTTATGATACATAAAACCCAGTCTCTGTTTACGAAGAAGCTCTCTCATAACGAACACATTATAGATATTTGAAGAAATACTATTCAACTGCTTCGAGTTGTTAGACTTTATGATATAAATTGTCTGTATATTGTACTGAAAAGTTTAAAAAATTTAACGCATATTTTTTATGGTACAAGATTTATAAGAATGCTAATTCAAATGAAAAAATTGTGTAAAAAGTATCTTAGTTTACTTTTATAAAAAATCTCAAAGTTCTTAAAAATCATTAAATACTTAGAAATTTAAAAATAAATTAATAACAATTTCGGGATAAAATTTATGAAAATATCCTTCAGATCAAAACTGTATTCAACTAAGCAATTTTAATACTCTGTTAAAATTCATTTATTTAAACTTTTTTGAAAAATACTGATGTCTACATTTAAAAAATAAGTAAAATAATGCTTCTGATAAATGCTAATGTGAAATATCTTCAATTCTTACTAAACCAACCTTTTCTTCAAAATTCTTATAAGAGCCTGAAGATAATTCAATATTACAAGCTGATACTTCAGAATGTTTTTCGTAAGTATGCAGTTTAATATCTGGTAATTTATTTTACAGTTATATAAAATTAAATATGTTATGAGTAGTGCTAATTATATTTAAAGATTTATATTGAAATTAGATAGGAATAAAACTACAGAAAAGATCTTTTTATGAACAATTGTTTTCCTCATAATTACAATTGTAATTTATTTTTCAGGCTAAGTTAACTTAGCCTGAAAGATAAGTGATGAAAATTTAGAATTTTCAGCTGTAATACGTAGGATATTAATTTTATTGTGATTTTATTTTCAAATATTAAATAAATACAACTACATTTACCAAATATACATGAATTAATTTTATATAATTATATACATTGCAACATTTATTATCATGATTCTTAATAACTTAACAACAATAATATTTTTTATTTCAACACAAATTTTATAAATGGCTTTCAACAAGAAATATGATGCAACTCTTTTATTCCAGTACATCAAATACATTTTTAGGACTGTAAAATTATTACATTAAGAATATTATTTCAATGTAATCAAGTATATTATCATTTAAAATAATTAAAACTTTACTTATATAAATTAATTCTAAAAATGTATGATGATGCTTTCTCAATAAATAAAAATTTATAAGTCTCAAAAAATTATTTTTACAATATATTAATTCTTAAAGTAAATTTCATATATATATATATATATATATATATATATATATATATATATATATATATATATATATATATATATATATATATATATATATATATATTATTAGTTTGATCCAAATTTTATCGAATGATACGTTAGTTTCTTCTTTAAATCTTTATAATTGATAAAATTTGATTCCTAAAATTTGAAATTGAATTAAAAGTATTTCACGCTTGCTTTGATATGCGAGCATAGTTTCAAGTTTCTAAAAAAATGCTTCAGCTTAATAAAAAATTTGCTAAAATTCACAAAAAATAATAATAAATAAAGGCTGAAAATAAATAAAATGCCCATAAAATATTAACATAAAATGTATTTTTAAAAATTCCCATTTTTACAAATGTTTTAATCTCTTTTAAAATGAAATATATTTATTCTTCATCCGCTTTTCAGTTTATCTTCCTTCATCAAACTGAGGAACAGAAAAGTATACATTCTTAGTTGTAAGCAATGCTACGGGCCAAGCAAAAGCTTGGAATGTGGTCCCGAGAAAACTCAATGTCAATGTTAGAAACCAAAACAACGTAATAGCAACTTAAAATATCGTTGCGAAACAACGATATTGGCTTTAAAGTTCCGGAAGTTCTAAAATAGCGATAACGGCCTTAATGTTACAAAACAACGAGAACAGCTTTAATATTCTGGAAGTTACAGAACAACGATAACGACTTTAACGTTACAAAACAACGAGCACAGCTTTAACGTTACGAAACAACGAGAACAGCTTTAACGTTACAAAACAACGAGAACAGCTTTAACGTTACAAAACAATGAGAACAGCTTTAACGCTGTAAAATAACATAAAGTGGAAACGTTCTACAATACCACAACGACTTTGAGAAGTTACCATCCCAAACAACACAATTTCATCCAGTAGACGTCGATATGACATCCTCAACGGGATGTACTCTAATCCAGTAGACGTCTCTTTTTGGTCCAGTTTAGATCCATGGCACGTCAAATATCCAGCTATTTTACGTCCACTATACGTCTACGAGACGTTGCCAGTGGATGGCTCATGGACGAAATTTGGATGTATTCATACGCACTGCTCTATACTAGGTAGTTTTATGGATGTATTCTAGATGTGTGTAGATTTTGAAATAATCCCTCATCTATCTTAGTGGCTCATATATTTTTGTCCACTAGACAAAGAGAAAATTATTTTTAATTAGCTTGTTACTTATGAAATTGCTTTAGCATCACATTTTTCTTAATTTTCAGTCAAATATCCTAGATTTCTGACAAATTTACTGTTCAAGTTTAGTTAATGTAATAAAATTCTCACAATTGATAAATTAGTATTATTTTTATGCTCATTATTTTATGGTTAACCTTTTGAAAATTTAGTTTCTTATTGTTTAAAATAAAACGATTCTTTTTTCTTACTTCTAAAAGTTAAAAATTACTTCTAAGAAGTTTCCAGTGAATGCATAAATTAATAAATTACTATTATAACTAGAGAGTAATACTGTAGTCAAGGATATTTTTATTTGTGGAGTGTAATTTTTTTTTATTTTAATGTCAGCAAAATTATTGTTCATACTTTATTTTTTTAATTAATTTTGTAGTAAGAGAAACTTATAAGAATTATTTCTCAGCCATATATTTTAACTAATTAGATATTATTTCAACAATGTCTTTTTTTGTAAAAGATAAAAGAGAAACTTTTATTTAATTAAAGTTTTCCACTCAATTGAATATTCCAAATTGTTATGACAAAAATTCTGAAAATTACTTATTTCATTGTTTAAAAGCTGAATTATTTTCCTTTGTAAATGTTAAAATTTGTTTAAGAAAACATTCCAGCAAGAGAGTGTAAATCTTAATTAATTCAAGAAAAATATAACAAACTAATAGATTTTATTTTTAATGCACACAATTTTTATTCTGATTATTTACATTATACATAAATATTAACAAATATAATTTCACCATCTGTTGTGTTTGAATACTGTGGAGTTCACCACGCAGCATCTGAAAATAAAGTACATTTAAAATAATTAGCAATAACAATTAACATTTTCAGATGAATAACCTCAGACAAAATAGTAAAAATCCTGAAGACAATTTTCATCAATATTTAATTTATTTCTTATCAATCTGATTAATACATTAAACTGATTGGATGTAAATCTCATTATTAAAAAACAGCGTAAATTAATCAGAAAAATATCAAAAATTTCCTTCACTAATTTAAGACATTAAGTAACTTTATAAAAACATAGTTAGAAATATTTTTATTTTAATTCAGTAAATGTTTTAAATATATATTTAGTAATTCAATTTCTAAGAAATATCAGCTTTGTAAATATGGTAACCTTTGTGTTTGATTAAATAATTAAAATTACAAAATGTTTAAAGTATGTTACAAACACCTTCAAATTATCAAATAGAATTGAACATTACTTTTATAATGAAAACAGTGCTTAAGTAATCAAACAGAGAATTGAATTTATATATTAGCGCTTACATAAATATATTTCATTAAAAAAATTTTTTATGAGAAAAGTGTATTTTTTCATCATTTCTACAAAAGAAAACTTTCAATGACATGCTTATTCAAACATTGCACTTACCTAAAACTAACTGCTTCATATTCAGTTCATTAAAGGATTTCTTCGTAGCACCAAAAGAACTGAACTCAGGTGCAAGATTATTGGCCATCAATTTTTTTAGTGATGCTTATGGTGCAATTCCCAGAAGAAGTTCCCCCAGACAAGCTTAAAAAGTGGCACTGAAACAAAACAAATAAAAATATAAATATTTTATAATTAAAAACATTTTATAATTTAAATTTGAAATTACTGTATTAATTTTGGCAACATCCATACATTATGTAGTCATAATAATAATTATTATTTACAGCATAAAATTCACATAAGTTTTAGAAAAATAAATCTAATATATATTCCTATACATTTAATAAAGCATATATATAAAAAATAATTATTTAAACAATACAAAATCAAATCAACTATAATATAGTAAAAGCGCAATACAACACAATTTCTTCCAATAGACGTCGATATGATATCAGGTGGATGTACTCTAATCCAGTAGACGCCTCATTTTGGTCCAGTTTAGATACATGGCACGTCAAATATCATAATACCAATTTTAGAAATGTTTATCTTTTTCATTACATATATGCTAAACCTAAGGGACTAATTTCTGGAAAAAATATACTACTTAATCTTTTACCCTTTGGAATTGATTAAATAACTGAAATTACAAAATGTTTAAAATTTGTAATGAATCTTCAAATTAGAAAAACAAGAATTAGATTAATAGGTAAAATTTAACATTACCATTAAAAGAACAGAACTTAAATAATAAAATATAGAATTGAATTTACATATTAGTGCTAAATATAAACAGAAATGTTATTTACTAAGGAATACATTAAATATTTTGATTAAACATTTTTACAACAGTAAACGCTTAATAAAATTTAAAACATGATATATTTATTTACAATTTGCACTCAGTAGAAACAAATTGCCATGTTTTTAATCCTTTAAAGGATTTATTTTCTTTTGCTCTACATTAGTTCCAAATAAGCATAAATAATATAGAAAAATTAATTTATTTTTTTAATTTGCTTATTTTAAATTTAATCTCATCCTCAGGTATATAAATTTGTAATTCTCATTTAACTTAAAAGGAAAACAAAATTTAGAATTTATAAATGATGTACATTTTAATACAATTCAACTTTATCAACCAAAATAATTAAAGCATAACACAATAAAAAAATTTTAAATCTAAAATATAAAAAGATAACTATTTATAAAACAAATTATTTATTCAATTTATTTGAAACTAGGTTCAGCCCATCATAAGCAATTTTTCATGCAAAGCAGAGCAGAATATGAAACACTATAGAAAAAATGAATTTCCAATCAATATTCAATAAATAAATGATGTTTACTGTGATCAAATGTGTATATCTTTTTTAATAATATTCAAATTAGATTAATAAAGAAGACATATTTAATAGAACTAAAAATCAGGTTATTGTGTGAAACGTAGATGCCATTCTGTTTATTTTTGCCAGTAAAGTCTTTGAAGTCTGTAGAAAAGTGAACTACAACAAAATAGCTTTAAAGGAATACAATTAAAAATAGAAGAATATTGATATTTCTGTTTAAATATAAATCAGAGGATAACTTATTAAATCAAATTAATCAACAGAATTTGAATGGAAGTACACATATAATATTCATTCCAGAAACATTGTTCTGTTTACGTAATCATTTTGCTTTTTAATTTCATTGAGAGCATGCTTCTTAACTTCCTTTCAGGCCATACACATGCAAGCAAATGGTTTGAATTTCAGAAATTCCAGTTAGTTACTAATTTCATTTTTTACAATAAACTAAATTTTTCTCATACAAAAAGGTTTTAACTATACTAACTTAAAAATAACTTTAGTGAAAATGAAATCAATGTATTAAGAGTTTCATTTGCTATTATAATTTATGATTTTTTTCTGAAAATGTGAGCATTCTTATATTAATTTACTTAGATATTTAAAGTGTGATTAAAAAAATAATTTATTTTGAAGATATTATGATCATATAGTTTTTGTAAGAGTATTAAACATAATAATACAAAATAAGAATATAAAAAATGTTCAACATCACAAGCATTATGGAAGTAGGAAATTTTGCTACCAAATTAAGTGTACAGAAAATATTATAGAAAATCACATTCACAGATCACACACAGTCACATTCTAAATGCTTAATCACTGAAGATGTAAACATTTCATACTAAATGATTTTACATAATCTTAAACATCATTTTTCCTTAAAATAAAAAAAAAATGCTTACTTCAAATTCTAGAACCTTTAGTAGACAGCAAGAGAAGTTCTCCAGAAAAGTAAGAATTCCAAATCTGGTATGGGAAATAAACATATCTTCCATTTAACTACAAAATACAAAAATTAATTTTCAAATATACATTTTAATAGCTCTTCATTTGAAATATTAGTCCAGCATACATTAAATTAATTGGGTAATATAATTTTTTCTAGCAAAGTAGCAAAATCTTAAATTATTGATTTAAAATTTGATATTCAAAAAAAAAAAAAAACACTCAGATTTTTTAATTCAGCAGTAAAAAGTATTTTAATTTAACATTAAATCTTTGAATCAAATCCTAATATTGATTAATTTTTATCTTGTTGAAATCAAGATATAAATACACAAGTCTTTGTATGACAAAATAATAATAAATTTAAGCAATTTTGGAGAGAAAAAATGGTTTTTACTAAAAAAAATTACTTTGTGGTATTTTCATCCAGCAATTTTCACCCTAATCGCAATGTTTGCATTTTTTGCCTAAAAATAATTTTAAAAGTTAAAGACAAAAGAATTATTACATTCTGCTATCAAGCACAATTTATAAATAAAAGCAATAGTTACCTTTTAACGTTAATTTAAAATAGTTACAAATGTAATTTTTTAAAGTAAAAATACACTTTAAACATGGTTTTCTACACTTAGATAAAACTACTCAGTTTTTAAACCTTATTTCTTTTATGACTTCTTTGGAATAAAAATAAGTTATTTAAAAAGAAAAGCAATTATTTTTTAACTTACTTCGTTAAACACTTCTTAACGTAGCAATAAACGACTGTAGACTGTGAGGCAAACGATAATTTAAAATTATGGAAGGAATAAACATAAATAATTACAATTGCAGTTAATTACCTACTTTTAATACATGTCACGATAACATCCTTTATGAATGTCTTAAGTACGTCCACCATGGACGTCCAAATTACATCTATCATGGACATATAAATTACGTCTATTACAGATCCAAATGCTAATAATCCAAAACTCATCCATCGTGGATGTCAATCCGACGTCGATAGAAGACCATCCAATTCACATCTAACCATGGACGTCTTTATGACATCCAAAAGGTATCCAGGACGTCTTTTGGACTCTATGGATCTTTAAAAGACGTCCAATAGACGTGTGTGGTTGTATGGGATTACAAGAACGGTTTCAGCAGTTAAGGAAAAGAAAAACGTTATCTTAATAACATAATTTTTAAAGAACGTGTTATTTATTAAACGGTTATTTGTTGATAACAGTTCTTAAATAACAGTTCCATTAAATAACGGCCATCTCTATTAAAAACAGTTATTTATCAGGTTACAGTTAAAATTCACATCTCACAGTTACCAATATTATTATACAAAACAGAATTCAGAGAAAATGAAACAAAAGATAATAACTCATATTTTGGTGTTTAAAATATTGTTTACAACTAATATAATACAATTACATATATTATTATTTATTTTTAGAAACAGAAATATTATTCCAATTTATACTATTTTAAGAAATTAATTACAGTATTACAACTGGATCATGCTGCCACCTGTCTAATATCTGTATTAAGCCTAAGCCTAATGGTGGTACTTACTTAGGGATGGGGCTTTGTTACTTTTCCTGTACTTAGTACGTACTGAGTACAGTTACTTTTAAAGTAACAAGTATTTTACCGATTACATTTCGTACTTGTTACAATTTCTTTTGTACTGCCATCTATCGGATTAAAATATTATGACAAATATTTTAAAATTTTATAAGTAAATTGAATAAAAACTAAATTAATAATAAATAAATTAATAATTAATTAAAACTAAATAAGTAGATCAATAATATTTTATATAAAACCATAAAATTAATTAATTTAATTAATGTTAATTTAAATTATTATCATTTATAAATAAGCATTCACTTAAATATTAATGAAAAGATCTATAAAAATAATTCTTATTATTTATGCAACATTTCAGTAATGGCAAGTTTTTGTTTTTCCTGTAATGCTTTAATTTCTAGTATGAGACAAACAAATATAAGTTGTTTATCTACAAACCGTTTTTTTTCTTTGTAAAAAATTGTAAATTTCTAAATCTTCTTAAACGTAATTCATTCAATATAAAAATCATGACATTTTATTATTTACATTTATTTTCAGAATTTATATCTGTTCTAAGTAAATTTTCCAATTATTCAATCGTAATTTTCAAAGACGTCCAATGTTAATTAAAATATAAAATTAGATGAGATAATATAATTTCAATTTTTCAACCTAATCAGCTTAATTTTTTATTAGAATTTAGTAAGACTTTCCAATTATGTAAATGAATTTTTATAATTAACTTGTGAATATTTTGCAAAAATTGTAAAGTGGGAAGTTTAATCAATTACAAAGAGGTTTTATTTTACGTTAAACAAAGAGGTTTTACTTACAAAAATACAGCAATTAATCAGAAAAATCAACTAAAACTTAATTTCCTTTATTTTTCTATAATTAAACATTAACGAGACAAACATAGTAAAAAATTTTTTATGTACAATAGATAATAATTTTTATTATAAAAGACGTTTACTTGTTTATATTTTTATGTAGTAGATAAACCAGTTTTTTCTAAAATAAAAATTGCATTAACACACATATCTTGTTTCAGTTTCCTGAACCTTAATCAATTTATGGTTAAATAAAGTAGCTTTGCAATTAAAACTATAGTTTTCATTATTAATATATTAAAAATGTTTAAGTAAACATAATTATTTTATATTAGATATAGTTGCATAAAATTTCAATAACTATCAAAAAATATAAAATAGTTTTACCAATAATCTAAATGTTATAATGTATTAAGGTAAAATATTGAGAAACAACGTTTAATAAAAAATGGAGAAACAAAAATACATACATTTTATTTACATCAATCCATAATTTAAGAAATAAACATGACAGTAACACATGATGGTCTAAATAAAGATAAGGTAAAAATTAACTTAATTAAAGTTTTTTTTTCATTTCGAATTCTTAAACTAAAATGAATAAACTACCTTTATTAGGTTTAAATCAACATTCTCATTATCTGAATAAAAATAAATCGTATGGTAAAAAATACAAAAGAACATATTTTCTAAAAGTTTAAATTCTATATATTTACAGTAAAATATAATGAAACTAAAACATGGTTGAATAAAAAATAAACATATTTATATGGAATTATAAAAAAAATATGCATAGCAAAAATAACAATGGAAGTATGTAAGCAGATTTATATAATTTAAATATTTTTTTAATTTAAGAAATCTGACCTTATTTAATGTTCAAATAAATATGTTATATATGTTCATAAAATAAAATTTTTAAAAGAAATAATAACAAAAATAAAAGTTAATAAAAATTACTAAGTACATAACAAGAATACCATGCTTTTCTTATATTTAAAAAAACGTCATATATTTGAAAAAGAATAACAATCACTAAATAACTGCAACGAAATAAATGTACATGCGTATTTTATTTCCCAATATAAATTCATATCTCTCTCTCCAACCCAAAGAGATCTTTCAATTCCCAAGTATCTCTCTTCTATTTACCCAGTTAAACCAACTGTCATTTCTTTCTCCCACCCAGCCTCCTTACCATAAGAAGCTACCATAATCTCATAATTCATCCGTTTGCATCGATATATCGATGATATTGTTACTTGTACTCGCTCTGTCATTGGCTCTTCTGTACTTGTTACAGAAGAGCCAATGACAGAGCGCAATGTAAACTTATTACTTTGTAACAAGCACGTACGCACATACTCGCTGATTACTTTGTAACAAGCAAGTACAAAGTAACAAGCAAGTACAAAGTAATAAGCAAGTACAAAGTAACAAGCAAGTACGTGAGTACTTGCTTGTTACTTTGTAACAACCACGTACTCACGTACTTGCTTGTTACTTTGTAACAACCACGTACTCACGTACTTGCTTGTTACTTTGTAACAACCACGTACTCAAGTACTCGCTGATTACTTTGTAACAAGTACGTACTCACGTACTCGCTCTATTTTAGAAACTGGTCAAGTACATTGTACCTGCATTTGTCTGAGGATACTCGAACTCGCGCTGACTTTGTTACTGGAAGTACTGAGTATTTGGAAGAAAAAGTACTGATTACAGGTTGTTACATTCAAATACTGATTACAAAATACTTGTTACAGGTATTTCTTCCCATCCCTAGTGGTACTATTCTATTAACACAATGAATGATTCTTCAATTATAAAAAACGGCCCTTTTCAGGGCCAATTCATGCTATGGATTCAACAGGGGGATATACGGGTATTCGTGTTGCCTCCGCCAAATGACACATTTCCTCACTTTCTTCGCCAAATCTAAGCGATTACAGTCACAGCATGGTAACCCAGCTACGATGAGCTGTAGGCGGAGCTATCGTT
Organism: Latrodectus hesperus; assembly: GCA_037975125.1. Lineage (NCBI taxonomy): Eukaryota > Metazoa > Arthropoda > Arachnida > Araneae > Theridiidae > Latrodectus > Latrodectus hesperus. Next base: position 51,558,572 of record CM075854.1, on the reverse strand, counting down.
GCCCGGGGAAAATGTGATTGGGTGAAATATAAGGTGGAGAAATAAACATCATTATGACATGTGAGTGAACGTAGTATATTTAGCAGCGTTTTTCTTGTTCTAAGATATTTCGTTCATATTAGGATTTAATTTCATATTCATATTAGGATATTTCGTTCATATTAGGAATATTAGGATTTTTTTGATAATTTTATAAAGCGATTGTCTTATTATATAATGGAAAAAGATTCAAAAATAATTCTTTGCCATTTTGCACTTCAAATATTAAAAGTATTTTATCGGCATTAATAGACGTTCATTTACAAATATAAAAATCAAAAACATTTATTGTTAGTAAAAATAACTAAAAATAAAAGAGTTTGATTTTTATATTTGTTAATAACATAACACAATAAGTAACTATAAATATGATACAACAAAAACATAGACAACAATCTATCATACCTTACATCCAAGCGAACATGATATAAAGAACTTAAATAAATACTTTTCTTGTTGGTGTAACTCATTTTTTTAAAACAATGATGTTATTAATGCATTTGGTACCAGTGGTTATGACATTTCAATATTAATACTTGGACCTTTAAATGAAAAAGTTAAATATAACATAACCAATAGTATTACTTACCTTCTATAAATAAAATTATTTCATCAAAACTCATCATGTGCTTTTAAAAGCAATGAAAAGAGAAATTAGATAATTTAAATTGAAGCTTGCATGGTAGTTTAAGTACTTATTGATGATTTTCCCTATTTTTTCAGCAATTAAATTTAAAATTGTTTTTGCCATATTATATCTGATAATCATAAATTACATGAATAAAAATTAGCATATTTATACTTTATATATTTTATCTGAAAGTATATAACATATTACATAAGTATTATTAAATACTATAATTTACATATGTATTCTCCTACTTACCAAAATTAAATATATGTAATAAAGGAATAAATTTTTTTGAATTAAACCTGTGAATTAAATATATTTATTGTGTATATTTTTATGTTGAAATTACTAATCACAAATTTTTTGCAATGGCATATTCAGCATTTCTCATTATTCAAACTCCAAATCATTCAAATATAAGATATTAACTCTTGTTAATGCAATAAAACCCCTTATTTTGTAACATTTGCTGAGCTTATAATTTAATCTCCAAGTTTTTTGCCCAGATCACATAAATCTCGACATATAAGTATATATTTATTTAACTGCTTTTTAATTATTTCATTTATACAGTTTGTTTTGCAAGTTCATGAGATTATATAAGTAGTTACAAATATGCAAAAGAAACTAAAGGGTTGTAACAACTAAAAATCAATTTATAAAAAACTATTATCTATAATTATGGATATTTGTCTTCAACTCTTATTACTAACATCCGTGCAATTTGTAAGTTTATTCTTGTGCGTAAAGAATTAATTTTGACAAGAGATTTTCCCACGCTTTCTTGAGAAATTTTGATCTGAAAACTCAGCAAACTGAGTCACTGGATCTCGGTCATCCAAAGTGGCAACGATCCTCCCTTGAGAAATTTTGAGTACAAATACCACAGGAAGTTAAACTGCTTTTCCCACATCTGGTAATAATTTAAAATCGATCAACAAACTAGGGGAGATAACACTTTTCCATGAACCAGAATATCTCATGTCAATAAAGTAAGCAATTATAAAATGATCTATCGAGACACAGGTGCTGTTTGCGTTTTACCCAGTTCATGGGAATTTGAAGGATATCTATTTTGGTGCCCTCCCACAATAAATAGTAATATAATATAAACTCATAAAGAGATTATAATGCAAATAATAAAAGCACTTTCTTTATAATAATTCAAGTTGTAGAGAGTTTTGAAGATTTAGGTTATGTTTTAAATTTGAAACAACAAAAATCGAATAAAAAATAATCAGAACTCTAGAATTGGATTCAGAAATGTAACATGAGAATAATAAAATTTGCTATAATTTATAAATAATTTAAAATAATTATTAATTTTACATATTAATATAATTATTTTCAAAAATGTATATTTTACAGCAGTGAATGATGTTAATATATAATATATATAGATTAAATGTATTTATAAATAACAGTGAGTTAGGATAAATTAATTAGTTATGCAGTTCATTTGCCATTAATGATGAATTTGATTAATTACTTCATCAGTGGTGATCACTTCAATTTTTTCAAATTCGCCGCTTAAAAATGCTAAGTCACTCCAATAATTTTGTCCCATGGTTGATCGTATATGTCAGAATTAATTTTAATTTACTGAACGAACGTTCACAGCTAACAATTGACGTTGAAATAGTAAAAATTGTCTGTACACTCATAATTTTAGTAACATCTTCACATTATGCAGCTTCAATGGAGTTTAAGATTTAATTTCTTTGGAGCATTGAATTATATACTTATATATTTTTTATAATAAAATCATAAATATTCTCAGCCAAAACATGTAAATTTGTAATATTTTTTATTTTTCAAAAACTGAAACACTCAGTATTTAAGTTTTCTATTGACTAAAATTCTTATTGGGAATTAGACTTTTAATTGTTGTTCCCGATCTAACTAGACCTTGTAAAAAAGATAGTTTAAGGACAAACAAATCAATGCAGGTATTCATACTAGACAAGAGTTTTAACATTCTTATCTCATGATTATGCGAAATTGTCTCAGTCGTTTACTTTACCAATGATGAATGTCTACTTATTTTTAATTTTTAATAGGACATTCTTACGATTTTAAAATATTTATTTTTTTTATTCAAAAGAGCTTGTTTTTGTTTTTTCATATTGTTTTACGCAATGACATATTTTCTTTTTGATTCAATAATTTATACATTAAGATCTTTTTAATTTTTTACAGTGCAGAATCAGCATAAATCGAACATTATTTTTTACAATAATTATGCCCGATTTCATTATATTCCTCCAGAATGATTTCTCTTAAGCTAAAACAGGTTTTTGTTATAAATTGTAATAATTAAAAATAGGTTTTAAATAAGTAAATGTAAAGAACACGAGCAAGACAGAAAACGAAATTCGATATATTTTTTTTTTGTTCCAAAAATCAAGATTTTTAAAAGTCAAAATTTTCGAACCAAGTTCATCGTTTTTAACAAAACCATATTATTGAAGAATATTAAATCTTTGTGATTTCTAGGTTTTTAATTAATTTTACATTAAATCTAATTTTAATTTAAAAATTAAATAGCTTGCTCGTAGATTTATCATTTTAAATACTTATATAATTTTATAAATGATCGACAAAAAATGGAAAATCTTAGTTTTAAAAAATATGTTTTTTGGTAAATAAAATAATGTAGGTTACATGAATTTTTGTTGAACGTTAAAAAATAACTTTGTAAAATTAATTTAATTCGATCAAACTTGATTTTAAAACGAATCATAAAACTTTAAATAAAATTTTAACATTTACAACAGTAATTAATATATTTAAATTTTTCTTCATAATGAAATTATTTTCATAGAAAAATTATATTTATGTCAGAGTCATGCTAATACCTGAGCTTCGTTTCCCTTTTCTGATGAATATATAGCTTTGTGACAAGATTATATTTATCAGAAAATGGAAACAAAGCTTAGGTATTAGCATGATGCATACTTTTACTGAAGATACAAATGTTTTAAAAGTAAATACTTGCAAATTAATGTTATAATTATACTTTCAAGGTTTATTTATCATATTTATCTATAAGAACTAACTAAAAATATGAAAATATATCGAGAGATATAAAATAATCAAAAACATAAATCTTAACATGATGAAATTAATTTTAATTCTATATCGTAATATTTGGTTAATATTTTTTGTTTGGAATCAAATATTCAAATTTAAAAAATAAGGTTTTAAAACAATATTAATTTTCTAAAATGTATAGAATTTTCGCCACTTAGTAACCACTTGTTCCAACAGATGTTTACAAAATGCACATCAGTTTCAGAAACATAAAAAATGATGTTACTATAAATTAATGATCAAATTTAAATATGTAAAAAGTGTTTGTATTTCGTAATAATAAACGTTATTTTGTATAAGGGAAACAGCAGAGAACAAGATAAATTATTTAATTTCTTAACTGTGAGGTTCAAAATTATTTCAATAAATGTTTATGTAAGTTTTAGGATATTTTAAACTAATATTCCCTAAATACAATCATTGATTAAAAGTTAATGTTTCTTACAAATTCCGGAAAATATTAAACTTCCTTCATCAGTAAAAGAAATATTTTCATTTAATGATTTAAGAACTATATTTTAAATATTACATTTTGATTTTCAAGTACTTCAATAAATAACAGCAATACTAAAGGTTATACTTTACATTCCTGAAATAGAATATTACAAATAAACACTACGGTATGATCAATCCTTTTTGTGTGTTTTAGAAATAAAATTTCAATGAGTAAATTCTGATATTAAGCTAAAAAATTTGGGTTTGAATAAAATATCTCTAATATAAGAAATAAATTTTATAGTTGCGGTAAGATAATAAATTAAGATACTTGTTTTTAATAGGTTAACATTAAAGCAAAATTAATGCTGTCGAAACTAGGTAAAGTATTTATTTCCGATTAGTGAATTTATGCTCACAAAAATGTATTTTATAAATATTTAGTACTTTAATCAAAACTATTTAAAAAACATTTGATGCAATCAAGTGAAGCAAAATATTTATATTTTATAACTATCAAATGAAGAAGGAAGTTAAAACATTATTTTACAAAATTATTTTTTTAAGCAATGTTTCTCGAAATTTACCACTTCTGATCTTTTGCATATCAAGGTAGATATAGTTCGGTGAAGGGAAAAATATTTAATGCAGAATTAATTTGAATATATGTGAAAAAATGTGTGATATTAACAGTTTTATATTAAATATTTAATAACTAAATTACTATTCTAAATAGTAGCGTTAAGATTTCCCCATTTTTATTTTTGCTTTTATTCTCCTTCTAAAAACAATTTTCATGCGTGAGATACATTTATTTTAATATTTAGGCATAACAATTCAAGAAATACTAAAATAAATATAATAACAATAGATTCCAGTAAGGAATGATATTTTTTACAAAATTATAGAAACAGAAATCATTCGGATCATGAAAAATTTACAATCAACATTTTTTCCAAATATTTAAACAGAAGTCAGTAGCTTACTATTTCCCCTAAAAGCTAATGTTAGGCAATTAAGTTAGTTTATTATTTTTTCTAATTATTAAAAATATACAATTTTGTCAAAATTCTTCAGTTTGTAAGTATTACAGCATTCAATTTTATAAATTTTATAAAAACTTTTAATGATTTTGAAAATTATTTGATGATTTTAGAAATATAATGTTGATGTTGCAAGGATTAAAGCTAATTATCAATTAAACAACGAATTAACTAGTTACTACAGATATTTAAAAGTTTTTCTGATTTTTTGTTTAAAAGATATGACGCATTTAACTACTTTAGAGCAATGATTAAAATCATTTGATCCAATCTAATATTTTTTATTTTTTATATCAGAAGAAAATATATATATATATATATATATATATATATATATATATATATATATATATATATATATATATATATATATATATATATATATAAATATATATATATATATATCATAAAATATATATGATAGCTATGACAATGAATATCATATAATTATAATTTATAATTTTAAAATATTTTTCTACGTATATATATATATATATACACACGCACAGACATGCACACACACACATATATATATACACGTAGTAAAATATTTTAAAGATATAAAATCATACTCATTGTGATAGCCATCATATATATATATATATATATATATATATACTTTAGAATTTAAATACAAAAATTGCTTAGTAATAAATTTCCAGATAATATTTTCTAAATAAAGAAAATTCATATTTAGTGTTGCAAAAAATTATAACAGGGACTTGTAGAAATTTTCTAGCCGGACATTCACAAAGCAAACCACTAGCACATGTTGGTTTCTTCAGCTGACAGCGATTGATGGACTTCCCCGCTGTAAGTCATTACAATGCAATTATTTTGAGATGTTCTAGTGTAAAGCCGGAAATAAGTCCCATCAATAATTAGAGGCTTTTGTATTCTTGACAAGAGCTAATGGGGGTGTTATACAGGGTGTTATATCTGTTTCTTATTGATTAGTAAGAATGACATCTAACGCAATTCTTGTATTTGTAATTTAATTTTAAGAATTTTTCATTAATGATATTTCAATTTTATGAAGTTTCCCCTTTCTTTTGAGAGCTATATCTCATCATGTTATTGTTGTTAAAATACAATTAAAAGTTAACATTTTATATTTACAAAACAAAATATAAAATTTTAATAAAATATTGTTTGTTAAATAAAAGGATCTAATATCTTATAAAAAATTAATAGAATGTTAAATAATATTTTAGAAAAGTAAAATATTTAAAAAATTTTTCATTTTGATTTTTTTAAATAGTAAATAACCACATCCAGAGAGAAGTGCTGACGACATATTTATCAGCCGAAGCAATATTAATTATATATTATATTTTTTATTTGAAATAGAAAAGATTTATTTGATTAATCAATATTATAATTTTTTATAGACATGTAACTTGACTTCGGCTATATAACTTGACTATATAACTTTAAACTAAAATAGAAGACATTTCAAAAGTTTAAATTTATAACTGCAAAAAGTATAAAAAATAAAATTTTTCATTAACTTTCCTCCTTTTCCATAATCATTTGCATATTTTTAGTACAGTTTTCATTATTTTTTGAGGTATTTTGTAAATTACTAGAGGTAATATTTTAACTAAGGACGCTTAGTTTCTTATTAAGAAAAAGCAATTTGGCCAGTACATTTCGGGGATAATATTTTTAAGTAACATTTGTTATATATACAGTTTAATTGTAGGTATATCACATTTACAGTTTTTCTGATAAAGAAGTAATGCTTCTTTATCAGATAAAGTGCAAACGTGATATACTCTTCTCTTTTACTATAAATTTTTGAAATTAAATTTTTGAAAAATAATTACAATGTATTGATAAATCGCAATTTATATTTAGGTTGTTGAAATACATTTAATTGTATAAATATTGAAATTCTGTTCTAGGATAACTATTGAAAATTACAACATTAATGAATCTTGAAAATTAATTTTTAAGTTAGTTAAATAATCAGCTATAATTTTAGGAAAAATTGAATGTCTTTTAAATTTTAAACGATATATCTACTAAAAGAAAAATAATTTTATTTTTTTCAGTATTTGTGATTTGGCTCATATTTTATACACTCTTTGAAAATAATGGCAAAATTATATTTGGTTACCAGCTGAAGGTAAATACTTTTATAACAAGCAACTTTTGAATAATTTATATCATTGAGAATTTCTCTTTGAATATATATTTCCTAAAATGAATATTTTTCTTTTGAAAGAAAAATTTAAAATAAGGCAAAAACATTGCTTATTCAAAAGGAAATTTTAATTTTTAGATTTAAGAAAATAACATTAATCTTATAATACTCTATAAAGGTATAAATACTATAAGCAAGAAAAATTAAATTATTAACTATGACTATCAGATCTGACAATAATTTTTTTCCAGTCTAAGGACATGAACAATTTTTAAATATTTGATCAAATTTGAACTTCAAAATCTGCCTTATTTTTGTGTAAACTTATGCATAAAAGATATGATTAAAAACATACATAAAACTACTGTTTTCTAGAATGAGTATTAATAATATATTTTCATTTTTGTAATAGATGGAGTAATAAAGAAATAATTTTGCTCACTTCTAATCAATAAATGGTGATTATCAAAAAAATAATTTTCTATTCTTTGGATGAGTACAAATCTTTAAACATTTATTCCAATTATAAGTTTCATTTTATTACATAGTTAATTTCACACTTTTAAAGGATTTGAAATTAAATACTCAATTTAAATTCTGAAGCTACAAATAAATGGCAAATTAAATTGATTAAATAAAAATTTATTATTAACATGGTTTTAGATAAAGTAAATTGAATTGTAAAATAAGATTAGAAATTTAATTTTAGAAGTAGTTAGATAAATGACCTATTTTGTTAACAGAATTTATTCCATACACATTTTATAAAATTTAAAAGAAAGATAAATTTTACAATTATTCTGTGATTAACAATTTATGATTCAAAAAAATTTAATTTCTTTTATTAAAGAGAAAAAAATTGAATTCATGAATCATTATAGAAAGCGATTTTAAATATTATTGCATTCATTTGCTTTTCGATTCATAAAATTTCTGTTAGCGTTTTCCTCATTTGCTTGCATTATTACAACCGCTCTACTAGGTCACGTCATTCACCACACCCCTTTTCAGACTACCTCTTTAGGTTTGTATTAAATAAGGAACGTCGCCAAAATGTACCAAGTACGGTTACAGTTTACCTAGCCAACACGACTTCCCGTAAACTCTCCATAACATTCAAATTGGTACTAGACGTAAGGATCTGGATTTTTTCTGTAACTGTCAGTTTTCTGAATTCAAAAACTTAAATTTTCATTCATTTCAATTCATAAAGGCATGTGTATTCAAATGCATTACCTGATGGAGAAATAAGAGAATGTATGCTACATTCTCATTGAAGTACATTAATTGTATATATTGTTGCATATTAAAGGCATGTGTATTCAAATGCATTACCTGATGGAGAAATAAGAGAATGTATGCTACATTCTCATTGAAGTAAAACTGTAAAATTTTCATGTTTCACTGTATAGTATGGGATGTTTGCATCATGTTTCACTGTATTCACTAGAAAATTTCACTGTATATTATCTTATTATTGAATCATATATATATATATATATATATATATATATTATTTGTGTGTAATTTAAAATTCTTTAATATATTAAGTACTTTACTGGATTTTTTATACTCATTTTTATAAAAGCATGTCTTAATTTAATATAAAATCATGTTTATCATCCAGCTTATTGTAATTGCTGAGAGCACAAAAACTAAAATATAATTTTAAAATACAATAATTAAAAGTACTATTCTATAATTTATTTACATTCAATAAATAATAAAATATATAAAAATGAGAAATATATAATACATACAAAAAGACAGTTTATAATAATCAACCAAATATTTTTTGATAATTTTCAATAAAACTGTGTAGGTGCCTATTTTAAAAAAAATCAACTTGTTATATAATATAAAATAATACTTAATACTTGTGTAAATTAAAAGAAATAGCATTATAAAAAATAAACAGCTTAAATTTAATAATCACCTTTTGCTCTCATCTCTTGTTTTTCTCACTCTTGCTACAATCTTACTGTTGGTTCTTTGTATCTTAATGTAGATTAATAATTTTAAGCAGATTATTCCCCAGAGTAATTTATGTTATCAACTAAAAAAATAAGTTAATTTAAAGCTATTTAAATGTCAATACTTTAAGTATTTATGCTGTTTATAAATTCCGAATATTGATACCTTAAATATTGGTCATTACTAGTTCAGTTACTCTTGATAATCTTCTAATTTTAAATTCATTTTTTCTTACATTCCTATAATATCTTAACATATGTAGCTCCATTAATTAAAAATATGAATAAAAAACTTATATATTTTTTGTTTTAAAAATATTAGGCTTAATGTGTGAATTTTCATTAATACCTAATTTTTTACATTTTTATAGAACAAAGTCATTACCTCAATCATATGATCCCATAAGTCTACTTTTTGGATTTATTTAAAATAACAAACAGAATAAAACAAATTATGTAATCCCTTTGAAACAAAAATTGAAATCTTTTTTTTTATAAAAAGCTCATGTAGTCAAAAATGTCCTCTGTCTGGTAAAATTTGTGTTTTTCTTTAAATTAAAGTATATTATGTTCCCCTCTTAACAAAAAGTATTTCAGAACTAAATGTTGTTCATGTATATTTAACATAATAATTTATTGTTGCCAAAACTATTGTAAAAACAAGGATACATATTTATATTGAAAACTATAAATTCATGTTAAATTAACAAAGCACATGAGGAATACATTCTCTGTACAAATATACATTAAATCTTTGCATTTTAACAAAATTATTTTCTATATTGGTTCAATTAAAAATTTTATATTAAATATGGAATTAGAATTTAAGATTTTAATGTTTTCAAATTGCCTTACAAGTGCAAAAAAAAAAATATTTAACTGCCATAGTTCAGATTTATAAGCCATAATTTATCCAAATGCACAATGAACATAAAAATTATTATTCAAATAATATTTCTTGGAGATTCACCACAAAGAACAATTTAGTTTTTAAGAAAAATAAATTCATTGAGGAAATCTCAAATGTCTTACAGGTTTTCATTACTTTAATTGCAATAAGGCTAATTAAGAATTTCCACAAATATATTTTTAAACTGGTCTATCAGTATAAATTCCATAAAAACAGATGCTTTTTTTCTTTTAAATTGTGCCAATCATTTGCTAAATGGCTTTTAAAACAAAATCACACTGAATTCCATTTATATTTATGTATATTTTCATAATTATTACTTAACAAATTAGGTTTGTTTCGTAATTGTTAATTAGGTTGATTTAGAATGTGTAATAAATATTTACTGACTGTAATTTTAGTTTTTTATCTAAATATTTTATTCATTCAGTATTAATAGTATTTGCTTACTAATTGTTTTTCCCGTGCTGTGTAAAGAAAAAAAAGTTTTAATGAATTATTTTAGTTAATTAATAAAGGGGTTTGATGAAAAATAGAAAAAAAAGTAAGCTGCTCCTAATAGTTTTTAATGATGCAAATTAGCTCTAAATATCTATTGATACAAACTTTCTTGTTATGCTGATCATTTTTGCAACTATAAGTAGGCAAGTATTTTATTTTTAAATTTAAGTGAAATGCAAGTCTTAAAAAAATCATTCAGGTATTGATTTTAAAAATACTTTGGCATCTTTCTGTAGAAATAGTATGTTACAAGTGGTCTCATGGGAATTGAGTTTCACCAAGTCTATATAAATTAGAATTGTTTCACCAATAGAAAAAACATAGCCCATATAGTTACTAATGCTAAAATATCAAACTTAGTAGCTAAATAGTAGTTTCCATTTAAATGGAATAAGATTTTTAAAAAATATAAATAGAATAAGTGTAAAAGCTTCAAGTCCAAATAAATAACTTTTTCATCAGCAAACATAATCGAATGTTTCATATAATAACGGGTTGAAAACCACACACATAAATTTCAAAGAAGAATCCTACTGTGAAGTAATGCCAATTAGTTGCAAATACTGTATAATGTTAACTTCATATATATTTGTTGTGAAGCAAATTTTCATCCTAGTTAAATCATTTTTTAACCCCAAAAATATGCATAAAAATTAAAAAAAAATATATGAATACCGTATGTGTTTTATGTTACTTTCACAAGATTTTTCTTTTATATACTTACTAACAAATGAAATAATTTTCATCATTGCAACTAGAATTTGTAGTCATTGCATATTTTTTCCCCTGGGAATTTATAATTTGTATATTCTATAGCTACTTATCTTGATATTCACCAGGTTCCCTATTGTGTTTAGTTCCCAAGTTTATTAACCCACTGAAGGGATGAAAAGCTGAGTCAACCTGGCTCAGCTCAAGGATCGAACCTCGGACCTGTGTCTTGAGAGCGCAAAGTGTCACCACTAAAATTCCGAGCTTCACGACTGTTTATAGGCAAATGTATATCAGTTTAAACTTTGAAATTCTCCCTTGTGTTCTTTGTGTAAACAAGATCAAATTTTTGACACAAATCATATTGATTCATGCCTGGTACTTATATTTTTAATATGTACTATTCAGAGGCATTGGAAGGCCAGAGAATTAATAGTGTCACAGTCAATTTTCTAGGCATTTGTAATAAATAAATATGACAAACTTATTTAGTAAAATTATGGTTTTTAAGTCTAAAAATAAAACAGTCATGTTAAATGAGGTAACACATTTAAAAATAATCTGCTTTTTAAACTGAGTTGGTCACTTTTTATCACATGCAAAATTATTAGAAAGGGTCTGTATTTAAAGTGGATTTGAAGTCAGATCAAACATTTACAGACTATATGGGAGTTTAAATCCTGAACTGATTATCACTCAATATTAATTTTGTTGTTCTTGATTTACTGAAAATTTTTGGAAAGAGCACAGGTGAAAATTACTTATGGAGTTACATCAAAGGGACGTCAGAGGAATTATTTTTCGTGATTTTCATTGAGATTTAATATGAACAGTGCAGCCATCAAATAAAATTGATGTTTGGAAACAGATTATTATGTATATCAACTATTTATAGCTGGTTCCCGATTATAAGAATCTAAGTGACAATGTTTGGGAGGGTCAACCAAGAAGTTTGTTGTGATAAGAATACTGTGAGAAATCCCTCGATCCCGATTTTCAATTGGCATATTATGAAATAGGAGCATGTTTTGGAAGACTATGGTGTATTATAGTTTCACATGAGTATTTATATTACACATGAATTTATATTTAATATTACATATGCATTCCCAATGGATTATCTACAATTTATCTCAAGGTGGAAATACATGTGTGAGATGGTGTCATAAAAAATTTAAAAATTCAACTTCTCTGCTCCAACAAATATTGTAACATTCACATGTTTTGAAACATGTGTATGTTGCAATATTTGTTGAAACTTAGGTTTATTGCTAAAAGAGTACAAAACAATCATTTTGATGTTTCTAAATAATAAAGTTAATTGTACAAATAGTGATACTCAGTTCAGTACTTGATACTTTGTTTTATCAACCCACCAAAGAAATTAAAGGCTGAGTTGACTTTGCTTTGTTTAAAAATTAAACCTCGAACCTTTCTCTTGGGAGTGCAAAGAACTACCACTACACCATCAAGTTTACAGTTCAATCCTAGTATATGAAATACAGTATTTTTAGTGACATTTTGGAGGGATTTAAATGCTTTGCTTATAATATATTTTTGTATTTGATGTTTTGAGATTAAATATTTTTTGCTGCTGCCATATCTTGAGGACTACCACAAAAATGTCAATTTGTCATTGCCAACATTTTGACAATAAACATCAACATAAAATAGAACTAATAGGTCTCATGTTTGTGATAACCTTCATTTTGGTTGTTTATCTTAGGATATGTGAAAATCAGCAGTACCCATGTTTATTCAAATAAGAATAAAATATGTAGCTAACATCTAAACAAATTTAAAGCTTACAAATAGCATATTTATGTTGTGCTATTTTCAGAATGAAATAAGTGTTTTATTGTGATTGTAAAAATGTTTTGCGGTTACAAGAGAGAATAGGAACCAATGAAACATTGTTAGTAAGAAATTGTGTTTCTTGAATTAATTCCACAAAAACTAAGTACTATCCCTCTTATTTTAAAATCTATGAACAAAACACTTCCTCACAAACTGAAATTACATGAAATTTCCCATAATTTTGAATTCTGAACATTTCTTTTTATTTACTTATCACTTCAGAACAAGATGCTAGAAAGTTATTTTACACAATTTATGGGAATATATATTAGAAAACGAAATGAAACTTAAAAATCAATATCTTTTATATGTGCTTGGTTAATAGCATATATGCCATCATTTTTTACAATATTTCATTTGAATTAATTGACTAATGAAGCTATAAATCAATCAAGAATAACATTCGTTTTTACGATAATAAAAAGGGCAGTGACACAAATCTTAGAAAAAAACATTTCACCCCACTTTAGAAACATCTTACAGCAAGTCATCACAGAAAAACATTATATCAATAATCAAAAATAAGGAAGTTACTAGACATAGGGAAAATGTATGCAAATCAATTAATCCAAAAAGGAGGGTTGCAGGATTTCAAATACTCCCTCTTCCACACTTACTTTTCTGGAGTTATACTCCCGGGAAAAATCAAAAATCTCGGAGGAGTGGAAAACACCCCCCACCCATAATTGGTACAAGGGATCAAAACCGGGTTTGTCCCTTGACCTCCCGTGTGACAGACGTACCCGGACTGTTTTCTGAAGACTTGCTAGCGGTCATATTATGTGCCTCACTTTCAACGAGGGCAGGAAAACTTTCGTCACTTGCACCAAGTGCCAAAATCATCAGGCTTCTCCTGAGCATCTTTTGGATTGCATGGGTCTCTCTAGGGAGGATCTCTTTAGCAATCCTCTTTTAGTCTTCGACTTCCTTCCTTACAGTCAACGAACTCGTGGATCTAGTCTGACTTCGTCAGACATGGAGGATAAGCAACAACAACAACATTTCCTACAAAAGCTGAAGAGTTTTGCAGTTACCTTTTTAATAGTGATATCTTGATCACTTTATTAAAGTACAGACTTTGATGAGTAAAATTAATTATATTTATTCATCAAAAAATTAGTAATTTACTAAAATTATAAAATATACATTCAAAGGATAAATATGATCAAATAAGGATGCAATAATCAATGATTTTTAATCAAAGTGTATACTGAAATAAACAAATCTTTTCTATGACGATAGTGCAGAAAACATTTTAATAAACATGTGTGTATATAATCTAATTGTTCTTCCATTTTAACATATTTAATCAATAAACGATGAAATATTAATCAAGATTTAAAAAAGTTTTTTTTTCATAAAAAGAAGAATGTCTGCTCAATGATGAAAGCAACTGGTGTGAAAAAGTATTAAAAATACAAAATATATAAAGCTACTTCTTACTCCTGAACCACCAAATCCATATCTTATATGCATTTAAAGATTCCTATAATTTGAAAAAATAAATTGCAATGTTATATAATTAAGACATATGCAGGGAGGGGGAATGTCCAATGTAACAGCCTGCACTCAAACATGAGCATTTGGATAAGCTAGAGTTCGGTTTTTTCCTGAATGAGCCGAACGCATTCAGGGTTTTCAGCACATGCGAGTTAAAGGTTCATTTTCTAACTCTGGTAGAACATGATACTAGTGTCCTGAGAGAAAGAAAGCGCGTTGAGAGATTCATAAACAAACCAATCATCCAACACATGCGCAATTACATAGAATGATCATACAATCTGCGAATGCGCTAATGTTTTATGAAATGCTACAATGGTTGTGTTTATTTATAACTGAAATATTAATCAGTGTAACAGAATAAATTCAAATCATGTTGAACCTTATATTAAAAATATTTTTTCATAAAAATAAATTCCATGAAAACCTGTTATATGATATAAGGTTTTATTTTCCTCTCCTGAAAACAAGTTTTGATTTCACTTTACATACTTTTAATGGGCTCATTTAAATTAATTTTATGAAAAAGATTTTCAAATATTTGTACAGGATAAACTTTTTAAGAATAAAATTTGCCATTTTATGGGTTGTTAACAAAGTAATAAAAGATACATTCAGATTTTATTTTCAAGATGTGAAATTTTATTTCTATTACGTATGGAAATTTTTTGAAATAGACAGAGAGTAATGAGATGTTGTGATTTATATGAATTATTTTGAAATACTTCCAATAATTGTCTTAGTTAAGCCTTAAAAAACAGGAACTAATTTTAGCATAAAAAATAATTTAATGATAACTTTTTTATGCTTTGCCTCAAAGAAAGGAACATTATCTCATGAAGTACTCTCAATTATTTATAAAATGATAAAAAACATAGAAGAAATTAATTAGTAATGCTAACATTAAAGTGAACTATATTTAAGTTTTTTAAATACAGTTCACTGTTAAAGTGAACTGTATTTAAGTAAAATAATTTTATAAGTTAATAACTAAATTCTGATTTATGATCAGGTTAGTTAAAACAGAAAATATTAGCTATCTAAGTAAGATAATATAGCCTTAAAAGAAAACTACAGATCAGTTATAGAGGAAAATAAAAATTTTGATATTTGGAAAACCTAAATTTTTGATAGTATATGCATTTTGTTTCATTAAGAGAATGCTCCTAGAAAAACTATGTGACTACCTTTCTGTTAATAAATTTTTTGTTGTAGAGATAACAGAAAGATAGTCATATATATATATATATATATATATATATATATATATATATATATATATATATATATATATATATATATATATATATATATATATATATATATATATATATTCTTTGTGATAGATAATTTGCCAGAAATTAATTGAAATACTTTGTATGCAAAAATTTGAAATATGCATTAAAAAATAATGGCTTTGAATGCAGATTTAATTAGATTCAAACAGCAATACTTTTATATGAAAAGTTAATTGTGACGAAACTTTAAAAATATATTGTATGTTGTTCACTGATTTTGTGGGGGACATAAAGATAATGTTCTCATTAGTAATAACTAAACACACTCTGATATTTTCATTTATTTAATATCGCATGAATTCATTAAAGTAAGAATCTAAATCTTTGTAAGCAATGCTGTGTTCATCTTTAATTAGTTATTTGATACAGCCTCACAACCTTATGATTGAATAAATCACCCCACATTAACGTTTGCTTCTATGCTTGTGGTTCCTCTCATGCACTTAGACTCAGTAATTGTTAATTGATTAGTAATTCGTTCAATAAATAAAGTAAATTATTTCACTTACTTTTTTGGAATGCTAATAAATTGTTTTAGCTGAATGGTGGCACTGACTATGCTTAGTTTTTCTTTTTTATGCAATGCTATATAAGCAGAGCCTGAGTAATGCAAGGGCATATGATGCAGTTGTCCTGGGCCCCGAATTCAAACAGAAAGTTGATTTTCTGTAATCAATCAAATACAACCATTTGCTTAGTCGAATAAAAAGTTTGTTCTTGTGAAGCAAAGAAGGGATCCCAAAGAAACTTTTGTCCGGGTTCCCATTTTGACTAAGTCAGGTCCTGTGTGTAAGATTTAATATTTGCATAGCATTAAAAGACAGCTTCTTCATATTCCAGTTCAGGGTAGCTCATTGTGAAGGATTTTTCTCCCTTGATATTTTGTTATATGGTAGTATTCAAATCAAGTAATCCATCATTATCTTCAAATCCCCAAAAAATAGATTAAAATTTTTTTCTTTTTAATTTTCAAGAATGAAATTGTTAGATTTATATTCTTTGTACTTTTAGTAAATAATGTGATATTGTAAGTTTTGCTGGTGCCAAATGAGTAGTATTCCTTTAAAAGTGGTGCTAGACAGTAATTTAAGTAATTATATATATATATATATATATATATATATATATATATATATATATATATATATATATATATATATATATATATATATATATATATATATATATATATATATATATATATATATATATATATATATATATATATATATATATATATATATATATATATATATATATATATATATATATATATATATATATTGTGTCATATATACATGAAAAAAATTCTCTTGTAATGTTTTCAAATATTAATTGTGCTATCATTTGAAATTATGAAGTTAATTTTTAATTTCTTTAAAATAATCTATTTACAAAAATAAGAGAGAAGAAACATATTATATTTAAATCAATGGTGTTATCTCTCCTTTCTACAATACTTATTTCTTTTTTTATATTATTCAGGGCTATACAGAAAATGTGTATATAACTTTAAAAAAAATTACAATTTGGAAAAAGTAAAAATATTTAGCTTTGTTCAAAAAGTTGTTTTGGATAATGAAATAAAATCTTTTGTATAGATCACTTATATATATATCCAATGAGGTGTGAAACTCTTTCCTTGGGGTTTCCTTTAGGCACAGTAGATTAGATTTGGTTAGTTTGTCGCATCATGGTAATTTCTTGCACATGCAGGATAATTAACACTAAAGTGTATAGGGAAAAGCATAAACAAAAACACTAATATATTATTTGCAAATATTTTTTAAAAAATAAAAATTCTACTGTGAGGAAGGGAGCTTTGTTTAAATATTTTTTTCTAATCTTAGCACTAACATATTGATGACAATTGAAAAAGAAGGGGAAAAGACTAGCACATATGTTTCCTCCTTGAAGGGGAAAGAGTTTCAAAAAAGAGTGTTTGATTGTTTTAGTTATTTGCATCATCGCATAAGTATTTTTACAGATTTTGAATCAGTTTTAATTATGGTTTAAATTAAGTAACAATATTGTTATCAAAATTTTGATGTTAAATAAAGCTTTTAAGTTGGCCAGAGACCAACATGCTGCTAGGAGTTTCATTCTAATGTATGCTGCCCTTCTTAATTCAATTCTTAACAAACAGAATAAAAATTTATTTATATTAGTAATATATAAAAAGTATTAAAATTTTGCCAAAATTTGATTACTTTTCCATCAAACATTTTATATGTATTCACAAAATAAGATCCCTGTATATAATAATAATAAACAACCAAATTTTTATAAGTTAAAACATATATTGTTACTAAATTATAGCTTGTTGTAAATGGGGTCCTGCTGTATATTCATAGCTCAAAGTCTGAAAAGGCACACTATTTAATTCTAAAAAGCATTGTAAATTTATTTACTTATGCACTTAATCATTTTATTTGTTTTGCATTTTGAAATTTGTCAGTTTTATGTTAACTTCATCAATACTATGTACAGTAAATAGTAACAAATATATATTTCACAACCTTTTTTTTTTGTTACATATATTTTTTAATTGGACAATGTGTTTTTATATGAGCATCATTTGATCAGAAATAAAATCCCTTTACCTCTAAATCTGGAATAAAAATTTACTTTTCATAAGTTGATATAAAATAGTCTTTCAAACGAAAATTCAGTAGTGTTGTGAAAAATCTCTATAATAATATTTTGTGAAGAAATAAATTACATCACATTATAAATGCAGATATAACTTAAATACTTTACAGTTTTGCTTTTGAGGAAAAAAATCACTCAACTGAATTTATATTACTTTTAATATCAAATTAAAGTTATTCTTCCTTATCAGGCTATATATTTTAAACTTTGATGTGAAAAAATCTTTTTTTTAAACAACAGTGGGCACTGAGTGAGTAATTCTTCACCACAACAAGGTCATAAACTGCTAATCATTTATCATTACCCAGTGGGCACCTGTGAACCAAATCACAGAGACGTATAAGAAAAAACTAATCATTGTAACAATTTTTTTGAAGTGTTAAAAGTTAAATTTTGGCTTTATAAGTTGCCATAGGTAAAATATATTTTAAAACAATTGCAACTTTTACTTTAAAAAGTATTTTGTGAAAGTTAAAGATAGTTTGATTAAAAATCAAGATACATTAATTATTAAAATAACAAAGCAATAAACTTTGATAAAAATAAATATATATATTTGTAAAAATTAAAAGGTACTTAAGATGAATAGCTATGATTAAAAGAAAAAATAAATAATAAGAATGATTCATGTGAAATGTTACAAAAAAATTTATTTCAATTACTGTTTTCGCCCCAAGTAAACTTGAATGTCATTTTGGTATTTTCTGATTACTAAATTGACAATTTCTGTGAACTTTTGTACAGCATTATCTTTAGGTTACCGTTTAAAACACGCAATTACTGACAGTTTACTATTTTTATTTAATGCAAATATTTTTTTACACCTAAAAATCAAAAATATTTTTTTCATTAAATTAAAAAAACTTCTTTAAAATTATTGTTGAATAATTAAAGATTACACACTTTCCAATTGTTAAAGTAAGATTTTTATTACATTTTAGGTCCACTGCACATTTTATGTAACAAAATTATTCAAATTTACTATATAGCCTTCATTTGTTTGTGTGTGTATATATATATATATATATATATATATATATATATATATATATATATATATATATATATATATATATATATATATATATATCAAATTTAAAAATTATATTTACAATTTTTTCATAATCCTTTATAATTTAAATGATATTACTTACCAAATTTAAAGTTATAAATATGCTTATTTTTGTGTATAAAAACAAATCAAACAATGATTATATATCTTGTATGAATAAACACAAAAAATCATAATACTAATTTTCATTTTACTAAACAAATTTTCAAAAACAAAAATAGGTGATACTTTTACAAATGGATTAAGGGATATTAAATTGTTGAACATTAAAAGTTGTATTAATAATAAAGTTAAAAAATTAATAAACTAAAAATAGAAACTAATTAGTTTTAAATTACGCTATTTTAATTTTCTCTTTTATGATTTAAAATTAATGCTAATGCTGATTTTTGACACTCTCATTCAGTAGGCTTTTGTAAATATGAGGATATTTTTTTGGTTTGAAGGATCTTTGAGGGGTAATGTTTTTATTTGCTGGAACATTAAAAAACTGGTAATTTTGCCTGCACTAGAGAATATTTTTCCTAGCAAAGATGGCTTTAAAGATTTTAAAGTTTTTCCAATACTTCAATTTCTTCTAAGCATGTTATACATGATAACATATGAAGATACTGTTTTTTTACAGATTCTAATCTGGCTTGTATAGAAATAAGATGTTTCAGGTGTGATTTGGAGAAAGTTTCCGTTATAGTTTTAGTTTCATTGATTGATTCATCAATGCACAATTCTTTCAATTCATTATCTAAAGGTGCTTCTTCTTTTGATTTCAGCCATACCAAATGGATGTGTTTGCTCATATTCCATTTAATACAACTGTCTAAACAGCTTCATATGTATTTATAAATACAGCAATTACAATCTGCGCATACAATTTGACATGAACAATCTTTTACATTTTCCTTAACAGTGTAATAATCACCATTTGAAGTAGATAGTTTAATAAATATAACCCTGTTAAACTGAAGTCTTAATTCTGTATTTTGCAATGACCATTAATCTTTAAAGTATTAATTACACTGAATTCTGTGTGGAATTTTCTACAGCATTTTGTATTTCAAATATTGAATTTTTCTCTTAAATGTAAGTACTAGTCAAAAACACAAAAACATTCACTCATTATTTATAATGTGTTACATATAAGTAAATGAAATAAGTTGTGTTATATTAAGTAGTTTCATAGATACACTGAATTCATTTAAAAGTTTTAAACAATAAAATAGAAAGTATATTTCTTTCTTATATTTAAAAAATATAACTGTGAAGCAAGCATTTAAATTAAAATGCATGCCACTGATACATTAGATTGAGAAAAATTACCTTTATTTTTATAAAGCTGAGTTTTCAAAAAATTGAAACAAGATATGTGAGTTAATGCAATTTTTATTTCAGAAAAATTTGGTTTATTTACTGAATAAAAATAGAAAGAAACATCTTTTATAAGAAAAATGGCAATCTATTATAATATCAAGAAACAGTATGATTGTTTCGTTAATATTTAATAATGGAAAAATATAAGAAATTTAAATAGCTAATTTTTTTAACAAATTAATTGCTGTATTTTTCTAAGCAAACTTTAAAAAAAATCTCTGTAAGTGATTAATCATACCACATTAAAATTCTTAGCAAACTATTTAACAATTACTTATAAAAATTAATCTATACAATTGGAAAATTTTTGTAAATTTAAACAAAAAATTAAGCTGATTAGGTTAAAAAATATAAAATATATTATTTCCTCTAATTTTATATTTTAATTAACATCGAAACTCTTTTAAAATTGCAATTGACTTATTTGAAAATTTACTGAGAACAGATATAAATATAAATTCTGGAAACCAAAATAAATAAACAAAGATTATGAGAATTTTTATATTGAATGAAATAAGTTCCTGAAAACTTATAAATTCGAAATTTTTCGCAGAAAAGCTGTTTGTGGAAAAAATGAATTACCTTTCTTTCCTCATACTAGAAATTAAAAAAGTATAGGAAACAACAAAAAATTGCAATTAATAAAATGCAGCATAAATAAAAAGAATTATTTTTGATTGATTATCATATAAATTCCTTTTATAAACTTTTAAGTGAATGTGCTTATTTATAAATGATAATAATTTAAATTAACATTAAATATAAATTAATTAATTTTATGGGATTATATAAAGTATTAAAGATTTAATTGTTTAATTTAAATCATTAATTTAGTTTTCATTCGATTTATTTACAAAACTTAGAAAATCTTTGTCATTTCTTTTTGATCCGATAGATTGCAGCACAAAACAAAATGTAACAAGTACGAAATATAACTGCTAAATTACCTGTTACTTTAAAAGCAACTGTAATCAGTAGGAACCAGGTACAAGAAAAGTAACAAAGTTTCATCCCTAGTTAATTTCCATTACGAATCCGACTGCATATCTCGGCTTATTAAGAAACTATAGGCTTATGTAAACACATCCAAACGCCTCGTAATTTTGTATCACGATAAAATGGCGTGTTCAAAAATTGAGCTGGCATTATCCTTTCCATGCCACAATAATGGAAGGATATTAAATCCCTAGATCTAAGAATTGAATAAGTGGCATATCCAATCGAAGGTGTAGGGTCTGATTCAAATAACCGAAAAATGGGAAATGGTTCAATAAAATATACAACATTGTAAACATTGATAAGATGCTTAGCCATCTGATTAAAATATTAACTTATCATTTCTGAAAAAGTATAAAATAAATTTTTGTGACTAATTTACACATTTAAAATTTCCTCATTTTTAATTACACCAGTAAATAAATTGAATTGAAATTATATAGAGCTACTTAAATCAAAAATATTTTATTCACCTATTTCTGCATTTTTGTCTCATTTGATAAATTAGCTATAATGTTTGGATTTATAAAGGTATTTACCTTTAAAATAAAAAAAAATTTGAAGCAAATTATATATGTTAATCATTCTAAAATTATTTTTAAAAAATTACTATCTTTTGCATGTAGAATTACAGTAATTTTAAAAGCGTTTAAGTCTCTGCAGAATTTTTACGCAGTGGCAATCTGTCGTTTAAATCAATTCGAACTGATTTATTTTAAATAAATTTGCCGAACTGAATGACATCCCTAGTAGCAATTCAACACTGGGGTGGTGATTGGGTTAACGACTTGAACCGATGGAAACTCAGCGGCCCCTGTGTGGCAAAAGTGCATGGAACAGTGGACCTTTTGTCACCTCGGACAGAGAGCGGCTGCGGTGCCGCCGCCCGTTCAGTTGAAGTGCACGGTGTCATGAGTTTATGGCGTATGGCCCGATGACTTTTTTAAAATTCGATGAAAAGGGAGTGAGTGCATCGATGATATTTGGCATTCAATTTTGTATTCTACTCGTGTACCTATGCTGTTTTCCGGCTTAAATATAAAAAATACACTATCGTTAAAAATAATTTAACAATAGTGTATTTTTGATAAGCCTGACAATATTTAGGAAAACTTATTTTAAATATTAATATATTTATAAGTGTTTTAACTGATAAAAATATTTGTGTTAAAGGATTTTTTATTACTTATTAATAAATTCAAAATGTAATAATTTAAATAGTACAGTTATGTAAGTGAAATTAATATGAAATGTATTTTACCCAATATCTAATATTTTTTCACTATAGGACATTTCAGTATTTTCAAGTTTTCATTGCAGAACACAAAATTAACTTTCAATAATATCAGTTTTATAGATTTGCTTTAATTTTTTTCACTGATATGAAAAATCAAATAAATGACAATATTAAGATTTTTTTAAATAATTCCCAGTTTTAGAAAAAATAAATTAGCAGGTTGATTTTCCTAATGTTTTCTTAACAAGTTTTACACTGGAAATTTAAATGCAAAAATCTAAATTTTTTATTGCTTTTGTGAGATATATATTTTAACATGCGTGCCTAGATTCAGTTTTAGAAATTAAAATCCTACAAATTCAATTAGTTTCAATATATCTGTAACAATAGGTATAAATTATTTATAGAACCTTTCTACACTAGATAGATTTGATAAATTTAAAATAAAACATAGATTCATTATTTTAATATAGAACACAGACAATATTCATTAAGATTTTATTTTAAAAAATAATTTCAAATTTTAGAAAAAATAAATTAGGAAATTGTTCATTGTTATGATTTTCAAAATGTTTTCTTAGCAAATTTAACTTTGGAAATTTAACTGCAAAAATCTAAATTTTTTTATTGCTTTTATAAGATATATATTTTAACATGTGTGCACACATAGATTCAGTTTTAGAAATTAAAATCATACAAATTCAATTAGTTTTAATATATTTGTAAAAATAGGTATAAACTTTTCTCAACTAGATACATTTGATAAATTTAAAGTAAAACATTGATTCTATATTTTAATATAGAACAGACAACTTTGATTCCATGGTCTTAGCTTAATGTTATATATATATATATATATTGATATTTTCCATTTATAGTTGAAAAATTGACTTAAATATGAATATTCTAGAACATTTCTAAAAGCAATATTTGCAGAGCTAAAAGTGATAAAAGAAATGAGTTACAAATTTTTGGTAACAAGTGTATTAAATACATTATTGTAATAAGATTAAAAATTCAGTTATATATTCAGATAAAGTGTCCCTGTTTTACAGCATTTTTGATTTTAATATTTATTAAACTATCTACTTCAATATTTATGAATTTATTCACAAAAACAAAATGTTCACAAAAGATAAATCTTTATTATTTTTATAACATCTTAACATTAGACTGGGCTTTTTCCAAAGCCCATTTCAAACCCCCCATCTCTATCAGGAGCACACAGCCATTTCTTGATGTCCTGCTGTACATCCATATCTGTTATACGGCTGTCATGGTGGCGAGTAGAAGCTACAAATAAACAAATTTTACTCATATAAATGTTAAATAAAGTAACATCAGAAACAAAGTAAGGTTAACATTTTTATAATTATTATTAACATTACATGGAAATATCACAAAAATTAAATTTTAAGTTGTTAAAATATTACAATTAAGATTTAAATTTAGAAAGAAAATAAATTTATTAAATTTAATTTACGTACTATAATTAACATTTTGATCCAATGGTAAACTTGGCATTTAAAAAATACAAAAGTAATCCATAAATGAAAATAGAAAATAACAATTTTTCTCAATTTTAAGTTACAAACACAATATAAATTTAAATTACATACGTTAAACCTATAATAAAAAAATATGCAATTAAAATTATTTCAGAAACATGAAATATTATGTTCTTATGATTTGTTACAGTGATTATGATTTAGAAATATTTTGATTAAATTCAATTCATAAACTTTTACGTTTGAATTTAATGTTTTCATATTGCACTATATTACTTTTAAAATTTATTTCTACAAGCAGTTAGCTTTAAAAAGTTTAAAAACAAAATGCTAACCTGTTATCAAATTCATAACATTCTGAAGGGTGGAAAAGGGATGTTTTACACCTCTACTGCCCTTCCAGTTGTATTGCTTTGACAACTTGTTTGTCATCAGTTCCATCAGAATTCTTTTGATAACATCACTGGAACTTGTTCCACCTTTATTAGTCAAAATAGTCATCTGAAAATAATAACAAAATATCAGAAAAATGAATTCAAATGAAGTTCCAGTTTCCAAATCCATGTTAATGCTAATTTACCTGTCAAATATTTTTATATAGAAACTTAATGTTTTTAAACTTTATTTTTTTGTATTTCAATTGGTTCAAATTGCTAGGAAATTAAAATTATGTTGAAAAAAATTCCAGAAAAATTTAAAGCCAAATCAGCTTTCTAGAATTTTTTCTAAAAAACATATCACAGCAAAAATTTAAATACAGTTTTCTTTGCAAAAAATAGATCAACACATATTTCTTCAATATAATATTTGTATATTATTTTGTTATATATATTACAAAATTTGCATCATAACTTATATTAATATATTGCTTTGGCTTACTCCTTAAAATTTATCATTGATCAACTAGTAAAACAAAGAAACTGGCATTTCTTTTTTCATTTTTGGATAAAAACTTTATTACTCTTTATTTTATTAATTATTTTTTTTGTTATTTATCAAATAATACTCACTAAATTTCTAAAATTATCTTCATTAGCTAAGTAAACATTAAAAAAATCCATATCTTGTGTACTTTGCAAAGGCAAAAATTCACACATAGTAGGTAACCTAACATCACTAGATTTTAATTGCTGAATTTCAGTCTGAAGGTCTTTTATAGCCTGTTCTTTTTTTAAAAGTAAAGTTATAACCTTCTCCTGGAAAGCTAAATAGAAAAATAAAAGGAAGACTTTTAAACAACATTAAAGAGAACTTTAATGATAATTTTCTAAATAAAAACAAAAATAGTGCATTTAGAAGGCACTGCCCTCCAGTATTAAACCAATTAATTTTAAAATAACTCTCAGAATAATTTAAAAGGGATTTTTACCATCATTTTTTTTTGCTAACACCAGAACATTTGACTATATAATGTGAATCCAGCCTTTGGTTATTGTTACTGGATAATCTACCAGTAGGAGTAAATAATGGTGATGATAAAGGTTTTTGCCTCACAAAGAGACTCTTCATATTATAATCTTCTAATAATGAAGATTTCTCCCCAGTCGATATCAGTGACTGGGAAGGTGCTTCAGAATCAGATAATTTTGAAGAATATAAAGCTTTTTTATGTCGTATTGCTCTAGATTTTTCAAATTTTCATAACTTTCAGATGCTAAATCTGAAGTATCATCAGCATCCCTCAGTCTCTTGCGAGCTCTTGTATATGTATCTGAAAGTTTTCACAAGTTGTTGCTTATTATACAAAAATAAAAAAATACTAAAAAGAAAAATTATAAATATTAAAATTAAACTTAAAAGGAAAAAAAAAACTATTAATCTCCTTATTAAATGAAATTTAAAAATACACAGAATTTTTCAAAATAGTAATAATATTTATGATAAACACAGTAATTACAAAATATAACTAACTTAAGTATGAACAAATCATAGCTAATAAAACCAAGATAATAACAAACCACAAGAAAACAGGCAACGAAATGAGACCTTCATCCAATTTTCATTAGGAACTTCAAAGTCTTCAATAGCACGCCTAATTCTGTTAGGCGTCTTATAAGGAGGCCAGTAACACATATTTAAATCCATCCAATTAGATGCGACAACTGCCACACTTTTATGACCTGTTTCCTCTACGAATTCTACAGCTTGAAAGCTATGTGAAAAATATTTAATGAATAAATTCTGTTTCTGTTTTTAGGATAAGTAGTTTTTTTAATTGTAAATAGATTGTTATTGACCATTTTGTTAAAAAAATTTTGTTCTTTTAACAAAGGTTCTTTTAATCAAAGTTTATTCTATAAAAAATATGATTCACTTTAAAGCTCACATATTTGGTAAAATTATGAAAAACACAATATTTATATGTAACATGCAAACTTTTTGCAAAATCCTGTCAAGGCATTATATATATATATATATATATATATATATATATATATATATATATATATATATATATATATATATATATATATATATATATATATATATATATATATATATATATATATATATATATATATATATATATATAGATAGAAGAGTATGATTAAGTTTCAAAAATCTTATTTATTAATTAACCATTTAATATTTTTTAAATGAACCTATTTTTAAAATATTTAATAAAGTATTTTTACATGTTTCAAGTTTTAGTAAACTGGAAGTGTTGATCCCTAATGATTACAAAATCAAAAATGGAATACCTCTTTACAATTTTGAGAGATGCTTCCAAAAATTTCTATAATTTTGAATGCAAGTCAAGAAATTATTACTGCATATTATTTTCCAAGTTTTATATACCACCATTTTCATTTGCTGATATGAATTTTATCATTAAATATAAACTTGCAATGAATCTCACCTTGATTATAGAAGATTATAAAAAATAGATATAAATTAAATAAAGTATATGAAGATAATTATACTTACTCTGTAAACATAACTTAATACTTTCTTATCAAAAATAGAATTTGATCATCTTTAAGGTCTCAAAGACAGTTTATCTATTACTAATTTTGCTGAGAATGATAAAGTAACCCAATCAACAATTTAGTTCTCCAGTTATAAAATAGTAACACTCAAAACAATATTTTTTTACTCTGTTTAATAAAAGCTTTTACATTAGATTTTTACATTAGTCTTTTTACATTAGATTGGATTTTACGAAATTTATTCCGTCAGGAATAAATCTTTTGATTGTTTAATTTATATGAAAATTCTAACTTGTTCATTTCCAAGCTTCAAATATTAATCTTAGAAACAAAAACAAAAAAATTCATATTAAAAATAACACATATCAAAAATACACAAAAAAAAAATTGTCAACATAACACTTTATGGATGTTTTACCATGCGGTACGATACAAGTATGCATTAAATTTTTTAATTGTTATAATAATTGTAGATTATTAATGGATATTATGGGTATTTATAAATTTCAAAAACAATGAACAAATTAAAGCATAATTTCACAATAAAGTTATTTTGTATCATTTAAAGCCCCTATTACATTAGAGTTGCCCAGATTTCATTTTGAGCAACTCCCATAGACTTAACATTACGTGACGTCACAGCTAAAAATTTGAGCAACTCGTTCTATCCGTCCAATAATATCACAGATTTTTTTCACAGCTGCGCAGTTTAAATTTGTAAATCATTTTGTTTTCGCCAAGTTTCATGCCAAATAAAAGTTATTGGCGTTATAAGTTGCCGAGAATGAGCAACTTTTTTGTGCATGCAGCAGCAACTCGAGCAATTCATATCGCCAATGATTTTAAACACGGATCATGTTTTGTCTTTTTTTCGCCAAGTGGAAGTAATAACATGGAAATAAGTGATTGGTTTTAATTATTGTATTTCAT
The DNA here is from genome assembly GCA_037975125.1 of Latrodectus hesperus. Lineage (NCBI taxonomy): Eukaryota > Metazoa > Arthropoda > Arachnida > Araneae > Theridiidae > Latrodectus > Latrodectus hesperus. Next base: position 51,529,739 of record CM075854.1, on the reverse strand, counting down.
TTCAATCTAGCAGAATTGCCGGTATTAAAAAAAAAAACAAAAAGGAAATGCTCTTCAGTTAGAAAAAATCAACTTAATAAACTCATTTGATGAAGATTAAAAACTTTTTTGTCTTTATTGTATACTTTTTCAATATTATAGATGAAACACTTAATAAATTTGGTAGTTAAAAACTCAGATAATTGAAATTGTTTTTAATTTCTTCAGAAAAGTAGATGAGAAATGTTCCAATTTCAATATTTATTAAATTTACTGAGTTTTCAAACATTAATTTCACTTAAAGTTTTGTTAGTTATTCAATACATGAGACTATTTTGTCTTTTTACAATGTTTACAGTTTATGCTGAACTTACATTTGCATATTTAAACTGAAACTTCAGTTGAAATAAGTATGCGATATAAAAATATTTAGTGTTAATTTTACTTTTACTTTTTCATTACATTAATTTCTTGTTTTTTTTTTTTTTTTTTTTTTTTTTTTTTAGCAAGTTAATGCATTATAATTAAATGTTGAAGGCACAAGCATTTTGGTTTATTATTTACAAATACATATTTATAAGATTTCATTATTATTCTTCATATAATTAAATTCTTTTAAACATTTTTTCCATGGAACACACTTACATAATGTTCATTTACTCATCCAAAATATATTGCAATCTTACAACTAACTCCATTTGCTTTTGACAGTATGTAAATTAGACATAAAAATGAATTCTTATAATGATGAAAATACTGGAGTGTAGAAATAAAATAGTTAAATGATTTTAATGTAAGCAAAAATTTCTATTTAAATAAACATTAAAATATTATTCCTGTATATATTGTGTATTAAATTGATATAATTCAATATAAAATTTCAATAATTTAAAGCCCTTTTCAATTGTTTTTATGATGAAGCATTTTTAACATATGTTAGATTATAGTAAAACTAGTTAAAAATCAAATTTAAAAAAGTGCTGTGTTACAACTTTATGTTTTAAAAAGTTACAATTTTAATAATGAAATTAAATACAATATTTGATTAAAATAGAAATCTTGTATTTGTTCCTATTTGTGATGTAAATACAAATAATGTGAAAGTAAGTATAAAAAATATAGATGATTGCTATATTTGCAAAATAATTAAATTCACATCATTGTCAATATAGAGAGTATTTTGACTTCCAATGCAAAGCAATTAACTAATCATTGAAATGAACAATAAAGACTAACTGCAGTCACTACTGAACAATTAGAGATGAGTGTCATATAGATGAGCTTTCTCCATACACGTCTATCATCGAGTGCTTGAGAGTTTTATAATGAGCAATAACAAGTGCAAAAAATGAATATGACCCACAACTTATGTGAACTCTTCCTAAAAGAAAATTCACTGTAGATATTGAAATGTCTCACCATGACCTTCAATTGCAAGATTATCAGCTATGAGGCTAAATAGCACTTCATTCTTTTAGTTCCATACAAATTTCATAACATTTTTTTCAATTTGAAAATGTAATATGAAACAAACTATTCATATAATGTCATCTCAAAATGCTATCAATTATTTCTTTTCTTCATTTTTTCCCACAAAACTTAAATATATATATATATTTATTCAAAATATACTTGTCATTTTATTGCAGATTATAGTTTAAGAAACTGCATGTAAATAAATATAATGTAAAGAATCTCTGCTTTTATGTGGTGTGTTTGCTTAAATGTAATAAATAATTAGTTTAAAAATGCATCTTATTTTAATATGCCACAGTATTTACTTAAATAAAAAAGAGGAATAATTGATTTTTTTATTTTAAAAATAAATTATAAATTAAAATTCATAACTAATATATGTATTTTTTAAAAAATACAATTTTTGTGCATTTCCTCAACTTTTAAAATAGTAATTTGAGTTTCTTTTTTTAATATATCAATAGTTAATCATTAATTTTTATAAACATTGTTGTTAAGAAATTATTTTTGTATAGGAAAATCTTACAATACAATATATACAATTTTGTGTGTGTTTGTAGAATTTTATGTTTAAATTGAAGCTTCAATCTGAAATTATATTTTCTTTCAAATTCTTAGTCTTATTATTTAAGAATAAATTATACACTCAAAAATGTGTTACTTATGTATTAGCATTGACTTTCGCGTCGGCAAAGATTATCTTTCCCCATCTTAAAAGTAAAGGTTCACACGAAGCAAGATGGCGTGTAGTAAATAAAATTTGGCTACAAATTAAATTCCCAAATAAGAATTCATTATGAAATGTGGACACCTTCTGAGTAAAATATGGCAACCTTAAAAATGTTAGCCAAAAAAGGGATCTATTATTAAATCTAGTAAAGCTGTTATTTTCTTACAGCAAACCTGAAAGAAATCTCAAGCATTGATTGGACGAAAAAAACGAGTTGCTCAAATTTTAAGCTGTGACGTCACGTAATGTTAAGTCTACGGGAGTTGCTCAAACTGAAATTTGGGCAACTCTAATGTAATAGGGGCTTTAAATGACTGTTTGCAATGTTTATTCTAACTTAATTGCACAAATACAATGATTAGCTTGATAATAATGCGACATAATTAATTACAGGAAATATATTTAATTTTAAGGATATATACTTGTTATTTATTTAAAAAACTGATAGTACTTACCAAAATATTCTGTAAAATATAATTCCTCGTAAGACAATTAAGAATAGCTAAGTACCCAGTGGAAATAAATATACAGAGAAAATTAAGGTAAACAATGGATTTTAAATATGGCCGCCACGCATGCGTAGACCTATTAATAAGTCTGCGCATGATTTTACTTTCCTTCAATCTCAATGGTAAATGCTGCAGCCGACGACCAGTGACCACTCTATCAGTGGTCGACGACTGGGTCGTTCAAAATAGGCGGTAGAAAATACAGTGACCGTGTCATGTGTAAGTTAATGGGCACCCACCGGTGAAAAAATCCGGTGTCAAGTGAGTTACCAATGAAACCGGTAAATGGCCACTGTAGTACCACTCAGCCTCTGCTACTAGGGATCATACGTTTAAACTGATTTAGCACAATTTTGTTTTCTGCTATTTTGTTGTCAGTACTCATTGAAATATATGAAACCGATCAAAATAAACACAAAAGAAGCAAAATTTAAGAAATAATAACACAGAAATATTTACTTAAGCATTAAATAAGCATCAAAAAATTATTTTAAGTTTAAGAAAAATTATATTTGTCAACTACATTTCTTTGGTTTCGTATTCCTTATTTGAAATATTATAGTCTTAATTAATATCATTTTGGTCCGTAAATGTTTAATAAACGAGTTCAGCTATAAAGAAAGTATCATATAATTTATAATAACAAACAATAAGTAAGACTTAGAGCAAAAGCCAACATTTATTAAATCTGTTTCGAGTGTAAAGTAGTCGGAATGCTGTTTTCAGATTGGTGTTTAAGTTTAATTAAACTTTAAATTCATTTATAAAAGCAGTCGAATGGAGTATTATATTACGGTGAAAAAATTCATTATTAATATTTTAATTTCATTATTTATTTTATACATTTAATTAATGATTTTTAATATTTTAAGAAATAATATTGTAAATTGCTCAGTAAAATTGAACATGACAATCAAAGAACTGAACGTTTAAAACAATCATTTTTATAAAATATCATTAGTATAAATACATTTCGAACAAATTTTCAATAAATAAAATGAAAATTAAATTATATAATCTATAATAACTAAGTATATAAACCTCGATTTAAGCAGTTTTTATTGAAATAATTTATTAATTATAATAATAATTTACACAAATTGATGCGTTGCAAAATATCAATTTTAAAATAATGTAAGTAAATGATTTTTTTACTAATATTTAAAATAATTCTTTATTTGTTTAATAATTTAAAATAATTTTTCTGTATCTCAGAATGCCATTTTTATAATTTTCGTATTTAAGTTTTATTTCCTTTTTATATATTCTCATCTGCCGAACTGTATGAGTTGTTTAACTGTAACTCTAGTCCGATCTGGAATATGGATGGAATCAACGACCAAGATAATAGACCAACAACTCCCCCTTTGGCGACTTCAAAAAATGAGACACGCCATCTTGGAGTACTTTCCTGAACAATTTTGACACTAGGTAACGCAAAAAGCATCTCCAGTGCATATAATTGAATTTACTAACATTGTGTTGTGTAGCATTTTACAATTGATACTTGTGTTTTTGTAATTTCTAAATATTTTTATTATAATAAAATGCCAAAATCATGCTTTTGTTCTGGCTGTAAAAGCGGCTATAAATCTGATATTAATCAAAGAAAGAGGAATGGGGAGATAAAATAATACCAAGCATTTTTAGTGCACCAAAGGTATTGTCAGAAAATAAAACGTGCAAATTATACTTCATCTACTTTTAATTTCAATGAATAATTTGCATCTTGATAAGTTAGTTTATGTTGTAAAATGAATAAAATGTATGCATTTGTATTATTTTTTGCGATCTGGCATGCAATCGGCGATTGAATTTTGTTGGCAAAATATAATTAATTATCTAGTTTAGTTCTTTTTGGAAATCAAATAATTGCTGGTTAACTAAAATGCAACCATTTCAGGTTGTTGATTGTGTTTTTCTTTTTTATTTCTGAATATTGTATTGTAAAAAAATTAAAAATCATTGTAAGTAATTCATGAAATATTTATATAGTCTAACTTTATCCCCATATTTCTCTATTGTCTTGTTTATTTATTTTAAATTGCATTATTTATTGAATTAAATTTTTTATTTAGTATCAATACAAAAGCTGAAATTAAGTAAATCACTTAAGTGACTGATTCACTCATTTAAATAAAACAGGAAAATATAATTATAACTTGGTATTTAAAAAACTGATATACTCAGAAGTAAACATATAATTATAACTTTGTTGTTAATTTATTCTGCATATTATAATGCATTCTTGATTAAGGATCCAAACTTGCTTGAAAAATGGAGACGGGCAATTCCTCGGGCTGATAAGCAATTCTCTTCAGATGTAGTGTGTTCTTTGCACTTTAAAGAAGAAGACTTAGATAGCTATTATACACAAAAGTTATCAGATGGAACTGTAAGGTATTTGTGTTGTATAAATTTTTTGAAATGTATAAGACATTTTTTAAAGTTTTGTGAATATATGTGCTTAGGTGTGGAAATTACCAAAAGGAAAGCCAAATTTGATGAAAGATGCTATTGCAAGCATCTTCCCAAATTTGCCCAAGTACTTTTCATCAAGCACAAGAAAAAGAAAACTTCCTGCTGTTATTAGAAATACAGCAAAGAAAGTACATGACAACTGTGACAATCAGTAAAAAATGAGCAAACTTCTGTACATGGTAAGCAATTTATCATTGTTAAGAAAAATTTATCAGTAATTGAATACTTAATGAATGGTTTCCAATCAAACTCATTCAGTTCTATAAATATTTTATAGATTATTATTCAAAGTGTATTGAAATTTACAAAATGAAACTCATTTGATTATTTCAGTGGGTTATTTTATAAAAAGTATTCTCATACAAATTAACTGTTTCATCTTTGCTAATTTGTAATTTGCATTCATAAAAATTGTTACTATTTAAAGATTTGTTGCTTTTAGGTGAAAGTTTTCTACGTATATTTGATCAAAGAATGCCATTTGCTTTTATTTATAATTTATCCAATAAACTAGAATGGTTATATGAAATATATGTAAAAATTTTGTTAGAATTTATGATCTTAGATTGAAGCATTTTTTTAGAATTTGTTTCTAATTTATTTACAAATTAAAATCTTTTTAAATTCCATTACAGAAAATATTATAGAACCATTACTTGAAATAGACCATGATATACTAGAATCCTCATTACCAACTCCTGAATTTAATTTTGAATATTTGAAAACACAGTTACACCCGTATATCTTTACGTCTGTTCAATGGTCATACTCTATCACAAGGGATTCTGTGGTGTTCTGGACTATGGATCATTGTTTAGAAAGGTGGATTGTAATAAATGAAAATCTTAATGTCAAAATATGCTTACTATTATTCTATTTGCTTAAAGTAAATTTTTGCACGGCTACTTATTTTATTTACTAAGAAGCTTTCAATTTTATTAGGTTTTCTTAAAAGGAATTTTAATTACAATTGGGAACAGTTGCAGGCTAACAGGAATGGAAAGTATATGTAATTTGATTAAAAATGTGGAGAAGTATATTATCTGTGCTGATGCTAGGAATATGTAAGAAAATAATTTTCTCATTTATTAAATACAAATAAACATTGTTATGTATTAAAATTACTTATTTTATATTTATAGAGGAGAAAACTTCTCAGGTTATGTTCCTAGAAATTTTTATACCAAGAAAACTGGTTGTTGTAAAAATTGCTTCCAATAACAACCTAAAATTGGCCCTAGACATGCTTCCAACAGTTTTCTTCTGTTGAAGAAGAGACAATATCTTCAAACAATGTAACCTCTGCGTGCAATTAATTTCAGTCATGCTCAATCTTTTCTTGAAAGGAATTTCATTCTACGATAGTTAGTTCGCACAAGCTTCAATTAATAGCTTAGATTCGAGGCCAAAATATTTTTTGCCTTCGAATACCTATTACTTATTTTTGCTTATTTCACAATAAATCTGAAGCTCCTATAGTGATCGAAAAATAACACACATGAACTTTATTGGAGAGCTCTAGCAGAGTTTTACTCTGTTCATCGGAATGTGTTACACAATATCCTTCCATGTTCACCGCTTCACGCCCTCTCGTTGCAGAGCAAATTTTAAATATTCTGGAATGTATTACTATTTTCAGTTATTCCAAGAAATAAAATATACTACTACTTGTGGAATTATGCTGAAGTATTATTTAAAATACATTCCATTAAAAGCAATGTTATAATTCAACGAGTTTCACCAAATTTGATACATGAATTTTCTGTGAAATATAAGCTAGTTTAGTTAGATAATTATAAGTTAATTAAGTTAAAAATTATTAAAAAAATTATCAAAGCTGAGAAAATTACATGCAATTGCATTTTTTAAATTTTATACAAATAAATTAAGAAATATATACAGAAATAAGCAGTTATAATTTCACAAAACTCATATTCTGCTTCAAAAAATTTATTTAATCTTTCAATACAAATGCAATTACAGAAAAATGTCAAATAGAAAAATAACGTCACATGACATGACGTCATTACTCCGTCTCATTGAGTTTACGAGGAATTCTCCCAGCAGCGAATTCTCAGAATTTCACCGGAGAATTCTACTGTAGTTTGCGCAGGGCCTAACAAGAAGAAATTCAATCGCGAACTGTCGAAAGCATTCTGGATCTGAGATTCGTTTCGATTACACAAACGTTTCTGAGGACTAGTTCTCTCGGAAAAAGCTTATTTGGCTTATCTGCCAAGTCATTGTTCTATGTGTCTATTGTCTAATCTCTTTATTAAGTCTATTGCTGACCCTTTTTTTAAAACAACGATTGATTTATCAGATATAAAAAAACGGCCCTTTCAGGGCCAAATCATGCTATGGATTCCTCAGAAATAAGTTCCGAATGTAATGCTATAGATTCATTAGAAATATGTTATGTAAGTATTTTCTACAATTGGAAGTTTAAAACGCCATGGAAGAAATGTCCATAACATTCAAATTGCGACTAAACGTAAGGATCTGGATTTATTTTTGTAACATATGTAACTGTCAGTTTTTGTAATTAAAAACCTAAAATTTTCATTAAAGGCATGGGTATTCACTAGCATTATCTGACGTATCATCTCATTGTTGCATATTAGTTTCTTTTCATTAACTACTGAAATCGTTCCTGTAATGGTAACTTCTCAAAGTCGTTGTGGTATTGTAGAACGTTTCCACATTATGTTATTTTGTAGCGTTAAAGCTGTTCTCGTTGTTTTGTAACGTCAAAGCTGTTTCGTTGTTTTGTAACGTTAAAGCTGTTCTCGTTGTTTTGTAACGTTAAAGCTGTTCTCGTTGTTTCGTAACGTTAAAGCTGTGCTCGTTGTTTTGTAACGTTAAAGTCGTTATCTTTGTTTTGTAACTTCCGGAATATTAAAGCTGTTCTCGTTGTTTTGTAACTTTAAGGCCGTTATCGCTATCTTAGAACTTCCGGAACTTTAAAGCCAATATCATTGTTTCGCAACGAAATTTTAAGTTGTTATTACGTTGTTTTGGTTTCTAACACTGACATTGAGTTTTCGCGGGAACACATTCCAAGCTTTTGCTTGGCCCGTTGCGTTGCTTAGCAACTAAGAATGTATACTTTTCTGTTCCTCACTTTGATGAAGGAAGGTATACTGAAAAGCGGATGCATGAATATATATATTTCATTTTAAAAGAGATTAAAACATTTGTAAAAATGGAAATTTTTAAAAATACATTTTATGTTAACATTTTACGGGCATTTTATTTATTTTCAGCCTTTATTTATTACTTTTTTTTGTGAATTTTAGCAAATTTTTTATTTAGCTGAAGCATTTTTTTAGAAACTTGAAACTATGCTCGCATATCAAAGCAAGCGTGAAATATTTTTAATTCAATTTCAAATTTCGGGAATTAATTTTTATAAATTATAAAGATTAAAAGAAAAAACTAACGTACCATTCGAAAAAATTTTGGATCAAACTAATAATATATATATACATATACATATATATATATATATATATATATATATATATATATATATATATATATATATATATATATATATATATATATATATATATATATATATATATATTTACTTTAAGAATTAATATATTGTAAAAATAATTTTTTGAGACTTATAATTTTTTTATTTATTGAGAAAGCATCATCAGAATTTATTAAAATTAATTTATATAAGTAAAATTTTAATTATTTTAAATGATAATATACTTGATTACATTGAAATAATATTCTTAATGTAATAATTTTGCAGTCCTAAAAATGTATTTGATGTACTGGAATAAAAGAATTACATCATATTTCTTGTAGAAAGCCATTTATAAAATTTGTGTTGAAATAAAAAGTATTATTGTTGTTAAGTTATTCAGAATCAAGATAATAAATGTTGCAATATATATAATTATATTAAATTAATTCATGTATATTTGTAAATGTAGTTGAATTTATTTAATATTTGAAAATAAAATCACAATAAAATTAATATCCTATGTATTACAGCTGCAAATTCTAAATTTTCTTCATTTATCTTTCAGCCTAAAATGTAATTATGAGGAAAACAATTGTTCATAAAAAGATCTTTTCTGTAGTTTTATTCCTATCTAATTTCAATATTAATCTTTAAATATAATTAGCACTACTCATAACATTTTTATTTTTATATAACTGTAAAATAAATTACCAGATATTAAACTGCTTACTTACGAAAAACATTCTGAAGTATCAGCTTGTAATATTGAATTATCTTCAGGCTCTTTGAATAATTTTGAAGAAAAGTTTGGTTTAGTAAGAATTGAAGATATTTCACAATAGCATTTATTAGAAGCATTATTTTACTTATTTTTTAATTGTAGACATAAGTATTTTTCAAAAAAGTTTTAATAAATGAATTTTAAATGACTATTAAAATTGCTTAGTTAAATACAGTTTGGATCTGAAGGAAATTTTCATAAATTTTATCCCGAAATAGTTATTAATATATTTTTAAAATTCTAAGTATTTAATGATTTCTAAGAACTTTGAGATTTTTTATAAAAGTAAACTAAGATACTTTTTACACAATCGTTTAAATTGAAATAGTATTCTTACAAATCTTGTACCATAAAAAATATGCGTTAAATTATTAAAACTTTTCAGTACAATAAACAGATAATTTATATCATAAAGTGTAACAACTTGAAGCAGTTGCAACTGCAGTTACATGTATAGTATTTCTTTAAATATCTATAATGTGTTCATTATGAGAGAGGTTCTTCGTAAACAGAGACTGGGTTTTATGTATCAGAAGACTGTAACTTGAAAACTTTTAGTACCTACACTGACAAATTAGATTCAGTCATCCCTTTTCTTCAGAAGTTGTTAGACAAGATCGAAAATCTTCCACTCCGAAGAATGCTGTTGTTCCGATAGCCATAGAGTTAACTCTTAAGGCCATTGTGAACTGGACAGTTTACAGTAAACATTTGGGCAATATACATTTTACTACAACATTTCAAATTATCTTTCCAGTGCATTTTTAGCAGTATTTATCCATTTTTCCAGTACATTTTTAACAGTAGATATATAATTATAGTTATATTATTTCTTTATGTGGATACTATTTTCTGTATTTTTAATGTTATTTCTCTATATATAACCTATGATATTATATCATTATTTTAAGCATACATGTCTTTCAAGATGAGTGCCTGAGAGTTTTCCAAGTTTACTCCCTTGCATAGACATTTGCAGTCTATTTATTTAAAACATTTACACATCAAAGTAACTTTTCTTCAATTAAATTTCAAACGAATAAGAATTACATTAATTTGAAAGACCATAATAAGTAAATAACTATGGAAATTTATGTAACATATATTCCTCAACAATCATAAAAAGAAATGACAAGTAATAACTGTTTTTATAGTATGTAAAGTAAAAATGTTAATTCTGTTTATTAATTTAATTTATTTGAGCTCTTATGATATCAAAAGATACTTGCAGATCAAACAATACAAATTAAAAAATTTATTAGTTGATAAAATTCTTCATTTATAATAAAAACTTTTGTATATGCAAATAATTTTAAAAACTGTAAATTTATGTATTGTGTCAATAGTAAAAAACTGCATCTGAATTATTTACTGTAGCAATGTGTTTATCTATTTTACAGAAGCAATTTTCATACATTTTTATTTAAAAATACTGTTTAATTGTTAGAACTTTAAATTCACACACACACATTTTATTAATACCACATAGCTCTCTTATTTTTACTTCTCCGTGAGGAGTAATTTCATCTAGTAAAAATATTTAAGATAACTACACAATTGAGGCATATAGAACAGTGAAATCATGTATATGAAGTAAAATTCTATAACTTATCATAAAGGCAAATTCCTATATTCGAATATTTTCTCGTAGGTGCTAAGTATTCTGGTTTATATATATAATTCTTTATTTTTAAAGAAAATATTATTTTCTATTTATGTTCATAAATATGTAATTTTATAGTATATGACATTTGTATAGACTCGATATTCCTTTTATTACACAGATTTATATGAAAATTAAATTCAATTAAAATGTTTAATATTGAAAAAGAAATTTATATGAAATAGTAAAATATAATTAATTATTAAATATAAGTTAGTTTAATTTATATCGCTGGTTAAATTATCATTAATATGATTTCACTATTTGAAAACTGCGGGTTCGATACTGATGTTACCATAAATAATGATGGGTGGTGCTCTTTGGATATTGATTAATCGCATGGTTATATTTATAAGTTTGTAAGATAGTAAAATTAAGAAATTTTGATCAAAATTCAATTTTTTAATTATATTGTGTCTCTAATTAGAGAAATACTTTTTTCAAGAAGATATATTTTAAGATTCATTCGAGCATAAGTGATATACTCAATAGTAATCTTTAGTGTAAAAGAAACATCAGTTATAATTTATAAGAATTTATAATAGAAATTACATTGAAGAATAAATTAAATTTATCTTGTGAGAAACTGAATTATGTTTGGTTTAAAAAAATTCAAATTTAGTCATATTTTATACATTAAAGTAATAAAATATACTAATAAGCAGTTAAGATCATTGGGAAACAAATTATGTAAATACACATAGAATTTTTTACTGAAAAAAATCAATTGACAGTAAAAAAAATTATAAATCTTATTTAATCCATTGCAATTATTTTAAAAAATAAGTAAATAAAAATCAGGCTAGACTTAAATGTTGAGTTTCCGTATAATAAAGTAGGTAATTATTAAAAAATTAATTAAAGAATATAAGCAAAATCATTAAAATTTCTTTCAGTAAGTGATTTTCGATGCTCAGTCACTAAAATTCACCTTACACCTCAAACCTCATTTCCTCAAAAAACCAGTTTTATCACCCCACGAAAGCTTCCTTTCGCTCCATAGAATTTCCAAGAAGGCCAAAGGGAACGGATTTCTTGGAATAACTTTCCAAAAAGCCGTTATTTGATAACGCTTTCTAGAACATGTTATTTCCTTGAAACGTAACGTTGATAACTAGTTATTCAAAAGTAACTGCTTTTGCCATCTCTACTTGTTAGACTGTATGACACTCTAGAAGGGCAATTGAGATCCTCGCTCAGGATAGTTTTTCAGCTATTTTATTATATCCTCTTGTTGAGTCTTGCTTGCCTAGCGATTTATTAAAAATATATGAACGCACTCATAGTGAATTAGTCACCACCGAAATTACTGGAAACGATAGACTAACTCACTTCTTAAGTTTCCTTAAAAGAGAAATTGAATCGGAGCAGAAACTGAGAATTGCGTGCTCCCCTTTTAGTTTCGAAAATATAAATAAAAAAATCGTTGCCTTCTTCCGGGAGGAGAAAAGCTTCCGCCGCTGATTTATTAAATAGCGCTAGACGAAACACGTGTGGGGTCGACTCGGAGGTCAGTGAGTGTGCGTTTTGTCGTAAAACTCATATGAGTCAGGATTGTAGATATGCTTTGAGTATACCGTACGAAACAAAGAAAGAAATACTTTTAAAAAAGGGCATTTGTTTTCGATGTTTAACATTTAAACCCAGACATATTGCGCGTAATTGTAAAAACAAAATTAGTTGTTCGAAGTGCCATGGACAGCATTTATTTGTAATGTGTAAAATGAATGAAGAATTTAATGAAAAGGCGTTAGAAGAAAATATTGCAGCGGAAAGTTCTTTAACTAATGCTACACGTATACGACAAGTTTATTTACAAACTTTAGTAGTTCAAATTCGCAGTAACAATAAAAATTAATTTATCCGGTTCTCACTGATACAGGTTCGCAACGATCTTATATTTCGAAATATGCTGCAAAATTTATGAAATATGATGTTATTAATGAAGAATCTATTTTACATTGTTTATTTGGAGGAATTGAAAGAACTGAAAAACAAAAAATATTTGGTTCACTTAAGTAATGTTGGTAATAGCTATCATTGTAATTTTGAGGTACTGGATCAGGAAATAATTTGTTCTAATATTTCTAGAGTAATATTGTCCCCCTATTTACAAGAACTTAACTCTAATAAAAATTTTTTAACTGATACTATGCACATGTTTGATGATCAATTATTATACCAATATTCTCCCTTATAAATTCATTTGTTAATTGGGGCTGATATCGCTAGCAAGCTGCTCAGTGGGGGGATAAAAGAACTTAGATCAGGATTGGTTTGTGTAGAAACTAGATTAGGTTGGACTTTGATGGGAAAGAGCAGAGAAATAGAAAATCAGGACAGTACAAATTCTGTTTTATCTTGTCATGTTACCGATGCTAATATCTCAGATTTATGGAAGTTAGATACGCTTGGTATAAAAGATCCAACCGAAAGAAAAACTAGAGAAGAATTAAAACAATCAGCAAAAGAGTATTTTTTCTGAACAGTCTCTAGGGACTCAGATGGAAGGTAGAAAGTTCGATTACCCTGGTTAGAAGAACATCCCCCATTGACAAATTGTAAGGACATTTCTGAGAAAAGACTTGTAAATTGTGTCAACTCCTTAAGGAAGTTAGACAAGATTACAGAATACAAAAGTATTTTTAAGGACTGGTTGGAACAAGGTATTATAGAAGAAGGGTAGCTCGGATCCTGAACACTATTTGCCCCATAGACTTGTTTTCAAAGAAAACGCAACGACGAAAGTTAGGCCAGTATTCGATGGCTCTGCTAGAGATAAAAATTCCCCTTCAATCAATGATTGTTTAGAAAAAGGTACCCAAATTTGGTGGAATTAATACCCTCTGTCATAAATAGATGTAGAATAGGAAAATATGGAATGGTTGCTGATATTGAAAAGGTGTTTTTACAGATTGGGCTTCATGAGCATGATAGATCATATTTAAAGTTTTTGTGGTGGCAAAATGGAAAGAAAGAACAGTTAAGAATTTTTCAGCATCGAAGGGTAGTTTTTGGGATTTCTTCAACCCCTTTTTTGTTAGCAGCTACTTTAGAATTTCATTTGAATAATGTTCGCATTGAATACAAAGAAACTGCTCAAAAACTTTTGAAATCCTTTTATGTGGACAATTGTGTTTATAGTGTATGAATAGTAAAAAGGAATTAATGAAATTTATTCAGGAATCCCAAGAAATTCTTAGAACAGCAAAATTTAATTTACGTGGGTGGGAGCATACCATTTTCAAAACAAGTGAAGCTGACTTAATAGAAAAAAAAACTTCCAGTTTTGGGTTTAAAATGGGTAAACAGAAATGATACCTTGTCTGTTCATTTGAGAGATTTTGATCCCATTTTAGAAGATCAACCAGTTACTAAAAGGATTATTTTATCAACTGTTCACAAAATTTTTGATCCCATTGGATACACTTGTCCCGTAACTTTAATACCAAAACTGATGTTAAAGGAATGCTGGAAAATGAAATTATCTTGGGATTCTGATTTGCCACCTTGGATGGTAAAGAAATTCATAAAGTGGAAAAATCAACTGAAAACTCAAAATGACATTTCAATACCAAGATGCTTGGAAAAAAATGAAGGAAATGGAAACATAACCCACACAACACAAGTACGTTCATTGGACGTTATTTGGATGATCCACCTTGGTCCAGTAGACATCCACTGGACGCCCATAAATGATCCAGTGAACCATCCACAGACCGTCCAGAAGACATCCAGTAGACGTCTAATGGATGTCCACAGATAACCACTGGTGCACGTGTTTTGGATATGACGTCACATAGCATTGGTAGTGACGTCATTAATCTGACACGGCAGAATGCGCATGATCTTCCAATCATATACTATTATTTTTTATGAATGGCCGTGTCTTATGTTGTGAAATATTTTGTTGTCACTTTTAAATTTCTTATTCAACTGAATTGCGTAAATATTAAATAAATAATTATTTTTAATTTGCTTAGTTTTATTTTATTAAAATATTAAAATTAACTTAATTTCACAATAATAAATTTTACTAAGTATTCATATAAAAGATAATTCATTTATTTCTTACTACAGGAAACATTTCAGATTAATTTTAAATTTCGACTTACCTTAAAAAAGTTGTAATAATTCCAACATAAAATGCTTTAAGTATTAAATGCAAATCACAAATATTAATTATTTGCTAAAGGTATTTGAGTATGAAAATATTGATTTTTTTTTAAAAAAAAATCTATATTGTAGAAAACATCAAATGCAATAAATTTGGTTCAATTACACAGCTAAAGAATAAATATATATCTAATATAAAATATAAATTTTAATTCTCAGTACCACTTTATTTAAAACATATTGCTTTAGAAATTTGACATCGATTCAATTGAGTGTTATCAAACCAGAAAGTTAAATGAACTTAAAGCAAGAAACTGCACATGTATATTGAAAAAATTTGGATTTTTCTTTGAGTATTAAGTTTCAAAACAGAGTTTTAAGAGATTAAAGGTAACCTTTTATTTACCAAATCTATTCAGTCACATTTTATTTATTATTTAAAAAAATATTACGTTCTAATTACATATTATGGTTAAAAAAGTTTGGTAGATGGGAAATTTCTTTTGATTTTTTTAAAATAAATGATACATTTCTTTTTTGTGATGTATAACATCACAAAAAATGCTCAACAGAATATTTTGATATAATATGTAGAGAAAATGAAAAAACGCAGCAAGGACTTTTACGAAACAAGCAAAATAAAAAAATAGACCATTTACAATGAGAAATTAATGTTTGAAAAACTCTTACAGTGATAAGTAAATGCAGCATACATTATACTAATAGAACATGTATTTTAAAATGAATTCAAAACATCATATGAATAAAACATTTTATTATTCTACAATTTTTTTTCAATTCATTCAAATATTTAGCTTTTGCATGCCGTAACCGATTTTTCGCACAAGATATAAGTACTGCATCAGTAATATTGCACAAAGCTGCATTTTTTCTTACAGCATCTAGAAGAAAATAAATATTTAGAGATTTGAAATTAATTATTATGATAATTGTTAAAGTTGTGCTGATAAGCGAATGTATTCTTTATTAATAGAGTTCAATATCAGATAATGAAAAAATAAAAATTCAGGAGTTTAAAATGTTGTATCATTTCGTGTAGAACATGTATTTCAATTAAATTTAATTACAATGTACTTAGTTAATATTCATATTTTTTCAGTTCTATATTTAAATATTTTGTTAAAAAAATTCACAATTATTTTTTTATAATTTTGAAGAATCTATTTTTAGTTTTAAAAGTTCTTTTACAATTTCTAATTCGTACAAATTAAAATTATGAGCTATTTTCTTCTTGTATGGAATTATTTTTTTCAATAAATTGTGGACACAAAGTAAATGAAAATCACAATGTTACTTTCAAAAGGTGGCTAAATCACAGGAGTTACTACTACCGGTACCAAATGCCCCAAACATATAAATTCCCGTGCCAGAATATATTTGTTAGCAATATATGTTTATTCCAAAATCTTTTTTTTCCATATCATAAAAATTACAATAAGGGATTAACTAAAAATTTCCTGTGGACCCACTTGTTGATTGTAGTCTTCAAATACCGAATCCTGATTTAATTCAACTAAACACTTTCTCATGAATTTATATCAGTTCCTGAATCCATTAATTTGTGCATTTGTCTACTATTATAAATTTGTAAAGCAGAAAACTTAGTTTACACTAAAACAATCATGAAATCTTACCAAAAGCTAGTTGACAAATGTTTAGGCTATAAAATGTGATTTACTAGCTAGTTACTTGCCTAAAATGTAAGAAGCAGAATTTTAAAAAAATAGAGAAATTTTCCGATACTTGCATAAACACGAATTATAATATGAAACGAATGTGTACCGTATAATTACTATAATTGAAAATTAGTATAGTAAATTACTTCACTTCAAATGATTACATAAATATTCATTTTCATCAGATTAAATTTGTTGCATATTAATTAAATCTAATTTTAAACGATTTTTACAAATAATATTTTTAGAATATTTTCCTTACTTAATTTTACAAGTTACAATAACATTCCTACAGTTAGGAGTAGTGGAGGGGTCATATCGTATCAAGTGCATTAGGTCCTATTGAAGCCATTGTCGCCATCTTGGTTGGAACATCAAATGCTAGAAAGGAAGAACGCGTCGAGTGATTCATAAACTACGCATGCACCAATATTTTGAAAAGTATAGCAAAGAATAACTTCAAATCAATTAAAATAGATATTTTTTCATAAAGAAAAAAATTTGCCTAGAATATATTTTTTGTGTGAAATAAAATGAATAATTTGTAATGAATGTGTAATATTTTATAAGCTGAGAAGAAAGTTATAAAAATTATTTAATTACATAAATTTCTTTCAAGATTAGAAATTTTATTTTTGTCATACATGTCACATTTAGTGCACTTAAACAAAAAAATGACTATTAGTAGAGGAAGGTTTTAAATGTAATAAATCACTAAATGTAATTCTTTTACACACTTTTTCACAAAATAGTAATTATTTTAATTAAATCTCTTTTATAGAGTGAAATTAAAAGTAATCATAGTATGTGTGCTTCAATATTATTTTATTGAATACAAGACATTTTATGATTATTTATAAAAGGAGGTTAACATATTATTGACCTTTAAAAAGAATTGCTTTTGTATATAATTACAGAGTTCACATTATTTAAAGTATTTTTAAAATAATGCTTAACACGGATAAAAAAATAGTACTTAATTACTGCTTTAATTAGTAAGATGTTATGGTTATCCAGAATATCATGATGAATTTATGAAGTTTCAATTGAGGAAAAAAATATTTTCAATATTTAAAGCAGATAAAACATACAATTCACATTGAATGTTTACTTTTCTGACATTTTTCACAAGCTGGGAAATAAATTATAAAAATTATTTAATAACATAAAAATAATTTATTTTATTTAATAATTTTTGTTATTAATACAGGTTAGAAATTTTATTGTTGTCATATGCATGTCACTCATCTATATAATTTAGTACCTTTACAAAAATGTGATTGTTAGTAGAGGAAGGTTTTGAATGTAATAAACCTCCAAATGTTATTTTATTGCACACTCTTTTCACTATATATGTTAATAATTATTAATTAAATTTCTTTTATAGAGTGAAATTAATATTCAAGCATACTATGATTATTTTTATTTTATCAAATACAAAAAATCTATTGATTATTTATAAAAGGAAGCTAATATATTAAAGTATTTTTACAATAATGCTTAACACTTAACAAAATAATGCATAATTACAATTTAATTAGTTGGATGTCATGAATATACAGAGGATCATGATCAAATTGATGAAGTTTCAAAATTGAGAAAATATATTTTCAATATTTAACACAGATAAAGCATAAAATTCACATTGAATGTTTATTTTTCTGACATTTTTAAATTTTGAAAACGAGTGTAACATTACATTTCTTCTAAATACAGATTCACACACTTTACAAATCTTGTAAACATCATCTGATGGGTATATCAATTTACCCTGTGATTTGAAGGAAATCAAGGACAAATTATAGGGAGTAACTGCTTGTAATACATTTAAACATATTTCACATTTAATAAGTTGGTTTAATTTTTTTACTACAAATCCAGCAATATAATAAATTATATCACAAGGAAATTCATTAAGACAGTCCAGTTTAAAATTATATCTTGCTCACCTATCATTAAATCAGGACTTCTATATAAGGTTGTTAATGAAGAATGTACAATATTATTTTGAGAGGTTGATATATTAATAACATTAATAGGTGAAATGTGACTGGGTGCACTTAAAATATTGATTTCAGTTAAAGGAACACAATTACCAGAAGATGCACGTTTCAATTCTGCATTCACAAGCAAATTTTTATAAGCTGATTTGAATTGGCGAGCTGTTGGATTGTTGTTGCTGCCACCATGAAATCTTATTGATGAAAAGAAAAGTTCAAAATGATCTTGGCTGACCTTGTAAAATGGAAAGTAAATTAATTGAGGATTTTCAGAACAAATTAATGATTCTGCTAAATGCAATACACTCTGAATGCATACTTTAAATCCTAAAAATCCAATTTTCCTATTGGAATCTAAAATTTTTGTACCCCCAACACTTACCCTCAAATTGGAAATATAATCATCTGCTTGCTTTAGAAATAATTTAATATTTTGCATATCAGATTGACTTAGAGCTTTTTAAAGCCATGTTGTTTATTAGATCTAGAATTTAAAATATCAAACAGAGTGTTAAAAATTCTTAAAATATAATAAAACTTATTGAATGTTATGAATTTTTAAAACAAAAAATTTCAAAAAAAAGGTATATATTTAAAAATATCAACAAATTAATTATGAAAATTCTGATTTTACAGGAAAATTCTCTAGAATTAAATATAAATGTATATTCTACCTTTTAAAATGATTAAAAGATATTTTTTATTTCTCATTAGTAAAAATTATGAATATTGAAAATATTTTTATAACAATCTTACCTTCTGCAAATAGGATGAGAATTCTTTAAATATTACAGGATAAGCATCTCTTAATCTGACACAAGAAAGAGATGTCCGATCTATCATTTCTTCAGGGAAATGTGCTGAACACAGTTTACTACGCTTAGAGGGAAGCCAATTTCGCCAACGTCCAGCTTTGATCCAAATTTCTCTCAGTTGCTCAGCTTTTGGAAAACTATTAAAAGTAATAAGAATAAAAAAAAACTCACATATTTCATTAAAAGTCACAATATAATAAGAATGGAACTAAGTTCCTTGTGTATAACTATTTCAGCTAAATACTCAATGACAGAAACACAAAATTGATTTAACTTGATATCTGCCCAAGTTAAGCTTTACTGTCCTATATACCAAAACCATATTCATATAAGCACTCAAATGATAAATTGCCATTTTGTATGAAATATTTCTAATTCTTAATTCCAGAATAAAGAAATATTATTAAATTTAACCAACACATTTATTACTAAATATTTTAAAGACTAACATAATTGTGGTTTTGGGACAAAATATTATTTTAATATAAACTAACCTTAAGATATAATAAGAAAACATACATGAAATAAATATAACATATAGAATATAAAATCATAACAATTTGCTTATTCTTCACTAGAATTAACATTACCCACACTACCACAAATATGTATGTGATAACCAGGTCAATTCCAATTCATATCCAGATATCTATTAGATCTGCATCACATCCTTGAGATATTCAAAATTTAAATGCCCAGTGATATTCAAAACTTGGATGTCCACTAGATATCATAAAATATCATCTAGACATTAACTTTTGGATATTGGAGAGATATCTCATAGATATTTAAAACTATTGCAAATTGAATATCTATATTTTGTAAAGGTTAGACATCTGACAGAAATCTAGGTATCTAAATTTTGGATATTTGTAATATCAAGCACTGTATGTCATTGATATAAAAAATTATACTTTCAAAATATTCTGAAACAAATTTTTTTTAAATCTTTTTATACCTATAATTCTGATATATATTTATATACATTGATATTAAAAATATATTGGTTATAATAAATTAAAACTGTTTTCATCACCAAGAATGATTAATTCAGTTTGCTAAAGAAAGTATAATTATAAATTTATTATATTTTCTTGTCTTGTCTATATATCTTTTCTTGATTAAGATTTGTTATCAAAATGATTACTATTCATATTCTCAAATTTTCTTTTATTATAGTTAAAATATTTAAAATAATTGTAAAATTTTAAGTATAACTATAATTTTTTTAAGTACAACATACAATACTAAATAAAACTCTTATTTCTTTTGCGAAATCCTGGTACATGATTTTATTCAATTACAATGTATCCATTGATGTATTATTCAATGAGCTTTTGAAGACAACATTTCAACACGTTAAAAATTAATTCATAACAGTGAGGTAGAATCAAAATAAGAACAATTTACTAAGCTTTTCATACAATATATACATCAATCAATATCTCATTTAACTATTTTTCATCAGTTCTAAGTTATGAAACAGCAAATTAGGTGACACATCATTACTTTTGATGGCAAGAGAGACAAATGAATAATATTTAATATACTATACATAAAAAATCTGATTTGACAAATAGATATTTAAACATTTGATTTATCACAGAAAATTACAGCACAGTTTGACACAACAGTTAAATATTACTTTATGTTTTAAACTTTTTTAACAATGTATACAGATGGACAGAAAGGCTTTTACTTTTATCTAAATTTATCAAAACTAATACTAGAATATTAAATTTGATTAACACATTTATTACTAAATATTTTAGTGACAAACATAATTATGGTTTTGGAACAAAAATGTTACTTTAATATGAACTAACTTTAACAGATAATGAAATTACATACATGGAATAACTATAACACATAGAATGTAAAAACAAAACATTTTGCTTATTCTTCACTTGGATTACAATCACTTATGGAAGACACATTATACAACATAAAAGATGTTAATATATACAAATATATGCTTAATTGTCATAAAAAACAAATTATTCTTTACTTTTTCTAAAAAAGAAACATTCTATAAAAAACTATAATAATTAAAATATTTATCTTAAATACATATTTTATGATATTTTTATAACCCTTTGCAAACTCAGGTTTGAAGAAGAGTAGATGAACATCCAAAAGTACTGTATATATCAGTTCATGATAAAAAAATATTTCGCATTGTAAATGAATTTGAAAATTTTTTGAATATTTTTAAGGTAACCAAGAAAAATCAACTGGATTATCAAAGGATTAGTAGGATTACTGTCCTTAATCAAATCACATTATATTCGTTAACATTAACTGATATAAGAAGCTTAATAATAATTAGAAAGAAAACTAAAAAGAAAGAAATATGTACTAAAATATCGATGTTCCATACATAAGGCTTAGAAAGCATATAGAGTTAATCATTGCTTTATGGTTCCATACATACAACATGAATTTCAATATTGTTTTAAGCTATAAATTACTTTAAAAATAATATAATTTAATAACTATTAACCTATCTTTAACGTAATGTAATTTTTTGCAATTATTAATACATTAAATAATAAAACGATAGCTAAACAAACTGGGAATAAACAATACTTAAGCAGAGCACAAAATTTTTCTTACCTGTGAAATGTTATTCCTTCCAATTTCTTGGTCCTTCTATTAGTGCATCCGAATGCTACATAAGATCCCATCCCACACAACCAAGTACGTCTAATGGACGTCCACGAGAGGTCCACCATATCCAGTGCATGTTATGGATGAAAAATAGACGTTTATTTGACTTCCATGAAAAGCTATTCAGTGGATGTTTGCTGGTTGACCACTATGGATGTCTAATAGACGTCTATTAGACGCTAAAATTTATGGACATTAATCATGGATATGTGTGGATTAAAAATAGACGTCTATTGGACATTCGTTGTGAATGTAATTTGGACTTTGATGAAGTATCAACTGTAACCGAGCGGCCATCTTGGTTAGACAAGAAAAGCGCTTATTTCGTATTCTATACCCTAACTGGTAAATTTATTTCTTAATTTTTGATATTTAAGCTATATTATTTTCTTAATCTGAATTTAAAAGAAGAAACAGGATCTTGTGTAGCATTCGGATGCACTAATAGAAGGACCAAGAAATTGGAAGGAATAACATTTCACAGGTAAGAAACATTTTGTGCTCTGCTTAAGTATTGTTTATTCGCAGTTTGCTTAGCTATCGTTTTATTATTTAATGTATTAATAATTGCAAAAAATTACATCACGTTAAAAATAGTTAAATAGTTATTAAATTATATTATTTTTAATGTAATTTCTTGTTTAAAACAATATTGAAATTCATGTTGTATGTATGGAACCATAAAGCAATGATTAACTCTATGCATGCTTTCTAAGGCTTATGTATGGAACATCGATATTTTAGTACATGGAAATAAAAAAATATATAATTTATGTATAAATTTTCTTTCTAATTATTATTAAGCTTCTTATATCAGTTAATGTTAACGAATATAATGTGTCTTGATTAAGGACAGTAATTCTCTTAATCCTTTTATAATCCAGTTAATTTTTCTTGGTTACCTTAAAAATATTCAAAAAATTTTAAAATTCATTTACAATGCGGAATATTTTTTTATCATGAACTAATATACAGTACTTTTGCATGTTCATCTACTTTTTCTCAAACCTGAGTTTGCAAAGGGTTATAAAAATAGCTTAAAATATATATTTTAATTGTTATAGTTTTTATAGAATGTTTCTTTTTAGAAAAAGTTAAGAATAATTTGTTTTTATGACAATTAAGCATATATTTGTATATATAAGCATCTTTTATATTGTATAATGTGTCTTCCATAAGTGATTTTAATCCAAGTGAAGAATAAGCAAAATGTTTTGTTTTTACATTCTATGTGTTATATTTATTCCATGTATGTAATTTCATTATATGTTAAAGTTAGTTCATATTAAAGTAACATTTTTGTTCAAAAACCATAATTATGTTTGTCACTAAAATATTTAGTAATAAATGTGTTGATCAAATTTAATATTCTAGTATTAGTTTTGATAAATTTAGATAAAAGTAAAAGCCTTTATGTCCATCTGTATACATTGTTAAAAAAGTTTAAAACATAAAGTAATATTTAACGGTTGTATCAAACTGTGCTTTTATTTTCTGTGATAAATCAAATGTTTAAATATCTATTTGTCAAATCAGATTTTTTATGTTTAGTATATAAAATATTATTCATTTCTCTCTTGCCATCAAAAGTAATGATGTGTCACCTAATTTGCTGTTTTATAATTTAGAACTGATGAAAAATAGTTAAATGTGAGATTTTGATTGATGTATATATTGTATGAAAAGATTAGTAAATTCTTCATATTTTGATTCTACCTCACTGTTATGAAATATATTAAATAATTTTTAACGTGTTGAAAAGTTGTCTTCAAAAACTCATTGAATAATACATCAATGGATACATTGTAATTGAATAAATTAATGTACCCGGATATTGCAAAAGAAATAAGAGTTATATTTAGTATTGTATATTGTACTTAAAAAATTATAGTTATACTTAAAATTTTACAATTATTTTAAATTTTTTAACTATAATAAAAGAAAATTTGAGAATATTAATAGTAATCATTTTGATAACAAGTCTTTATCAAGAAAATATATATAGACAAGAAAATATAATAAATTTATAATTATACTTTCTTTAGCAAACAAATTTAATCATTCTTGGTGATGAAAACAGTTTTTAGTTTATTATAACCTATATATTTTTAATATCAATATGTATAAATATATATCAGAATTATAAGTATAAAAGATTAAAAAAATTTATTTCAGAATTTTTTGAAAGTATAGTTTTTTTATCAATGTTGAGTAGACATGTAGTGCTTGATATTGCAAATATCCAAAATGTAGATATCTAGATTTCTGTCAGATGTCTAGCCCTTACAAAATATGGATATTCAATTTGCAATAGTTTTAAATATCTACGAGATCTCTCTCCAATATCCAAAAGTTAATGTCTAGATGATATTTTATGAAATCTAGTGGACATCCAAGTTTTGAATATCAATGGACATTTGAATATCTCGAGGATGTGATGCAGATCTAATAGATATCAGGATATGAATTGGAATTGACCTGGTTATCACATAGATATTTGTGGTTGTGTGGGTAATGTTAATTCTAGTGAAGAATAAGTAAATTGTTATGATTTTATATTCTATATGTTATATTTATTTCATGTATTTTTTCTTATTATCTGTTAAAGTTTGTTTATATTAAAATAATATTTTGTCCCAAAAACACAATTATATTTGTCATTAAAATATTTAGTAATAAATGTGTTGGTTAAATTTAATAATATTTTTTATTCTGGAATTAAGCATTAGAAATATTTCATACAAAATGGCAATTTATCATTTGCATGCTTATATGAATATAGTTTTGGTATATAGGATAGAAAGCTTAACTTGGGCAGATATCAAGTTAAATCAATTTTGTCTTTCTGTCATTGAGTAATACACAAGGAACTTAGTTCCATTTTTACTATATTCTGTAACTTTTAATGAAAGATGTCATTTTTTAGTATTCTTATTTCTTTTAATAGTTTTCCATAAGATGAGCAGCGGAGAGAAATTTGGATCAAAGCTGTATGTCAGCAAAATTGTCTTCCCTCCAAACATAGTAAACTGTGTTCAGCACATTTCCCTGAAGAAATGATAGATCGGACATCTCTTTCTTGTGTCAGATTAAGAGATGATGCTTATCCTATTTGCAGAAGGTAAGATTGTTATAAAAATATTTTCAAAATTCATAACCTTTACTAATGAGAAATAAAAAATATCTTATATTCTAACTTTTAAAATGATTAAATCTTTATATTTAATTCTAAATAATTTTCTTGTAAAATCAGAATTTTCATAATTTGTTGAAACATTTTTTTTTTACTTTTTGTTTTAAACAATGCATAACATTCAATAATTTTTATTATATTTTAAGAATTTTTAACACTTTGTTTGATATTTTAAATTCTAGATCTAATAAACAACATGGTTTTAAAAAAGCTCTAAGTCAATCTGATATGCAAAATATTAAATTATTTCTAAAGCAAGCAGATGATTATATTTCCAATTAGAGGGTAAGTGTTGGAGGTGCAAAAATTTTAAATTCCAACAGGAAAATTGGATTTTTAGGATTTAAATTATGCATTCAGAGTGTATTGCGTTTAGCAGAATCATTAATTTGTCCTGCAAATCCTCCATTATTTTACTTTCCATTTTACAAGGTCAGCCAAGATCATTTAGAACTTTTCTTTTCATCAATAAGATTTCTAATGGCAGCAACAACAAGCCAACAGCTTTCCAATTCAAAGCAGCTTATAAAAAAATTGCTTGTGAATTCAGAATTGAAACCTGCATCTTCTGGTAATTGTATTCCTTTAACTGAAATTGGTATTTTAAGTGTACCTAATCACAATTCACCTATTAATGTTATTAATATGTCAACCTCTCAAAATAATATTGTACATTTCTCATTAACAATCTTAAATAGAAGTCCTGATTTGATGATAGAAGGGCAAGATATATTTTTTAAACTAGATTTGCTTAATGAATTTTCTTGTGATATAATTTATTATATTGCTGGATTTGTAGTAAAAAATTAAACCAACTTATTAAATGTGAAATATGTTTAAATGCATTACAAGCAGTTACTCCCTATAATTTGTCCTTGATTTCCTTCAAATCACAGGGTAAATTGGTATACCCATGAGATGATGTTTACAAGATTTGTAAAGTGTGTGAATCTGTATTTAGAAGAAATGTAATGTTACACTCATTTTCAAAATTTAAAAATGTCAGAAAAATAAACATTCAATGTGAATTGGATGCTTTATCTGTGTTAAATATTGAAAATATATTTTCTCAATTGAAACTACATCAATTTGATAATGATCCTCTGGATAATCATGTCTTCCAACTAATTAAAGCTGTAATTAAGCATTATTTTGTTATCTGTATTAAGCATTATTGTAAAAACACTTTAAATAATTTGAATTCTATTGGACAATTATATACAAAAGCAATTCTTTTTAAAGGTCAATAATATGTTAACCTCCTTTTAGAAATAATCTAGAAATGTTTTGTATTCAATAAAATAATATTGAAGCATATTGTGTTTATTTTTAATTTCACTCCATAAAAGAAATTTAATTAAAAATTATTAACACTTAGTGAAAAGAGTGTGCAATAAAATAACATTTGGAGGTTTATTACATTCAAAACCTTCCTCTACTAACAATCACATTTTTTTAAAGGTACTAAATTATATAGATGAGTGACATATATATGACAACACTAAAATTTCTAACCTTGAAAAATAACAAAAATTATTAAAACTTAAATTATTTTTATGTTATTAAATTATTTTTATAACTTATTTCCTAGCTTGTGAAAAATGTCAGAAAAATAAACATTCAATGTGAATTGGATGTTTTATCTGCTTTAAATATTAAAAAAATATTTTTTTCCTCAATTGAAACTTCATAAATTTCATCATGATCCTCTGGATAATCATGACATATAACTAATTAAAGCTGTAATTAAGTATTATTTTGTTGTCAGTGTTAAGCATTATTTTAAAAATACTTTAAAAAATGTGAACTCTATAATTATATACAAAAGCAATTCTTTTTAAAGGTCAATAATATGTTAACCTCCTTTTAGAAATAATCTAGAAATGTTTTGTATTCAATAAAATAATATTGAAGCATATTGTGTTTATTTTTAATTTCACTCTATAAAAGAAATTTAATTAAAATTATTACCATTTTGTGAAAAGGTGTGTAAAAGAATTACATTTAAAACCTTCCTCTACTAATAGTCATTTTTTTCGTTAAATGCACTAAATTATATAGGTGAGTGACATGTATGACAAAAATAAAATTTCTAATCTTGAAAGAAATTTATGTAATTAAATAATTTTTATAACTTTCTTCTCAGCTTATAAAATATTACATTTTATTTCACACAAAAAATATATTCTGGACAAACTGTTTTCTTTATGAAAAAATATGTATTTTAATTGATTTGAAGTTATTTTTTGCTATACTTATCAAAATATTGGTGCATGTGCAAATTGTACTATTACTGCACATGCGTAGTTTATGAATCACTCAAGGCGTTCATCCCTACTAGCATTTAATGCTCCAACCAAGATGGCTTCAATTAGACCTAATGCATTTGATAGGATATGCCCCCTTCACTACTCCTAGCTCTATGAATGTTATCGTAACTTGTAAAATTAAGCAAGGAAAAATATTCTAAAAATATTATTTGTAAAAATTGTTTAAAATTGGATTTAATTTGCAACAAATATTTATCTGATGTAAATTAATTTTTATGTAATCATTTGAAGTGAAGTAATTTACTATACTAATTTTCAATTATAGTAATTATACGGTACACGTTCATTTCATATTATAATTCGTGTTTATGCAAGTATCGGAAAATTTTTCTTTTTTTTTTTTAAATTCTGCTTTTTTACATTTTGGGTAAGTTACTAGCTATTAAATTATTTGATAGCCTAAAAATTTGTCAACTAGCATTTGGTAAGATTTCATGATTGTTTCAGTGTAAACTAAATTTTCTGCTTTACTAATTTATATTAGTAGACAAATGCACAAATTAATGGATTCAGGAACTGATATAAATTTATGAGAAAGTGTTTAGTTTAATTAAATCAGGATTCGGTATTTGAAGACTACAATCAACAAGTGGACCCACAAGAAATTTTCAATTAATCCCTTATTGTATTGTATTTATGATATGGAAAAAAAACAGATTTTGGAATAGTCATAAATTGCTAACAAATCCATTCTGGTACGATAATCTACATGTTTGGGGCATTTGGTACCGGTAGTAGTAACTCCTGTGATTTAGCCACCTTTTAAAAGTAACATAGTGATTTTCATTTACTTTGTGTCCACAATTTATTGAAAAAAAAATAATAATTCCATACAAGAAGAAAATAGCTCATAATTTTAATTTGTACAAATTAGAAATTGTAAAAGAACTTTTAAAAATAAAAATAGATTCTTCAAAATTATAAAAAAATAATTGTGAATTTTTTTAACAAAATACTTAAATATAGAACTGAAAAAATATGAATATTAACTAAGTACATTGTAATTAAATTTAATTGAAATACATGCTCTCCACAAAATGATACAACACTTTAAACTCCTGAATTTTTATTTTTTCATTAAGTGATTTTGAACTCTATTAATAAAGAATACATTTGCTTATCAGCACAACTTTTACAATGTCATAATAATTAATTTCAAATCTCTAAAAATTTTTTTCTTCTAGATGCTGTAAGAAAAAATGCAGCTTTGTGCAGTGTTACTGATGCAATACTTATATCCTGTGTGAAAAATTGGTTACGGCATGCAAAAGCTAGATATTTGAATGAATTGAAAAAAAAATTGTAGAATAATAAAATGTTTTATTTATATGATTTTTTGAATTCATTTTAAAATACATGTTCTATTAGTATAATGCTGCATTTACTTATTACTGTAAAAGTTTTTCAAACATTAATTTCTCACTGTAAATGGTCTATTTTTTATTTTGCTGGTTTCGCAAAAGTCCTTACTGCGTTTTCGTATTTTCTCTACATATTATATCAAAATATTCTGTTGAGCATTTTTTGTGGTGTTAAACATCACAAAACGGAAATATATCATTTTTTTTAAAAAATCAAATGGGATATCCCATCTGCCAAACTTTTTTAATCATAATGTGTAATTAGAACATAATACTTTTTTTAATAATAAATTAAAAGTGACTGAATAGATTTGGTAAATATAAGGTTACCTTTAATCTCTTAAAACTCTGTTTTGAAACTTAATACTCAAAGAAAAATCCAAATTTTTTCAATATACATGTGCAGTTTCTTGATTTAAGTTCATTTTTTATCTTTCTGGTTTGATAACGCTCAATTGAATCGATGTCAAATTTCTAAAGCAAAATGTTTTAAATAAAGTGATACTAAGAATTAAAATTGATATTTTACATTAGATATATATTTATTCTATAGCTGTGTAATTGAACCAAATTTATTCCATTTGATGTTTTCTACAATATAGATTTTTTTATTGTAAATCAATATTTTCATGCTCAAGTACCTTTAATTAAAAGCAAATAATTAATATTTGTGATTTGCATGTAATACTTAAAGCATTTTATGTTGGAATTATTACAACTTTTTTAAGGTAAGTCGAAATTTAAAATTAATCTGAAAAATTTCCTGTAGTAAGAAATAAATGAATTATCTTTTATATGAATACTTAGTAAAATTTATTATTGTGAAATTAAGTTAATTTTAATATTTTATAAAATAAAACTAAGCAAATTAAAAATTATTTAATATTTACGCAATTCAGTTGAATAAGAAATTTAAAAGTGACAACAAAATATTTCACAACATAAGAAACGGCCATTCATAAAAATAACAGTATATGATTGGAAGATCATGCGCATTCTGCCGTGTCAGATTAATGACGTCACTACCAATGCTATGTGACGTCATATCCAAAACACTTCCACCGGTGGTTATCTGTGGACATCCATTAGACGTCTACTGGATGTCTTCTGGACGGTCAGTGGATGGTTCACTGGATCATTTATGGACGTCCAGTGGATGTCTACTGGACCACGGTGGATCATCCAAATAACATCCAGTAGACGTCCAATGGACGTACTTGTGTTGTGTGGGTATGTATCAGCAATGAATCACATTTTCTCATGTTAATCGCCGTGTTTTAACGTGAGGTGAGGTTTTTTTAAAAATTTCGCTAGAGAGAGCAGTGAGCTGGAATTAATTTTTAATTAAACATGACACAAATATTAATTAAATTAAAACAACAACTTGAGTAAATAAATTTATATTTAAACCAAATATAAGTTATAGTTTGGCGATATGAGCATGATGAAGTAAAAAACAGAAAAAAAGACTTGAAATTATGAATTTATAATGAAACTAAACATCTGCCATGTAAACATGGTAAAGTGACAATTTATAAACATTTTGTTTGATTTATTTAGTGAAAAAATTTTACTCAATTTCACCCTAAATTTTTTACGCGTATTTTATTCCTATTTTGTTTATAATACATATCTTACTATATTAAAACACAGAGAAATCAGAGAGAAATGTGATACTGAAAATCTTTAAATCTTTTATACATATAAATGAGGGAATTTATAAATTTTCTATTTTTAAAAATTAAAAAATTTATTTTTTTCAAATAAATGAGTTTTACTCTTAAATTGAACTACAGATGTTCAATATTTACAGCTTGTCATTTATCTTATTTAAAATTTTTAATTAAAAAAATAGACAATATACACACTATATAAGAAAATCTTTTAATTATGCAGTTTTTTAATTGAAATTTATATTACATCCAAAGCTTATTAAAATAACTCTGTGTGCAAAATTTTTTAAACAATTTTTAATTTAAACTGACAAAAATTTTAAGTTTGGCTTACGAAAAAAAAAAAAAGGTTGAGCTATTAATTTATAATTAAACCATGATAAAAAGTGTCAAAACAATATCTGCGAAAAAATAAATGTCGTTAATGATGCGATTTAGCATCATATAAAATACAAATAAAGTTTATATCTAATTGTATTTTATATGGTGCGAAGATAAAAGTAAATTATTTAGCTTTTCCTTCTATTTCAAAAAATAATTATTAAAATTTGCAAAATTCAACGACTTATTCTTAATGCGAAAAAGGCTGAGCAGCTAATACATAAATATCACAATAAATAATGTAAATAATTTAATCGAAGACCATAGGGTTGCTAAAACTAAGTCTGAACTTGCATTTTATACCGCCAAATTTCTTCAAGTGCGCATGCGTTAGAATTCCCGTCTGGAGCCGACGTTCAGGGCTCTATCTTGAGACACTAGTCACTTAAAGTAGACACTTGTACACGCGTGTATGGTCGTGATTACCTTCTTCTAACTGTAAATCTAAAGGTGGATCTGTCATGATATGGGTAGTCATGATGCCCAGTCATAACCTTATAAGAGAAATCTCCGACGAAAATCTATTGATCAAATCCATTCTATGATTCATACTTTGTTTCATGCTGGAGATGGAATTTTTCATGATTCTCTCTATTCATGTAGTGGGACTTATCAGTAATAGTTTGAAAAACAAGATGAAGTGAAACTTCCGCCTTGGTACTATCTCCATTTCTGAATGTAACAAAACCTTTACTGTCTATTTTAAAGAGTTCAAACCGGAATCGTTATCCTTCATTGGCATTTCTCAAAAATATTTAACAGTATTTTCAAGAATAATGGCACAATATTCTTCTAAGTATCATTCATCACTTTTATGGTTCAAAATTTTCAGGAACTGAGTATAACGGTCTCACATCTATAAAGCACAGAAAGTCGCCACGGTCTCAGCGAAAAGTCGCCAAATCTGTTTAAATTTGGCAATTATTTTTCGTCACCAAATTTTATTTGCCAAAACATCGCCAAAAACGATTAGTCGTCAAATGTGTCACCAATTATATCGTTGGAATGTCTCGTCGCCGCACATCCCGGAAACGTTAGCCATTTTTATTTTGGATTTTTTTATCGGGTGTAAAGACCGGTAATTTAAATCTTGTTTTTTGATATTTATATTTTATTTTACTTCGGATGTAGCGCGGAATATAAATATTGACTTTTATATTCACATTTTTTATTTCGGTTTGGATTTAGTGCCGGAATTTCAATCCTATCTATTTGTTTTGTATTTCGCTATGGATATAGCGCCCGATTTTCAATACCGTCTTTTATGTTCATTTTTGATTTTGCTGTGCATGTAGAGCGCCGGACGAAAAAAAGAAGGTAAGAATTTCATTTTATTTTTTGCAGGAATAGAACTCCTAGAATTGTATGTTAAGTATTTAAATTTCGGTAAAACTGAGTATTACGGTCTCACTTTGGCGAATTATATTTTCGCCAAGCACATGAGAAAAGCGTTTTGGAAATTGATTGGCAACCCAAAAAGGGTGCCAATCGGGGAGGAATTAATTTCGAATTAAAAATTCTTACCTTTTAAAATTATATTTTTGATTTAATATTATTATTTATAATGAGTGCTTATGTTGTAACTGTTTTCAAATCAAATGAGACAAAATTATTGAAATATTTTATTATCCTTGTATATAAAACACAGTTTACATTAGAAAGGCAAACAGTCACAAAAAATTAAGTTAAAACCTCATATCACAGTTGAAAATGAAAGTTTTGTTAGCAGTAAAATAAAAAAAATGAAGATCATGATGCAGAGAATTAAAAAAGAATTTTAAGTAGAATTGTGAAGTACTGGGATGGCACAATCACTTTTTTTTTTATCACAATTAGTGGGTTCCCATTTTTGTAAAATGAAAATGCATGCAACAAAATTCGACTTATAGAAGGTAAAGATAAAAATTTAAATCAAACTCAAAATTAATTCAATTTTCCATAAACATAGCTGATAAATATATAGGTACATAAAAATAAATTACAAAATAAAAAATATTTCAGCTTTATAAATAGAACTTGATTGTACAATATTTAGTATATTCTAATTAAATGTAATAGATATATCTATGTTTTGAGCAAACAATTTCAACAGAAAGTTTTTCAAAATAAAATGTATACATTATCAGCTAAACTGTGCTTGTTGTAAAACACTTACCACTGAATGTTAATATTTTTACTTATGAGGAAAATATACAGAAGTATTTTCATATGCATGAAAGTAAAACAATGTTTGGGACAAAAGCAAGAACACAACATGAAGTACATAAAAAACATATGAAGTATATTAAAAAAATGAAATAGGCATTTAAATAATACTGCCTGGCCAATAAACATTAAAAAAAAAGAAAGAAATTAACTGCTTTCATCAGGTTTCCCCTGATTTTGCCACCTACTACAAAATAAACAAACTGTAGGCAATTTTTTATAAGCTATTGCCATACATATTTTAAAACTGTAATACTACAATTTAGAGTTTCTTAAAGTTCAATTTTCAGTTTGTAAAAGGGCATCGTCTGTTCGAACCATACATAATTCTTCACAATTTTCATTTTGAATGCTTTCTGCATATCCAACATCCTTCTTTTGAGGAAATCTACTGGTCACAATACTGAGACTCTTCTTATACATGATTCTATTCTCTTCTAAAGCAGGTCCCCATTCAGGCGCAGGGCGAAGACAAGATATTAATCTCTAAATATAAAAGATAAACTATATAGTGCATTTTAAAACAATTAATATTTCCACATTTAATTAAATGAATTTTAAAAGTAGCTATATTGTTAATAGTTTTTTTTTAAATAACGACAGACACTGGGTGACAAACCTCTGTTGCTTTTTATCCAAAAAAATTTCCATCTACCAGAATGGTAGCAAAAAGTCATTGAATATTTTATTCCTTTTCTAGTGGTTACATTATACAATAAAATTTTATTTTTTAAACAGCTTTTTTATTTACCATCGAAGAAGCATAAAACTTATTAATGATCCAATATATAACATTAATATACCATATACTGTAATTTACAAAAATGTAAAAGTGCATACAAATGTATAAAGGATGTATAAATATACAAGTCTTTACAAGTGGATCTGCAATGTGATATAAACTAGATAGTTTTTTTTTTTACAATATTGAAGTTCTGTTTTTCAAAAAAATGAAATAAAATGTAGCAATGTGTAAATTAGTAAAGAAATATGTAAATTAAAACAAAAGAAATTAAATATATTTGCATATTTACATTATTATGCTTTAGTGAATGAAATGTGCGATATTTAATTACACAACACTTAAATTATTACCCATCTGCTTACACATGAGTGCATATTGCTGAAATCTTTGCAAAATAATAACAAGTATAACATTTAAAAAGTTACATAATTTTTACCACATTTTTAAAAACTGGCATACATTCTATAACAATGCTTCACATATTTTAAAAAAGGAGTCTTAAGTTAGAACATTGCCAATATTTTATAATTGTAACTGAAGATGTTTTAAGTGTTTTATTTTATCCTATCCTCTGTTTACTAATGTATTTTCTCCATTTTTAAAAAATTTTTTTATTTTATTAATGATGCAATTCAAGGCAGATATAGAATCTTACATGCATGGAAAAAACGGAAAAAGATTTAATGCACTGTTGATATAATGGATACATTTACAAGAAAATATTTAAAGTTTTAAGACTCCTTAAACAACTGAAGTAAGAATTATGTGCATTATTTTAAAAGAAATTCCTCTAAAGACAATTAATTTTGTCCTATTAATTACTATTTTTGAAATGTTTAGTTAAAAAAAGACTTCTAAATTTCTTAAAAGAAGCAATACTAAGCAAAACTAATTACATTGTTTAAATTATATATATATATATATATATATATATATATATATATATATATATATATATATATATATATATAGTTTTATATAAGTATACCTTTAAAATACAGAAATCAGTTATTCCACAGAAAATTATATAGGCAATGTCCATATTAGCTAGGATGATCCATTAAAGTGGAGAAAATTATTTCATTTATCAGATAACCAGGTTAATCTGCTAACTACCTAGATAATCTTGCGCATTATCTATTAAGCGGTTGTTAAAGTGAAAATAAAAATTTTCTTACTGAACAACAGCAATGTGTTTATAAACGCTAAAATCAACATGTTTGTTTTTTAATACTTAAAGAACTAAGTAAATGTAAACTGAACAATCAATAATTAGTTAATGTGATCAATGATCAATCAATCAATTAGAAAACTATAATACAGAGGATCAAATAGTTTAATATATTATTGAAACTAAGGAAATGAATTTTTGGTAAAAGTTACCAGATGGGTACGGGATTGGCGCGATTTCAAATTTTGGCACCAAGCGCTCTACAGCTCTGTCGCCAACCTAAATTGCGTCACTACGCGCGATAAATTTCAACCAATAACGATCGCGTTCGAACTTCAGCTTTGAAATCAGGCGTTTTTTCGAATTCCAAATATTAAAAAGTTGAATATTTCATTACAATTAAATACTGTAGAAGTTTTAAAATTGGAATAAATAAAGGAAATTTTTATCACTTGATTTTAAATATACCGAGCAATGGCGCCCACCTTAAAAAAAACATCAGTGTAGCGCTAACTACTGCAGTGCCAACCGGGCAGTAAAACTAAATTTCGAACGTTAAAAAATTTCACTTTTTGTTTAAACTCGAATTTTAAATATACCGAACAATGGCGCCCACCTTAAAAAAACATCAGTGTAGCGCTACCTACTGCAGTGCCAACCGGGCAGTAAAACTAAATTTCGAACGTTAAAAAATTTCACTTTTTGTTTAAACTCGAATTTTAAATATACCGAGCAATGGCGCCCACCTTAAAAAAACATCAGTGTAGCGCTACCTACTGCAGTGCCAACCGGGCAGTAAAGCTAAATTTCGAACATTAAAAAATTTCACTTTTTGTTTAAACTCGAATTTTAAATATACCGAGCAATGGCGCCCACCTTAAAAAAACATCAGTGTAGCGCTACCTACTGCAGTGCCAACCGGGCAGTAAAACTAAATTTCGAACGTTAACAAATTTCACATTTTGTTTAAACTGGAATTTTAATATACCGAGCAATGACACCTACATAAAAAAATATCAGTACGCGGCACATTCTAACACTAACATGCAATACACACAACTTAAAAATTCATATACTTACTTTCTTACTACCATCACGCTCTAAATAAAAAAAACGTAAGTTCAAAACATTCTCATCCATAGTTAATTATCGTTAGCAACACACAAACTCCAAAATTCGAATATTGAAACTCAATTATTAAATATTATTCTAAAATAGTTTCAAGGGTTACATACAAAACGCGCATGTCACGCGATCACGTTACCCAATAAAAAAAAATAGGTCATACATACGTAATCCGAACCGTTAAACCAGTTTGACGAACTTATCGCACCACTTTATCGCCTGCTTGGCGCATTTTACCCTCCGTACCCATCTCTTCACTTTAGCGGAATTTTTTTGTAAGACAACAAAATTATACATAACTTATGAATACAATATTAAGATTAGTGACACTTTGAATTATCTAGTAATTGATTTTTTCAACAAGCACACTTATTTGTGGTACACTTAGAATTTCAATCTCATTTTATGAAACCCTGCCCAGTACAGTAGTTGTATATGGGTTAACAATGTAAATTATGAGAAACAACAATAATAAGATGATGGGGTAAAACCAAATTAAATTCGATGGAAAGGAATTGGAAAAAGTGGTTAAATAAGCAAACTTCTGAACTTCAATGATAATGAATCTATTAATATGCATATCACTGAGGTAAAATGTGGAAAATTTTTGATTTTGTTCTTCAACACAAATAAATTAATCTGCAAATTAGTTAGATACTATGCAAATTCATGATTATCCAGCTTTATCGGTAACACATACATTCTTTGTTTTTCAAACAGTTGATTATTTCTTATTTCCACTCATTATATTTAATAAACTTTGCTGCAGACTCAAATTAAGGTAAATTTAATAAAACTTTAATTAAAAAATATGTAGGTATACTATGCAATATGAAAATGTTATTAATTTGGAAAGCATATTTGAATAGAAATCATACAAATTTAATATTTCACTATTTAAATTGTAGGGAATAAGAAAGATATTCATGTTCTATGTATCTTACAATTAATTATTTAGTTTTTTTGGAAACACAATTTCAAATGACATGAACTGAACGTATTATGAAAAATAAACAAAATAAATTTTACAAGTTTTGGGTAAAAATTTAGTCTTCAACACTAACTAGATTTGTTAAAACATTTGCTTTTTGTAAATAGTGAGAAAAGTACATTTTTAACATAGTTACATCATCCAACATAAATAACCTAAGTAAATAATTATGAGAAAAATTTTCAAAAAGTATTCATTCAAGTTTAATATTTAAATTGAAGGAAATAAAAAAGGGGAGTACATATTCTATGTATCTTTCAATAAATTATAGAGCTTCTTTTGAAGATGCAAATTTTGACAAATGTGAAAAAACATAATGTAAAAGTATATACTATACAATTTTAAATTTAAGTTATATAATTAAAATTTTAGTTCACAACTTACCAGATTACATGAAATATATTTGATGTTTTTAAAAAAGGAGAATTATATATTTTTAACACTGGATAGTTATTTTAATATTTTGGCCAGTATTATCAGAAAAAAATGGAAAAAATGTAAGCAAGATAAAAATATAAAGCAAAATTAGATATTTATGTATTTTTTTTGCAATCTCTCTTTCTAACTTGTTATAGTAGGTAAATATTTCCAACCAGAAACATGTTTCAAATTAGATAAAATTTTAACCAAAGCTAATGTTAAATTAAAGAATGCATTTTGATAATAAAAAGTACATTTTTGTTTATTATATGGTTCATGTAGTGATATTCCTTATTTTATTTGATTTTGCTTAATGTTTTGATTGCATAGTTTGTTTAAATTAAAACAGTTGTAAAAGTAATCACTTAAGAGTTGAATAACTTAAACATAGGTTCATGAATTAATTTAGTGTATGTAAAAATAAGTAATGATTAAAACTATAACAATAAGACAAAGTAATGAGTCAACTTTAATAAAAAGCATCATATTTTCACAATTTAATTAGGAACAAAATAATAGTAATTTTAGTAAAAATTAATAAACTTCAATAAAATGTCTGTGATTTTATAAAATTTAGAAACTAAAATAATTGAAATCGTTAATACATAATATACAAAAATAATTAAATGTAAAGAACCATAGAACAAAAAAAAATTATCTGAAATTTTTACTTGACAAACCTGTTGAGGAATGAGAAAATATTCTAGTAAGAAAAGAAACGTTATACAAGTTGCAAAATATGTTTTATTCGACAATTTTTTGAGAATAAGCAAATTAAATTTAATTTAAGTTGATAGTGATAGGATCTTGAATCCACACGAAAGGTCAGATTTTTATTTTTAGTAAAATGAGAATTTTAATTATTCAGTTATTTAATACAGTGTCATTTATTTTCAGACCTTTTACTGTCAACATTTATGTAGTTTTTCCTTTCAGAAGCAAAATGTATAGAGTTTAGCAAGGATATAATTAAAGCTGTTATACATTCATGCAAAAAGTTAAGATAAAAATTCTAACAATGTTAGTTAATGTGTGATACAGATAATGTAGTCCTCCCTGTATCAAAATATATTTGGATTGATATTTTAAAATTTGAGGAACTTTTCATCTTATCTAATCGCAGAAAACTATGTTCTTGATTTTAATGTCCCATTTAAAAATTTTTAGTTTTTGAAAGAAAAAACTTACTGCTCTCAAAAGTTTTTGAAAGTTAATTTTTTTTACATATTTGGAGAAATGAAGTAAATAAATGTAATCTATTATAGGAACTTAGCTAAAAAGATTAAAAATTTGAATGAAAAGTTTGTTTTTGCTCATTTCTCTATTTTGTGAGATTTACACTATCCATTAATGTTCTTTATATCAAGTTTTTATTTCTTGAAGTAGAGAAAAATCTATGCAAACACAGAATTTAAAATGAAATAAATGGTTCATTTTGCCCTCAAAATATTCTTTTGTATTTAATAAATGTTAAATTTTGTTTGTGAATAATTATTAAATTTTGAATTTTAAAAATCGATTTATTACTTAAATTATTTCAAATTTCCCTAAGGAATAATAATTAAATTTGAAATGCTCACTAATCCTCTAAAATAAATTTTGTTCTATACAGTTTTTTCCCAGCTCTTTTTCAAGTTCTTGTAAAAATTTTTGCAATTTTTCAATGTCTGGAAATATAACTAAGATATTCATAGTTAATGAAGATAGATATTTTTCATGCACAGAGCTAATACATTTAAGAAGAAAAATTGCTTTTTTTCTTACATATATTATTTTTCCAACTTCATACAACACTTCATGCATTTACAATAAGTGAACATATTATTATATGATGCAACACAACAATGTGGATTATAATGTTTACATATACACTAAAATTATATCCTACAAAACATATCAAACATATATAATAAAAGCTTAAGTATTTGAAAATTACATACCTGCTTGAAGGTCCCTTTTGCTTTATAAATTTCCAATGCTGCTACACATGGAATTGGAATAATAGAGCACATAGCAATCATCCATCCAAGAGCAATAGCCCAGGATGGATATTCGTAAGTATCATATGTAACTGGTTTATGATTCAAAACGATGAAAAATAGGAGACAAATGATAGTTCCAGGAGTTATATAACACCAACATAATTTAAACCACACTGGAGGAGTGCGCTTGATCATCAAACAGATGTCTTGCATGAAACGATCAACACCTAAAATTCAACCGCATTCTACTTTAAGTACTTAAGATTGGTAAGCCTTATGTAATTAATCAATTGAAAGCTAAGTTATTTGAAAAAGGAAAGTCAAATAAGGTGATGCAGCATAGTTTAAAAAGCATAGAAAATTTTGCAAACACAAATAAGCTAAATTTTAAACTTTACACACAGAGAAAAATATAATAATTTGGACATAATAAAATCCATCTTAATAAAGAATAAAGTTTCTCTTCATTCCCTTTAAAGATGAAATATGAGATAAACTCAAAAATAAACGTTGCACATTAATATTAATAAACGCCAAAATTGAATATTATATAGACAAATTCAGGATAAAGGCAAATAGGGAGAAATTTGCTTTTATCTTTATTTTCATGAATACTCAATACAACATGTTTAATTTTGGTAACATACATATATAAGGCTTACATTATTACACAGTCAACATAAAATGACTGGAAGAAAACGTGTATCATATTTTGGAGGTTTTGAATGACATTTTTAAATCCACATTGGAAAATGTATATAAGAGTTTATAAATATAAATCTTTCATACTATTTAATTCGACCTCTGCATTTTCTTGCACAATAAAGGAATTTGTGAAAATAAAATATTTTAGTAAATTTCATTAAGGTAACAATATTTTTTGAACCAATAAAATATGTAAGTGCACTCTTTTAAATATGTGCTAGTCTGAGTTTTTCATACTTATATATATATATATCTGCTTCATGTGGCATGATACAATCAACGTCAGATTTTTATCTATGTCATTAGTAACAAATATATATTAAATGTCAAACTTGTTACTTTCGTGACTGGTGCAAAAGGCATATTTATGAATTATACTGTAGTCGTCTGAATTATCTCATCACTTTTGATATTAGATAGCTTGCTTCTTAACATTGGTAGTTTAATGTTGCTTTTTATTCAATAAATTCTCAAAGTCAACTCATTATAGACAGTAAAATGAGAAGAATTTTCAATAGTTACAGATGCATAAAACTGTATGTTTAAATGTAATACATCAATTCTAAACGGTCAGACCAAATAACAATAGTACTGTGAACAACATGTTAGAATTGTCAACAGAGATGGCTCCATCTTAATATTTCTTCCTTATCATACCACCCCAATCAAGATCTATAGTTCCATCTATTATTTTATTTATTCTGACTGAAGTTATTTTGTGTGCATTATGCCGAGCTGGCAGCCGAAAGGTTAGCGCTCTTGCCTTCGGTTCAACAGTTCGTGGGTTCGAATCCCACCTTCGGCATGGATGCTTGTAGTGGTTCAGAATCCAGTTTAAGCCGTAAGTCCTGGTCTAATTAGCCCTCGTGTGCAAAAAATGACCGTTGAGCAACAAACAACAACAACAACAATTTGTGTGCATTATATTTTAAGATTGGGATTTTCATATTCTCGATTTAATCTAAATTTTATATATCTGTTTTAACTCAATGAATCAAATTCTTGCACTAACATTCTTCTTGACTTTCTACGTGCATGGGGATTTATAAAATGTGTAGCAAAGTTAAAAGTTGAGCATTAAAAGCATTTTGCGTTACAATGCATCACATGCACCTTCAAGCATATAATATTGGCTTCATAAACGATTAGAAATGCAACAGAATTATTTCACTGAATTTAACAATATTTTCTGCATCATGAAGCAATGGATAAACTACAGTTTTTCTAAAATAATTTATATCTCATGTATTATGTCATTCTCTTGCAGGAAAATATATACACTCAAGTAAATTCAGTCAAAGCAATGGAATTATGTGATTTTAAAAATTACACATAGATTATCAGTAATTGCAGGATAAACAAGCAATATGTACTTTGTAATGGCAATTTAAATTATTCAGCAAATAGCATTTAAAAATGCCAGAAGTTGAAATCACTTACTATTATAATGAAACCATCTTTCATGCACAAAATTTTAAAGATGACATTAAGATATTTTTTTTAGTTTTTTTTTCTAATGCTCAGCCATTTAGAGAATTCCACCAAGAATGGACCTATGCCACCTTTAATGCATCTGTAGCATAACAAGGGGTGGCACTGATGGCAATTTTTGTAGTTAAATATCCAATGAATGCCCCATGATTGTCCTGAAGAAGGCTGGGTTTTATAGTTGCTAAAGACGAAGCAGAAGACCTCCAGAGGTATCCTGTCACATGTAGGACTCAAGACCACAAATTATTTTATTTGCTCTAGCCGCCGTTAATGAACAACATGGATCTACAGTTAGGTAGGGAATTCTATTCTCTACAGAATTCCTTACTTACCAGTAATGAGAATGACGTTCTTCACAACAAAACTACTAAAATTGCTTTGAGATATACTTGATGGTACTAAAAAAGATTACAAAAAGTTTTCATCACAGTTCTCAGAGAAGCAGTTTGGTTGAAAATACATACCAACAAATATATTGGTTGAAGTGCTATAGTAGTTACATTTGCTGCAGTAAATTATAGAAGGCACAGGCAGCCATTATAGTGGTTTATATTATGTTTGGAGTACAAGTATATGCAATGGAATAATAAAAAAAAACCCATTCATTTTATACAGTTTTGCAATCACGTATTTGATTTCATTGCCAGCCAATGAATCATATCAAAAGTTATCATTCATGGTTAATTTGTGTGATGATTAACATCTCAATGTCCATAAAGATATGTAACTGATTTATTAATGTACACAGTATTGTCTGAACTTTTGTTAATCTTAGGCAATCTCTATAGTGTTTAAGCTGAAAAAATGTGATCTTCAGTTGTAAATATTTCTTTTCACCCTAAATTATTCAAAACTAACATTGTATATGTATGGAGAAACAAAAGTTCAGTGGTCTAATACAGATTTTGTTATTGA
This sequence comes from Latrodectus hesperus, assembly GCA_037975125.1. Lineage (NCBI taxonomy): Eukaryota > Metazoa > Arthropoda > Arachnida > Araneae > Theridiidae > Latrodectus > Latrodectus hesperus. The sequence continues at coordinate 51,486,650 of CM075854.1, read as the reverse complement.
GTGGCATATTGTCATAACACCCTGTATAATAGTTTGGGGAATGAACTGCTAGGATAATCGATCGTCTTTAATCATGCAGAAATAATCTGACAGTTCATAGGTTCATTGATAATATTTTGCGCTTATTGGTGTTACCCAAACAGTCATGTGCCCTTTAATAGGTAACTGCATATTACACGAATTGATCAACAATGTTTAAAAGTACCACTAATTTCTGGGAAAAAAACACATCATTAGAATGAAGATAGCATTTAATAAAATGCTCAGAAAGTTTACAATTGCATTCAAATGCCACATCAAATTAAAATACAAATAGCATCACAGTGAACAACACAAATTGAAAATCTTGACCTAGACATTATGATGCATAGCATATCAATAAAAAATGTATAAAATGAAAGCTAAACTTAGAGATAAGTCACAAGTGAGAAATATATTGATGTTAACGAATGTAATTAGAGTATTTTATTACTTGAGACATGTTAACCACTATCTAATGAAAGTCCTTGTAGAGCCAATTTATGTGAGGGATGTTAAAAATGCTTTTCAATAATGTCATATTGTTATTTTCCACTACACAGTAATAGATTTTGTGCTGTTTGTTTAAAATGAATTTGAGAAATATGAAGCTGAAGTGCTAGAAGCGTTACCATAAAACAGTATGTATGAAATAAATAGAAAAAAAGTTATACCTCTAAATAAGTTGCTAGGTAACAGAAATGCACCTGAAGTAAATCTTGAGACACATGGTCAATATATTATTAACTGTCTCTACATGTTATGTAATACAATGTTAAATTTAAACAATCGGAAAATTCCACATGAAAATTATGAAGTAAGTTTTTATGTTTGATAAACACAAAATAAAACCTTTTAAAAACTGAAGGGAAGGAATAGATAAGGTATTACCCTTCTGATTTAGAGGATGAGCTCCCTGATGAACTGCAACATTTTCACTTCTTAACAGATAAGCAGGCAACTGCATTATATAAGATGAAAATGTTTAAAAAAATGATTTACGAGGGTCACTCTGAAATTTTTGAGATACAACTAGGTTTTTAAAGTTATACTTACAAAATTTTAGGTGTGTTCAAAGTAGTCTCCTCCAGCATCAATACACTTTTGTAGACGAATTTTCCACAGATTAAATGCCTAAAGCCATTCATTTTTTTGAATAGATGAAAAAAATGCATTTATAGCCACATCAATCTCTTCTGAATGAAAACGACATCCACGTAAGTTCTTTTTTAGATTAAAGAATAACCAAAAGTTGCACATAGCTAGATCAGGTGAATCGGTGGATGTTCGATCACTTTAATTTGTTTTTGTTTAAGAAACTCAACTGTTAATCCGGCTGTATGTGAAGATGCATTGTCATGGTGAAGCATTAGTCCCCTAACATTCAGTTCTTGTAGAATTTCTGGAAGACATTTAGTGGTATACCAGTTTGCTGTTACTGTCTTCTGTCCTTCCAATTTGATGGCTTTGATTAATCCCGTACTTCTGAAGAAAACGGCATACATCACTTTTTTCAGTGCGCGTTGTTTTTTCACCATTGTCAGCGTGGCATCATCTTCAAAGACCCATACTTTGCTTTCCTAACGTGTTGGAACATCAAAAAACGGTATGTACTTTTCATCACCTGTAACAATTTTAGAAATGATGCGGTGGCCATCATCATTCAGCATATTAAGAGTTTCTTTACTGATTCTGACACGCTCCTCTTTTTGATGATCAGTTAGATTATGGGGAACCTAACGGCAAACTACTTTTTTAATACGTAATTCTTCATGAATGATTTTGTGTATGGTTGCGGATCCAATGTTAAGTTCCTTCTGTATCATTTGATAGGTATAGCGATTATCAGCCATTAACATTTTTCGTATGGCAGACACATTATCCGGGATTACTGCAGACGTTCCTGTGTGTTCTTCATCCTGAAGAAAATTGCGACCTCTTCTAAATTCTCTAAACCATCTGAATACAGTAGCACGAGCTGGAGATACATCACCAAATGCTAATTGCAACCGTTGAACGCATTCTTCTTGATTTAATCCTACTTTGAAATCGTAGAAAATCATAGCGCGAAAATGTTCTCGCGTCAACTCCATTTTCTCTTCTGTTTAAAATTTGTTCCACGCTAAACAAGTTGAAGTAAGTCAGTAAAAAATCGTCTTCTGTGTTAAAATACTTTGTACTTTAAAATTAAACCGTTATTCTTATTTTGCAAATTCTCGTCTGCGCGTATCTCATAAATTTCAGAGTAACCCTCGTATTATATTTGTTTTCTGATGTTGAGCCACAACTCCATACTTTTTTTTATCATTATCAATTTTAAATTGTTATGGGAAAAGATCTTTTTTCATTGTTGAAGAGATTAAAAGCTCCCCAAAGGATCATTAGTTCTCTTTAAGGAAAATTGTCTTAACTTTCTATGATGTTTTTAAATTCTGATACAACAATATTAATTATGATGAAGGAATTTATAGTTTTTAGAAAATAAAATTAGAAAATAAAATCACTGCACAAGAAATAGGAAGAAATCTACCATAATACAGCTTAAGAATCAATTGATGAATAAATAGTAAGTATTATAAGAGCTACTTTTACATAATATTGATTTATCATGGAAATTTGTCAATAGCAATATTATAAGTAATTGCAAAATTAGTTATATTAAAGTATTTATAATCTCTCTGTAGCATTTAATTTTTAATTATGTATGTTTTTCTTTATTTACTGTACTTATTTATGAAGCAGAGGGCCTAATTAGGGTCTGGTACAAAAACTTCCAAAAACGTTTTTGTACCAGGCCTTAATTAGGTCAAGTTGGTGTCTGGCCAAATGTACTAATATTTAATCATTATAAGAAAATCTGTAAGCATAATATTCATAGTGTGTGAGAAAGAATATTACAAAAATGATAAAAAGAAGATTTTACTTTCTTCTAAAAGAAAAAATATATCAAGAACGAACTACATTTCAAGTAAAATATTGAAAACCTGATTTTTTAATACTGAATTTAAAAATACAGATTTAAAAATTTTTAATACAGATTTAATTTAATACAGAATTTTAAATACAGATTTAAAATTTTTTGATCTAAATTAGAAACTTATTAAGTGTAAGTATTCTTGATGAACAGTCTATCTAGATACATAATTGAAGCATATTTGAATCATAAGTACTTTTCAAATTTATTTCATTGTAATAGACATCTTTTTTTAAAATTATGTTTTTTGTTAGTTGAAATGCTAAGAAAATCATATATAACATTTAAAGTCAAATTATCATACATAATATTAATAGATCACCAAGAAGGAAGATAATGATATATTAAAGTTAATTAATGATATTTTTTGTCATTGATTTTTGCCAACATCTTTTTATCCATTTTCACTTATTGTCTAAATTATACACATATTGTCTAAGATTTAAACAGAAGTTTTAGTGCAAAAAATAAATGTAAAACAAATATGACTGTCTCCTGAACAAATGTAGAAAACATAATAATTGGTTTTTAGTAAACAATATGGCATATTTTCAAAGGAAGTTAAAAAAATAGAATATTTTAGATTAGTTATAAACTTAATAACTGTAATCACACAGTGTAATGTAATTTCCTAAACTATTTTTGCAAAACATTTACGTTTTTTTTAGTAATATATCTAAAAGTCTAGTCAAATGTTTAGAACATGTATCCTTTAAATGGATATTTCTAATAAAAACTGCAATACCTGTTTTTTTATTTTTTAATTTCAGAGCAGGATTTTGAATTTATCAAAAGTAGAATTTTTTTGGATTTTGATTATAGATATTCCAACACACAAATTTGGAATTTATAATCATGTGAGCATTTAAGTATACCTGCAATATTCAATGAGACAATAATTTTTATAATATTTTCAAACAATGTAAATGAAATAGCTTGATATAATTAATGATCATTTATTATCTAATTTTTAATATAATTCAAGATAAAAATAAGTTTTTATTTCCTTGCCAACAAACAGTACAACATATATATAAAAATATAAATGCTTAAATCAGTAAAATTGCTTACCATAAATCCAAGAAATGCAAATCAATTCAATCAAAGATATTATCATAAGAGAAAATGCTGCACTATACCAGTCCATTAGTTGAAGAACATACATTCCACCCTAAATTATTTAAACAATAGCATAATTTAAATAATCAAATCATAAAAACAAGAAGATAATAGATTATAAGAAATATCTAGGCAACAGTGTTCACACACTGCCTTATGTTTATTGATTTTGGTTCTAAAGCTTCTTTATTGTTCATTAACATAATAAATTATGTAATATTTCTGATTTTTTATAGCTGACCCTGTTTTTAAAACATTTCAGACTAAAGGAAAAGTAATAAATTATGGTATTTCAAGTGATGAATACAAAACAAAAGAATGATGTTGACAAATGTATTTCTTTAGAAACCCAATATAATTTTGTATTGTTTAGCTCATACTTTAATAAACAATTTTGTTTTACTGTTTTCTTTTTCAAATTTTACTTTTATATTTATTTTGATAATCTGCTGTTAACTAAAAAAACACCGACAGCAATAGCAGAAAATGAAATGGTGTTAAATCAATTAAAAAAAATTAAATAAGTTTGTAAAAATGATTTATGATAAATGTGTTCTGGCTCATATAAATCACAAATTGCTTCTGTGGTTTAAATTTTGTTATTAAGTTTTGCCAAGATCTCAGCGCAGTTAAATGTGTAGTGCGAACAAGGTATTACAAAACTAAATTTTGGTTTTCTTGATATCAACAATATCATTACATGTTAAATAATTTTTTATTTTTTAAATTATAGGATAATATATTTTTAAAAAAATCATTAATAATACAGAGAAAAATGAAAATTATAGGACAGCTGATTTAACATATTAAACTTTATATCTTTGTTTTATTATTTATTGTAAATAAATTTCTTTTAATTGTAGTTAAATTTTTTTCTTACACTAACATTTGCATTTTTATATTTTAATTTTCATAGCAAATATGCATGCCCAGTTTCATTAATAATTCCTGGGAGAAAAACTGATTAATCTTTGCAGATTTTAAGAATTTGGCTTTATAAATTCAATATATTTTGAAGAAACAAGCACTTTGTCCATTTATTAAAGTTTTTGATTCATATTTAGCTAGCTTAATAGAATACCAACAAACTTCAAAATACATATGCACAGACTTTATTTGGCTTAATCTACAATATGTTAATTTAAACTATACATTGAAAAATAGTTAGAATAAGAAATATATTAGAATAAACTTTTTATATAAATTAAATTTATATAAAGAGATTTTTTTATGAAATTACTGTTAAAGTAAAAATTCTGATTATAGAAACAGTGCAGGGAATTCTGTATACTTTTAAGAGCATTGCTGTCTATGAATTTTGATGGTTGGACACAACAGTGTAACAAACAGATTTTAAAAAAAGCAATGTGTGCAACAAATTAGCCATAGCATCAGTCACCAGTTCTTGTTTTGAAAACGAAATATATTTATTCATTAATAGCTCTTAATATTACCTTCATTTTACAATGCATGTCATGCATAAACTGTACTATGAAGAAGCAACTGTTTATTATATAAATGGTCAATCTATAATAATTTGTAGGTGGAAAATCACAATTTTTTTTATCAAATTTGTATTCCTTGTAGTTAAAGTTTTTATTATACTTATATTTGCTTCTTGTTATTTTTATTGGCTTAATTAGAGTCTTTGGGAAAAAATGATACTCAGTAGTAACTGTTAGCTGCATACAAAAAGTGAAAATTTAAAACAGTGGGAAAAGAACATTGTTTTTTTTTCAAAGAACTATTTAATATCTAGTTGACTTTTTTATTATTAACATAAATAATAAAAAGAATAAATTACTTTGCATATTATATTCTGCCAATCTAGAATTGAAAACCTAAGTAGCTTTTGAATTTATTAATAGGGTATGCATTTTTTCTAAGCTTTGGAATAACTAGTATATTAAAAGATATAAAATCCATAAAAAATCAGTCAATATTCTGTATCATACATACTACAAAACTTAAGCAACCATTATTAGAAAACAGTAAAAAATAAATTTTACTTCAGTAACACAAGGTAATCCCAACAAGAACATTACAAAACATAAGCCAGCCATAAACAGAGTCTTTCTCTTCTGCAAAACCTCAGGAAATTCGTCAACAAAAGCACTAACCATTGTCTCAAACATTCCAAACTGAAAATATAACAACAAATGATGCATTATTATCTATTTTAAACACAAACTAAGACTACAAAAACTATAATATGTCATATGCTGTGGCTTGCAGCAAAAATAAATATTTTAATGATATTAATATAAAATCAAGAGCAACTAAGATTCTAACTGCCATAATTATTTTTTAAGTAATCTGAAAATATATCAAATCTACAGTTTACAAATAAAATGCATAAAAAAATTTTGGAACAAAATTTGTGAGCAGCAATTTATTAGTGCTGACCACAGATATGAAAAACATGCAAGCAAATGTCAAGCTTTGAAGAAATTTATGAGATTCTGTGATTACTGGAAGTATTGTAGGTGATTAATTTTATGAAATAAATTTTATCATAAATTATATTTGAAATTCAAATATTATTATAATTAAAAAAGCATATTTAAATTCCTGTAAAAATTCATTCAGTAATCACTTTGCATAATTTTCTTTTAACGAAGAAGTTGCAAAAAAAAATTTGCACAGTGGTCAGTTATAATTTAAATTATTTATATCAAATACACAATAGTGCTTCTTTAGAATTTTAAATAATGTTATTTAAAACAGAAGCAAATATACGGTGCATTTAATAAATCTTTAATAATAAGTTAAAGGGAAATCATAATCAGGAATTTTATTGATGACTTGGGAAACTAATTGAATTCTATAACTATCTTATCTTAATGAAAAATTCATAATAAAAACCATGTTTACACCAAAGTAGTTGCAATGTTTTAGTACACAATGAAAATCTTAATAATTAGGAAACTAATAAGTAAAATAAAATGAAAGTTGAAGAAATGAAAAATTTATGTTTGGAATAGGTTTTGGATATTTTCATTGATGTAGGGAAATTTCCAATCAAGCAATTGCTTAAAATTTATTTTTAAATACTCAACTCTTTAGGAAATGAAGTACATATGATGAAGAACAGTGAAAAGAAATATAGAAAGAATTTGATCAAACATTTTAAAAACGATATGCAAAATAGCAGCACACATTTTGTCAATAGAAATTATTGACAATTTTTAAGTTCCAAGTCAGAAAATTTAATAATTTTTCAAAGTTAGTTAAATTCTAAACTATATATATATATTTATATATATATATATATATATTTACATATATAAAATCAAAAAAAAATTAAAATAAGAAAGAAAGTTTCTAAGGCAATCAGAAATAGTAAATTAAATCCAGTTGTTTTGCAGCAATTGATATTCTAAATTAAAGCATTTATGTGAGATTACTGTTAAGTAGTAAATTTACCATACACCTGATAAGAGACACTCTGATAATGTTTTAAAATTTAATAATCAGAATAATAAAAATACAGCTAAGTTTGCCACATATTATAATAGGAAATAAATGACATGAATTTAAAGTGAAACTTCCTAATCACAAGGACTTGGGTAACACAAGGACTCTGGTAATTTTTAGTAAGTTTTGTTTGCCTAATTATTCATTTCTATTATTGTTTATCAGATAAGTGTTTTAAAATATGGATGTAATTATTTTAACAAAGTTAGAAACAAGTTATAGCACATTTATATTTTAATTAAGTACTGAATCATCACGTAAACATGTATGTGGCACAAAAAAGCTCTAACTGATAGTTTCATAAATGTCATGAAATAAGTACAAAATATAAATAAGATTTCAATTATGTTAAAAAAATTTTTTTATTAAAAATGTAACAAAATTTTGACTTGAAATTTGATGCAATTTTTTCATTAGTTTTTTAGTGTGAAATATTCATTTACTTTGAAAAAGTATAAAGTATTCTGGTTAAATCGACAGGAGTTAGACAGACAGAGAAATACAGAAAAGTACAAAAAATGTCTTGATTGTTGCACTAAAAATATCCATGAAAATACAATTTAAAAACACAGAAAACAGCAAATCTAGTAATTGAAAAAAAGGTTAACTTTATTGAACAAATAAATTATATTTAAAGAACAGATTAAATAAAAATATAAGTTCAGCCTTTTTATTTAAGTTCAGATTTCAAATGTAAAGAGCACTTTTTTAATGTTGAAAAGAATTAAACTATAAGAAAACCATTTATTATATCTGTAGAATAAGTTAATAGAATTATAGAGGAGGTTATTTATGTAAAATATATATTTTAAACTTTTGACTAATTTAAATTTGAAAACATTTTTTGAATAAAAAAATGGATGGTTAAATGTTTTTAATCGAAAAATATGTAATGTTGTAAAATTGCATTGTGTATTCAATACCAATTTAATGCCAATTCAAATCAACTGACCACTTATGGAAAAAGCATGACATATACATAATAGCTATTACAAAAATAGAAAGAGTGATAAATAGTGCACAAAAAGTTACACTGTCACAATGATGTGATGACTTGCAGTTCATGGGGTGGCATCCAGTCCAAAAGGCGCACAGAAACCTAATATTATTGTCATAAAAACACACATATAAAGGCATTTAAAGAATTACCTAATGCACACTAAGTATGTGCTTCTATCATAATTTAATAAAAATTTTATCAACCAAAATTTTGCATCATATAATAGTGTATATGAATCTAGTTAATGATTTTATAACTACTTAAATTTTTTCTTAACAAAATATAATTGGTAATAGAATATTTCAGTGTGTCAAATGAAACATACAAATCATTTAATGAAATACTTAAATACTTGTCATAATTCAATCATGAAAGGCAAAAATGTGTTAACATTAGAAGGAGAAAATAATCGGGAATCATGTTAATATATTCTGTTTTCCTTTTGTTTGTAATGTGGTTATACACATATTATAGAATAATATAGAAATATCTTGAAATTATGTAATTTACAATTTTGTTTACTTGTACAAGGTATATATTTACCTATACATGGTATAAATTCAACGTTCATGCTATTTAAGATATGTAAAATATTTCTAGTAGAATTAAATGCTTCTATATGGTACTAGTCAAATTTTTATATAAAAGCTTCATAAAACTTACTCTTACAACAACCATAAAATATTTATTTATATGTTTATTTAGTATAAATAAAACTCAAACATTAATGAAACTAAATTTTTACTGGAGTATTAACAGAGAAGGTATCAAGGTATATGTATTTTTTAAATCAAATTTTCTGTATGTTACAGATAAAAAACAAATTAATTATAAAAGTTTTTAATAGTAATTTTTGGATTTTGAAAAATGTTACAAATTATAGACAAAAATATTTTATAGATATGCAGAAAATGTAAAATATTATAATATATTGTAATACTATATAGAATGGGTAACTTTTCCTGCTTTTAACCATTGAATATAATTGAAAATAAATTAATATAAATAACTGCGATATATATACCATTGAAGTTTTTATAGCATATAATATAAACTACTGTACTTTTTTAATGATACAAACTGTTGAAAATTATGAGCAGGAAAATGAATATTTTTGTAAATTGTATGAAAGATAAATAGACAGAAATTAAAAAAAAAAAAAAAAAAAACTATTATAATTATTTTATGATGTCAGAATTTTTTCATAGTTCATGTTTGGTTCAATATTTGCAACAAAATAAATAAACAATGTGATTTTACTGAATTGTACAAGAAAATATTAGAAAATTACTTTGATCAATATCAGTAATTTAATGAATAAAAGAAAACATAAGATATTGTAAAAGAGGCTTCTGTTTACTAGTCATTACAACAAATAATGAATGAGTTTATTTTTAACTAAAGTTATTTGAGATAAAAAACATTATGCATTAAATTTTGATGATTAGATTACAATGAATCATCTACATCTATATTGTTTCAATTCACTGGACTTAGTACATATGATGAAAAAAATTTACTCTTTAGAATCTCCAGACTTTCATATAAATCTTAGGGACAATTTGCAAAACATTATACACAGATGAATCAGAAATTAGCATAAGGAACATAAAAAAATTTAAACTTGCACATTAATTCTGAATGGAATTTTATATATATTTACTTAAAATTTGTATTTTTTATATTCCATTTTAATTGAGTTTAATACGTTGAATATTTAAGTAAATAATGTATGCTAACACCAACTTAAATTTTCTCTTCTTTAACTATCTTTTAGTCAAAACGAATAAAAATTGCTTAAGAAACTAAACGAAAATTCAAGCAAACAGAATACTTAAGAACTCTTTTTAGTTTAAAAAGTTGTATGGAATCAATTATTCAGCGAACAAAACCGGTAAAACTAATATATTAACACATTTTTGCCTTTTCAGATACATCATAGTTAATATTTTTATTAAAAAAATATAATAATATATGAATATTAAAATTTACATAATGTATGTATATAAATCAAAATTCATATTTTTATAAAATCGTATAAATTAAACCACAAAAGAAAAAAATTAAAACAGAAAATAAAAATTAGACTAAAATATATTATTTGCTCCCCAGCTACAACCAAATATGTTTAACAAAATATCTTTGTTTACATATGAAATTAAAAAATTAGATTTAATGCTTATATTTTTCACTGTCAAAATAACTTTAAAAAATTAAGAAATAATTTGCATTTAAAATCAAATGGTTATTTGTTAATTTGAAACAGAAATACATAAAAGTTTAATATTTTGGTTAGATAAATGTGCTGGTAAATGAAATTCTAACGTGAACAAAAACTGGTTTCTTTTTAATGTATATATGAAAACAATACATAAGAAGGTAACCGTGTTTGTTCATGTTAATGAAATTAGTTTGGAAACATTTAAAAATTATGTCAAATCGATTTTATAAATATTACAAGCAAAAAATAAAAAATTACTTTGTATTATCATAATTACATAATTTTAATAAATACTGCTTAAAATATTAAAAACCAATAACATATTTTAAGTTAATAGCAAAGAAAAAATCATAAGCACTATTTTATTTTAAACTATAAATAAAATAAATTTAAATTTTTTGATACTAAAACAAACTAATTTTTACTTTAAAGTAGCTGGAAGTCGCATACAATCTTAAATTATAATTTATTAATTTATTTTCAAACCAATTTGTAATTTTATTAAAGAAGTAATTGCAATAAATGAGCTGGAGAACAAATATTTTGAGAGTACAAAAACATCCATATATTCATTTAATTAGTTGAAGAATTTGCATTCTTTCTACAAATATTTTACTAGTCATAGTATTACTACTTTTTTAAATTCAAAACTGATTTGTAACATCTGCTAGATTGCAATTATTTTCAAATAAAAAAATAACTGCACATTTGAAATATTTTAATGTATGGGATCTAAATTGATAAGCTGATTTTTTATTTTGAATATTGTACAAATAATTTTTAATTTATACTCTCCATTATATTGTAGTATGTTGTATGCCTAAAAATAATATGACCTATCAATTGAGTATATTAGGGAAGAACAATATAAATAAAATAATTCAAAATAATAAATTTGAAAAACAAAAAAACTTATCGATTTTATGTTCGGTATCATTTAGCATGTTATAAGTAACATTTACTTCTTTTCTCTTATAGACTTAAAAGGAAATTATTTATTTTAGCAAATCTTCAAACCAAAGAAATTCAATTTTCAAACATTAATTGCCCAGAAACAATAAAAAAATTAACGAGAACAAATTTTAACCTTTCTTCTGTTGATTTAATGCTTAGCATATAATTTATTTCTTTAATAAACTTATTAATAAATGAACTAAGTTGAAAGCATTAGATTATTCAAGATAGTATTATTTTTCAAGCAGTTGAATAAAAACTGTTTTATAAAATTATCAATTAAAAAGTTTATTTAATTAAAAATGAAACAAGTGAATAATTATGTAAAAAAATTAAGAAAATAAATTTTAATAATAAAGAATTTTTAAATGAATTTCTTACAATTAAAGGAGGCTATTGCAATGTATTAGGCGATATATTTTTTGCATTTATAACCATAAAAAATTAAAAATTGTGTTTAAAAAATTTAATTCAGAATTTAATATTTAAGACAAAATATGCAATAATAATCTGAAGTTTGGTCTTTTGAAAATTTTGACTATGTAAACTTGAATTATTAAATTTATTTATTCCACATTTTTTATCTTTAATCAATAACTATTAAGTAATCAGTGTAAAGATATACTGATTTTAAAGATTTTTGTTTTGTTTTTCTACAGCAACATTATAAAGTTATATTCAGAAATGAAATATAAATCAAAAATACATGATCACATAGGCTTCAAAATATAAATACATTATTATCTATTTAATTTGCAAATAATAAAATTAACACAATAACATCTAATATATACTTCTAACAGGAAAAATAAATTAAAGTTTTAAATTTATCTAAAGACAGAAATAGAGAGATGTAAATAAAATACTTTAAATTTTTCAGAAGCGATTTTTTTTAAAATTGTGCATATCCTGAATACTTTTAAGCAAAGGCATCACTTTTTGAGTATACATTAAAATATGTACTTGTTAAAACATCTTAAATCTAGATTTATATAAAAATATTTATCTTCAAATAAAAAAATAAAAAACTACAGTTGATGTTTGCAACTTAATTGCGTAAAAAAATTCTTAGCAATAATTTGTTTTTAAGAAAATATGTACCCTGAAATGATCTTTTTTTAGTTTAAAAAACGAATGACACAATTTTACATGAACATAAAATAATTAAAAAATAAAATCAGTTCTACTGCATCTGTGAAAATTAATGATAATGAATTAAATAATTGAAAACAAAAAGCTTTAATAAAAAAACTTATTTTATTAAAGCTATTAAAATCAACAAGATCAGTGACAGCTGTTTTTTTAATGTAAAGAAATATTAATTGCTTTTGTTATTTAATTATATTTACTTCAATACACACACTAACAGTTCAGACATCATAATTTTTATCAAACGAAAACTGTTAAGGTATCAAAAAGTTATCATTGATCCTTTATTATTAAAATTTTTTAACTTGTATTGTTTAATAGATTACCTTTAACTTTTACAGATACAGTAGATAAAAGAACTCATTAAATTTTCAAAAGTTTATTCAAAATTATATTTGCTTTTTCATAACAATATAAAAAAGTATTTTGAAAAATGTGCTCTTATCAAAAATATATCAATTTAAAAACAAGAATGACCTAAAAAGGTAAGAACTGATATCATAATTTAAGGAGGTACATATACATATAAAGTATGTATTTATGTATTAAATATACATGAAACATTTGCATTTTTACTCTATACTGTTTACTTTCATTTAATACATAAATACTCCTGTGATTTGTTCAAAGTGCAGTTTGGACTAATTATATTTTAGAAAACTTTTTTTTATTGAATTCAACTTTCAATACAATTCAAACAAACAAAACATATATTTAACATAATATATATTATTGCAACACCAATTATAACATTTAGAATAATCAACTAATTTTTATCAAATTCTTCTATCTAAAAATATCTAAAATATAAACCCTATCACTTTTTAACCATATCAGTATATAAAATGCATGAAATTATTATAATACATTTAGACATATACAATAATAAAAATAAAAAAATCACAAAATATATCAATATCTTGATAATATTTTATGTCTAATTATTTGCTTATCATGTGCAGGAATCTTAAATGAAAATGTCAATTGTATTCATTTATCTAATTATGTAAATTTCCCTTCCAATATACATACATGAATATATTAAGAGGTACTTTTCAGATTTTTAATGAAGAGTACTTCTAACTAAAGTGTGTGTAATTAAAAAAAAATAAATGTCGATAATCAAATGTAATTAAAATATTTTAGAATTTTTGAATTAATTCACATAATTTTTTATAAGTCAGATTAAGAGGTACTTTTGATATTATTAATAAAGAAGTTAATATGCTGATTTAATTTTTAAACTAACAATAAGCATGAATAGAAGATTTAAAAGTGTTGCTATTATTTAAATGATTAGAAACTGCTTTCCCAATTAGAGTGAATTCAAAATTTTTGTGACTCCTGCAAGTGTCCTTTAATTTATATTTACCATGTACATAGTTAAAAAGTACCTCCTTAGCTGCTGCAGCTGAATCGGCAGTGAGATCGCTGGAACCATTTTGGCCCCGTCATCAAAAACTGACTGTGTTCTCCAGTCAAGAAAAACTGAAATAAATCTATTCGTCTATGGGTAAAAGTATTTAAATTGAAGGAAATACACATAATAACTTTTACAATGACTGGAAAACACAGTCAGTGTTTGCCTCCAAGGGTAGGAAAAAATCTGCTGAAAAGCAAAAACCAAATCATTGATTTCAACAGAATGTGTTTGGACCATGTTCTAACAAAGGCAACAGTTTTTGTTTTGACATAAATCTTATTTATGTATATAACATTTGTTATAGAATATAAAATAGTTGCCCTTATGTATATAATCTAATCAAAATATTCACTGAAAACTCTGTAAAAATAATAAACTAAATCATATCATATGAAATAAGACTAAATGCATTTTGGAAATAGTGAAAATATAATTTACAAAGAAAATTAAAAAAAGAAATGATAATTTCAATAAAATTATTTCATTAATATAGTTGCACATATATTCTATAAATAGTTAATCATTACAAAATTAATTATTCATGTTTCCAAAGCATAGATATAAAAATTTTTATCATACCTTTATGCAAAAGTTAAGTGTACAAGTGGATGTATTACAAAATTGATTTGTAGATATTCATATGCAAGTTTGCATTTCAGACTCTACAGTGAGAATGGCAAACTATTGGTGTAAATGTTCATGAAAATTGGGTCCAGTATCAAAATCAAATAAAGTGAGGAATAAATAAATAAATATATATATATATATATATATACATACATATAAACTTATAAATTAAGTTAAAAAAACAAGAATGTAAAACACTGATATATTAATTATTAACAAAAGCTAACAGCATTTTACTAAAATTGAATAGTCATAATCACTAAACAATATTTTTGGTTTGGCATTTGTTTCAAATGTTGCATGTAAAATCTCAAAACTAATATTTTAGCAAATCGAATAATATGAATGAATCAGTGTTACTTTTAATTTTAAATGATCGAATGAACTTAATAAAAGTGAGTGTTTCATAAACTTATTAAAATTTAGATGATAGTTGTTAACTGAATCAGTAGCAAATGAGTATCCTAAATATTACTGGTAAAAAGAATTCAGCTGACATTTTTATTGATTATTTTACTATCAACAATGAGTAATGCTAGCAGAAATCCTTTTTTAGATATTCATAACTGTTTTACGGAAATCATCTTTAAACCGTTTTTATAATTTAGCCAATAATTTTAAAATATATAACACTTGTTTCACCCAAAGAAAGCAAATATGCTAAAGGAATATTGAAAATTCAATAAATATTATCGTATGTCGCAACTTTTCAAAGAATATTCCACAAACTTTATAATTTGTTAAAAAAGTAGTCGCAAGAGAGAATAAATTTTAAAAATATAATTCTCATTTCTTTATTATGTTATTAACAATAATAAAATTGTACCAGTAGAATACTTTAAATTTTTACTGTGCTTGTCAGTCATACCATAAATAGTAATTTCAAAAAGTAAACAAAATAAAATGAAATGACTCATATATCAGTTGTATTTTCGCAAACTAACTGTTGCGCCCAGTGAAATGTTATATAAAAATGATTTCCGTAATCATTACATTATTCCTTCAAGCTGCATTCAAGAACTATGTTTAAAAATTTCTTCTTACAGTTTAATTAAAAATGTCATTTTGTAAATTGCAATTGTTAATTATTGTTGCTGTTACTAATCCCAGTTGGTGTAGCAACTCCATAAAACCAAAAATCCCCAAAAAGTCTAAAAACAGTAAAGGGTTCTTCAAAATCTCACGAGCAGTAAAATTTAGGCACTCGAGAATATAGTTGGGGGAAGCCTGTGCGGCCTTACACCAGTGACACTCAGTAAAGAATTTCCGACCATGCTGGAAGGTGAGGGAACTAATATGACTACTCAAAAAGCGAGATACAGCCGTCTGCTGCTTCCTAAAAATATTTAGACTGTGAGTCCAACGTGATCGCACTCCAAAGTACCAAGTGTGAACTGGAGGGGTTCTCCAAAGGGCATTGGTTTCCTTTTTCTTTATTGAGGAGATTTCAGAAAAAGTTAGACAAGTATTATTATGCAAGGCAGCCGCAGAGGCAGATTTGGGCAAGGTATCAGCAATCTCATTCCCCTCCAAACCAACATGGGAAGGAACTTATTGGAAGTAGATAGTGTGTCCTGAAGAAAGTCGACTGACAAGTCCCAGGATTTTCAGGCTTATCATATCCCCAACAGACGTCCAACAAGAGAGGTGCTGTATAGAGGCACGGCTATCCGTTAAAACCCATAAGTCATTAAAATCGAGTTCAGTAGTCATGTCAATAATATTTAATCCCTCATAAATAGCAATGAGTTCCGACCTGAACACAGAGCAGTTGTCGGCATTTTTAATCTTTATGTCTATTATATTATTTGGTGTTATAATATGTATGCCACTACCAGAAATACCTCCGTCGCCCCTACTGCCATCAGTATACACTCTTAAATCTGAGACTGGAATGTTATGTATCATCTCCAGGGCTATCTGTCTAGTCAGTTCTGGGACGTCTGTACCTTTACACATCTTAGATAGAAGCCCAGTCCGAAAGCGAACTCGATCAGTATCCAACATATAATAGGGGACGCGTTTCAAGGAATGAGGTTCCACATCGGCAGTAAGCAACTGCATCTCATTTACCAAGGAGAAAGGACTGTGTCTCTTCAGACGCCTATTATTGTGCCAAGAGTGAAGGTAAGCAGAAGTTCTGTGATGATCATAGTAGCTTATTAAAATATTTTGAGAGACAATAGCCTCTTCTCAAAGAAAGAGGTGGTAAGTCACTCTCGAAAAGCACAATATCCCTAGGGCAGCTGCTACGAAGACCGGAGATTATTCTTGCAGCGCTAAGTTGTACGCGTTCAAGTTTGTCTTCAGATTAGCTTCAGAGGCACAGAAATAAATAGGAAAACCATATTCCAAAATTGGCCTAATCAATGAGATGTATTGAAGCTCATAATAAAGTAAGCTCATAATGAAAATTCTATGGATGCAACATATTTTGGCTTTCTACCTGAAGTATAGTTTTATAGTGATAGATATGAATCCAAAACGATTATTGGATACTCTAGAATACTTAGTTGCTACGAATATTTTAAATTAAGATTATTTTTCTTAGGTTAGTTTAACATCCTCTCATATGTACAAATGCTAGATTAGATGTATATGCTGCAGGTGTTACACTACATAATTAATTACTGGAGTAAAAAAATTACTTCTTAACAACTTCTCACAGTAATTTTCTTACATTTAGAATTTTATGAATTACATTTTTTTATGACCACAGTAAACATTTTGTTAAAAATAGGTACCAAAGGGAAAATATTGATTATTAAGTAATTTTTATTGAATAATCCTATTATTTAAAAATTTTTGTTTTGTCATTTGATTTTATTATATTTCTTACTTATTACTGTAAGAAATCAAATTCAGGCAGTTACAACAATTATGAATTATATCTTGCCTGGCATTCATATAATTTCTGACTGATAGAAAATTCTTTCCAACAAATGTTCAATAAAAAAAAATTATTTTCAAATCATGGTGTCAAGAATCACTATAGCATTTAAAAATATTTTTTATCATAATTTAAAGCTTAATATAAACATAATTAATATATTTTTTTGTTTTTAAAAAGATTTTATATTTAATAATAAAGAGCTTTCTCCAATTTGTGGGGATAAAATTTCAGTAAGGAAAGTTTCTTCAGAAAAATAGAAATGAACTCTCACACAAAATAGAAAAGAGTGAAGATAATCTGCATTTTAGAATATTATATTCATAGATTTAAAATTATTTTTTTATTTGAGTGATATAATTTATCACAAGTATAAAAAGTTTTATCCAGTGGTAAGTGTTCATACAAATATTGAATGCAAAATGTTTCTTCAAATATTGAATGCAAAAATAAATGCTAATTTTTTAGATGAAATGTTGCCATGGATTACAGACAGTACATAATCTTGCTGGTTTACTTTTTCCGAAGATGTCTAACAGTATTTATCCTCTAAAATTATTATGACTATAAAGAATTTTTTCAACAAGAAAATTTTAAATTTCTATTAGTGACTGATGAAAATAGTGACAAAATCCAATACAGAAAGATGATGTTTTACTAAATTAAAAATAATTCACTTCATTATTACATTTACATGGCCTGATTGACTGATTATAATATTCATTAAATATGAAAAATATGCACCAGAGGTTTGAAAAATGCAAAGTTGCTACACAATTTCGTTAATGTTTTTGAAATTATAAGCTATTTTCTCAAAAGTATAGTAGTCATTTAGTTCATAAGATACAAAATGACAATTTTATGGCAAAAATACAAAAACTGTATTTTTAGGAATGTAGAGAATATAAAGGAATTAATATATTAGATGTACTTATTGCTGATTTCAGTATGCTGCCAGAGGACTCATGGCCGATAAGGCCGCTGTCTCGACGTAGGATAAAAATAAAAAGTATGCAGTTTGCTATAACACAACTTGCATTCGTATATCATTAAAAATTATGTATTTTAGCCAGCAGAACTTCAACTAATATTGCATTTTTAATGTTAATTTAAATTAAAGCATTATTCTAAATTTTAATGTAAAGTGATTCAGGCAAATCAATGTTTTTTTTCTTATGATTCAATTGTAGTTCTTAATTTATGGTCTTAATTATACTTCCTGAAATAGGAAAAACTTAAAAAACAATTTAATTTAATACTAAAAAAATTCCATAACTAGCAACAGCTTTCCTTAAAAGTATATACAAGTCTGGGACATAATAATTAAAATAGGACAAATGAATGATACCATTAGAGTGTTCTTGAGAATCAGTGGACACTTTTACGACTGTGGAGCATACAGTAGTATAATCATATGCATCTTTAACTATGCAATATACCTTTTCACAGAAGATATGCAGCTATTAGGTCATTGAATAGGAAAATATTTAGTGGATCAGTTTAAAAGAACCTAGGGAGTGGGTAGAAATATTTTAATATTCAAACTTGTATTTGTCATTGCCTTACAAACCTTGCTTAAAAATTATGCCAAAGAAACAAACCAGCTAGAACTGCCTTTCTGGATATTCAGTAAATTTAAAATATTCTTCACAGAAGAACTAGATCATATTCATATTTTCCATGACTTCATTGCAGTTAATAATTAGCTTACAATTTTTCCTAAGAGCTAATGCAAATAATAATGATGTGGTGTGTGTCATAGATATTACTGGGCACAAATTTCAGAAATGTTACAAAGCACACGAAAAGTTATGCATTATACTAAAAAGTAGTTATAAAATAACTTTATTTGAGCCATAACTAAATTATTTCCAATAATTATATTTATTTTTGGTAATAGATTAAATTTCCTGGAGGTTTTGGCTATTTAAAGTACTCTTTACTACCTGAAATAATTTTATCAAAATTATATATATATATACATGCTCTTTTACTCCTTATAAATAAAAAAACAATAATTTTTTTAAAAAGGATATCTACATGACATACATTTTATTTAATGCGAAATAGAATATTTGAACAATTATTATACACTAAAATTGTAAACAATTTGTGTTTAAGCAGGTTTTACGTAAGAATTACAAATTCATTACATAAGAACACCAAATTTTATGATTAACTAATACAATATAATTTAAATTAAGAAGTATTTGAATTGTTCATAAAATCTTAAGCAATTTTAAAAGCATAAATGTTCCAGCCTCTAATTTTCTGTCATTATTTATGTTAAAAACTTTTCAAATGATGTATATATTTTTTTATTTCAAAATTAATAAATAACATTTAATAGAGTGTGAATTTAAAAAAGAGGTATAATTTAAGGTGAAAAGATGAACACATTTATTTTTTTATTTAATTATACTGATAGAGAACCTTATTTTATACTAACTTTCTAACAGTTGGTATCGCAAATTAGTTCCATTACAAAAAAGAATTTATAATTATATAAAGTAGAATGAGCAGTTTTAATCACATGAGTCTGGTAAAACTTAAAAAGAAACATATTTTTGTGGTTTGCATTATATTTCAATACCATAATTAAAAAACTCATAACTTATTAAATATAATAAGCAAATCAGTAAAATCAAAATGAATAAATATTGTTGATACATTCTTTTCTCTAAAGTCAGATAGAAACAAACTGAAAATACAATGCAAATAAAAATCTCATAATGATTTAGGAGTTTTAGAAAATAATATGTTTCCATTCATTCCTAGGAACAAACTTAAATCAACCATTCCAGATAACAAAAATAAGTTATGTATTATCATTAAACATTATTGATAAATCTGCAGTCAATATAAAATTGAGCAAATAATTTTGAATTTTCAGTGAATATTTTTATCAGAATACATAAGTCAATAAATATTGAGGTATGAGAGATATTTAAGTTTAATTTAAATGCTCAAAATTATTAAATGCCAAAAATGTGCTTATTATTTGTATTGTTCCTCATTACGGCAAAAATGCTTCTTTTCATTGAAACAAAGAAAAAAACTTCCTGGTATAAAAGTATATTTTAAAAAAGAGTAATTATTTAACATAAGATAATGATGCTCAATATAACATACAATAATTCAACACATTCTCTAGCAAATATATAATTTAAAAATGATCTGAAATAATTAAAAAGAAGGCATGGTCATATTATAAACTTAGGTTTTCTGTTCACTAAATAATGGTCCAGTAAGCTAGTAAATTGGCTTATTTGGCGATAGGATTGTGAGATTGAATCAGACTATTTATAGCATTTCAAATGAAGTTTAAATTAATAACTTGGAGTTTCTGAAATAAATGAAACATTTTTTATGTATCCAATAGAATTTTGATAGGTAATTATAACAATAGAAAAAGTTAAAAGATACACAAAGTGAGAACAAACTAAAAAATTTAAAAATATTGATTTTTTTTAAAATTATTAATTACTATAAATATTGTGTTAACATGCTGTATTAAAAGTTATATTTATAAAGAAAAAATAATTATGAATATTAAAATTTAAAAATTTTATTTAATTTCATATTTCATAAAAGAAAATGCACAGTAAAAACTCAAAAATAAAAATTTAAATTTTTAGGTTCTAGATTAGGTAAAAACAAGATCACTGGATCATTTATAAAGTAAACAGAATGATACCTAAGAGAGACCACCCAAATTATTAAATAAAAAAGGTGATCTTATTACCTGACTATCCAAACCAATAGAAAAAAGCATTATGAAAAAAAGAAATGCCCACAAGGGCGAAAGAGGCAATCTAGAAACTGCCTCAGGGTATACGACAAATGCTAAGCCAGGACCTATAAATAGAACCAAATTTTCTTTAATTTTTGAAATTACTATTATTTCTTAATTTCAGTTCCACTGATAAGCATCATAACAAAATTCTAATCTAAGTACATAAAATGCAAAAAAAGCAAATGAAAGCTTAAGCAAAATAATTAGAAATTAACTCTTAACACTTATGAATAAATAATTAACTATAAAATACAGTAAATTACATCACATATTTAAACAACACCTTTATAAATATTGAATTAGATAGTAGGATCAAATGACAAGTAAAATTAATATTTCTTTTCAATTTGAATATATTAATTTAATAATTCATAATTTAATGAATCAAATATAAACTTGAAATAATATTTATACTTTTCCAGTAAATCTAATGTTGTTTCAAAACGCAGGGTATATAATGATATTATGTATATAACTCAAGATATTATATTAATAGATATGACAAACAATTTAAAATTTATTTCCGATAGAGCAATATAGAGTGGTCTTTATGATATAGTAATTAAGTAATATTTTATTTTGGTTTATAAATATGCACATTTATGAACATAAAAAACATTTCAGTTATACTATCTTTGTTCTATGTATTCACTAAATTACAGTGATCTAGTTTATTTTTTCTTTTTAATCAAATAAGAAGTTAAATTTAGAAATAAAATATTTTACGTAAGTATAAAATGTATAGAATAAATGTTACAGCAAATTCATTTCAAAATAATATAATATAATGGTCATACCTTGTGAAACAACATCTTCAATAGAATTTCCAGTTTCATAAGCCATAAATCCAATGATTGAAAACACAACAAATCCAGCAAATATACTAGTTGCACAATTTATAATTGGAATGAGCATAGCATCTCTACAAATAATTATGAAAGTTTTAAATAAGGAGAAAAAAGAAGTAAAAAAACATAGTAAAATTTACAACTAGAAATCCTATCTAAATGTAACAATAAATTATATTGACCACAAAAATTTAATTTACCTATAGACATTGTTGGTGAATTTATTGTAGCTGGACATTGTAAGTATTGCACCCCATGCAGCACCAACTGAATAGAATATTTGAGTTGCAGCATCACCCCATACCTGAAAAATATTTGATTCATAAATCTTTACTCATACAATGTAAAAATTTAGTCATATATTTATACACTCAAATGCTTTTTTATTAAAACAATAAATATTTATTAACATTCTTCTTATGTGTTAAGTGATTCATAATTATTTTATTGATATTAACATAACTAGTATTGTATAATGATTTGTAATGCTTGAGAGAAAACTGATATAAAAATCACAGCTAGAATATTTAAAAAAATATGATTAGTCCATTATTTAAGATAATGAAAGAGGAAAAATTGATTAAAAAATCTTAATATAAAAAAATGTGGATAGTTCATGATGTAAAGAGAAATAAAAAAAACATAACTTGTCATTTCTTGATGTTATCTAAAAATATTTAGTTTGATGTTAAGCAAAATAAGATTTTTTCACATTTAGAATATTTTTCAATATTTTCAATTTATATTTCTCATTGACAAGAATTTTTTGATATCAAATAATAGATGTAATGATTATATTTTGGTTTACAAAAGTTCATAAATAATTCTTAACAAATGTTCAAACAAAACATCTTATATAAAAAAAATTTTAAATTTGTATACTTACTTTTCAAATTCATTCTTTTTAGTTAACTAAAATTAGTTTTCATACTTTCTAATAATTGCATTACCTTTAAAAACTTTCCTATAAAACAAAATTTACAATCCTTAAAGAGATTACTTTACAAGAAATCATGTAATTCTCCTTAACTTTTTGACATGTAAATCATTTATGTTGGAATGTTATTCTGCATTTATGTAACAACAATTAAAAGTTGAAACTATTGTTTGGTTTCTATTCTATCATTTTTAAAATTGCTTCACAATTTACTTTATTAATTAAAAAATTTTCTATTACTCCCATTAATATTTTTTGAAATCCTTCATGTATTGAATTTATTTCCATTTTCTTTTCACTCTTTTTATGTGTAAAAGTTATTTATTCATTTCAATTAAAATTACTGATCCATTATATTCATACTTAGACATTTTTCACAGAATTGAATACTGATTTTGGAACACATGTGTGGAGATTTAACTATTTAAAATACAGATATGAAATATTAAATTGAATGTTTGAATATAAAATAAAAATTTTCACAGCAAATCTTATTCATAAGAATAACACTTTTGATTTCAGTATTTGTGAATGTTATTCATATGAATAATATTTGCAAATACTGAAACCAAAGCATGAAAATAATTAAAAAAATTGTTCACTTTCATAAGAGAAGAAAATTTTTAGTTTTGATGGGTTGAAAAATTTATAAAATATCTGTCTGAGAAAGAGTTTTTCTATTTTACTCTTTTAATTTCTTAACCACATAATTTAAAAAAAAAATAATAATTCAGTTTTACAAAGGATGATTTTTATTATGGTAAAAAAACAATTTCATTAAAATCTATAAAAAAACTTTCCAGTATTGGAAATTTATTAATTTAAAATTAAAAAAAAAGAATCAGGTGTTGGTAGATATGTATTTTCAATAAGGATGAATGTAATGTCAAAAAAAAATTAAGGGTTCTCAAGCTACATTCATAACTTAAAAATAAAGCAATGAAAAACAAAACAAGTGTTACACATGTGTTTACACTTATCAGAAATGAATGATCTATATCTAAAGAAAAAAGCTTAAGTTATTTAACTTAATGGTATAAAATAATAACACAAATACATACAATGATTTTCATAAATTAAGTAACAAATAGTAAATTCGAAATAAATAACTTAAAAGTAATCGAAAATTTATGCAATTTGCACATATTTTAGCTACATTGAATAGGGTACATATTCTTAAGAAATAAAGTTTTGGATTTCAAAGTTTTCCAAAGTCACTGAATTTTGCCATGCTTTACTTACAAACACATAAATATTATTATGCTACCTATTATTCTTAACAAATATAGCTGTTATCAAACAAATGTTAAAATTTTCAGTTTTATTGATAATAGAGATAAATATTTGTGGATATTTCTGTGAATATTTTTGAATTAAATTAAACTCGGAAATAGAGATTATTTCATAAACATTACATTGTAATTTGGCAGATATAATAGAATTATTTTTATTTAAATATTAAGAGTGTGTACATAAATGTAAATGATGCATAACTTTTAGTTTATACGTTGTAAATGGTGCGTGACTTTTAGTTTATTTAAGTTTGAATACTTTATGCACAAAAATAATATATTCACAGAGCCACTGGAAACATAAAGTTAAGTCAAAGACGTTGTGAAGTTGGTAGGTCACCAAGTGCTGACTGCTTCGAGATAAGTCAGTTGTGGAGCCAATTTTTAACTGCTAGTTAAAACTCTTAGATATACTTAAAGTAGTCACGGAGCTGCCCTATTTGCAGGTACTATCAGTCTGAGGAACAGTCTGAATTGAGCATGAAAGATGAATTAATGACCTAGAATCCCCTATCCAAACCATCTTATATGTGTTTAAATTTGTTTTATGTGATCACTGCTTCCCATAGAGCATGGTGACAACATTATGACCTGCAGAAGACTTGTTAAAGTATTGCTATATGTGTTTTTAGTGATCAAACTGAAAATATAGAGATGTTTCATATTTAATTTACATATATGATGTTAAGAGACTCTTCATATCAATTAACTCCCATTATTATTATAATACTTTGCAAAACATTTATTTGTGCTTTTAATGTATAATTGGTATAATAAATAATTATTACAGTATTTTCTACATTTTTTTGGGTTTCTATATTTGAAAATCATTGTAGGTATATTAAATTTAAATATTTATTCTAAAGTGGTATAGAATGTATCTAAATATAATTTCTTACTTTGAAAGACAGTAAAAGTTCCCAACGTGGAGATAAGTAAAAGAGAATACCATTCATTGCACCAGGTAAAGTTACCCCTCTAATCAAAAGACAGACAAGCACTACATATGGAAAAGTGGCAGTAACATAAACTACCTAAAAGAGTACAAGCAATTTGTTTAAGAAGTAAAACATTAAATGAGTCTGCAGATATAAAAGAAACTATTAGAAATAAATAATTAAAAATCTTAATTTATAAATAATAAGCAATATAATAATCTAAGAATGCTTTACAAACTAGATTCTTTGATATATGAGCTCTAACAATATGGTATATAAAATTAAATCCTTCATTAATATTTATAAAATTAAAGTGAATGGAAACTATAGAAATTAATAAATACAGTAAATATATGGATAATTTGACAATCAATTTATATACATAAATTTATGTATTAAAAATCAACATTTTATACATACTGGTATGAATTTAAATTATAATCAAAGAAAAACAATGAAATTCAAATTAGAGAATATATTACATAATTTATAAAAATAAATAATTACATTGTTTTGTGATAAATAAATAAAAATAAATATTCATTGTGATTACTGAACATATAAAAATTACAGATTTAAGAAAAACATTAATCTCATACTAACACAATCATAAGAATCTTCTTCAAATAAAATGATTAATTTTAAACAGTAAGCTTTTTTCACACATACAAATTTAAATTATTGCATACAATTAAACATTTTCATTCAACCAAAAAATGAAATAAATTAATCACTTTAAAAATGATAAAATGCAATTTGTTTTTTTAAATTATTTAATGCTAATTTTTTTCTCTTTCATTCTTATTAAGCAATATTTTATTTTATACACTATGCATTTTTAGCTAAGCAAATAAAATATATAAAAACTTAAAAAAGATAGGGGTTAAATTAATTTTATAATAATGTTAGTAATTTTGAAAATATTTGTAAATACAAAATTATTTCTAAAATATGAATAACCTTTCCCGATGATTTGACTCCTTTTAGAAGACAGAGGAATACCATAAGCCATGCAAGAAAAAGGGTCAGAGCTAAAGGCCATAGCACACTACCAAGATTATCTATTCCAGAACTCTGGTGTAGTACATTAAATCTGAAAAGGAAAAAATAATTAACTACAAATGATAATTTTTAATAAAAATTTGCATGTGCATATCACTGTATGGATGAACTCTTGAACAAAATAAGATAAAATTAATCAGGAACTAATCCCTATAAGCTGGAATCACTTCTAAATGCACCAAACATGCAGATGATTGCACCAGAATAGATTCTTGCGATTTTATAACATAATTTACAATTTTATGATGTAACATGAAGTGTGCATGTGCAAAATTTGTTTGGATTTCTAGTAAAGTTTGAAGCTTTTGCTATGTTTTGTTTCTTTTACATTTATTCTTGAAATGTTTGTGATGTAAGTTATGATGGAAAAATTAAGTTTTATTATCGAAGTGAATAAAATTTAAACATATTCAAATTTTTGTATTTGTGTAAAATAGTGTAAGATATGAATGTTGATAGCAAATGTTTTTCAATTTGGAGTGTGAATATAGTCTGACAAATGTTGGGGATTCTTTTGTGAAAGACGATTCAGTGAGCACTTTTACTTTATTTACTATTTGATTAAAATAGATGCTCTACGTAATAACCTATGTAATTCAAGTAAGTAATGAAGTATTTGACACACATGTATTTAAGTTTTCTGTGAAATGTAATATTTGTTAATTATAAACTGAGGTTTTCATAAAGATGTATGTTATTTATGTTACTAGTTTAGCTTTACTGCCAGGTGTCTTTTTACAAGATTGCATTTATACTGATGTCTTTTCAGGTGGATGTCACTAAACGATTAATTAAAACCTGAATTTTAATGAAAATGTGTGTTACTTACATTATTCATTTAGCTTTATTAACTGGTCATTTCCTTTGCTAGATTGCATTAATATTGATGTTTATTTAAGGTTATTGCCACTGTTTTGTTAATTAAAAAATGAGTTTTCTGCAACATGTATGTTATTGATCTTTGATTAATTGAAAGGAAATAATTATAAAAATTGATTATCAATATTTTATTAAGCAAGTAGGAATAGTAGTATTGATTTTTATAGTCACTTTATATTTGTTTTGTAATATGTGATCTTTTTAAAATTTGTGAAATTAGTTTCTAATTAATAGTTTTGTAATATTTCTGAAGTAAGTAATAATAATAAAATATTCAAAACTCCGATTTATGAAATTGAAAATATAGCGAGATTTTGACAATCAAAGTTTGAGTATGTGTGTGATCAGGATTTTGAAAACCGCATATTATGTGACATAATTGTGCCAACCTTGAACTGGCTTGTAAGATTTTACATTAATTAGTAGAATATAGTAGCACTTCAGAATCTTTTTCAGTTTACACAGAAAAATTTAAATTATGACTCATAGATAAGTTTGTTAAAACATGAAATAAGTAATATAAATCTGAACTTAATTAATCCAAACTAATTAGAACTTCAGATCATTTGGATTGAAAACTAACATAACATATATTAACTGTTGCTTGGTAATTTTTAAACCTGACATGAAAAAGTCGATAAAAATCTTTTAAACATCCATATCAAATGAGTTTGAGGGAAGAAAGGTAATAAACCACATTTACATGGCAAAAAAAAGGAAATACACATTTCCACACACCCATACTAAAAGACAAACAAGAAGAATTCAAAAGAACACAGTTTATCTCGCACTATTACAGGTGACAAGGATACAATATAAAATCTATCAGTCTGAAGAGTTTGTTCCTATTACTAGGCAATGTGACTACATAACTAAGAATATACTTTTTTATTACAAGCAAAAGCAAACTATTATAAGCAAAATAAAAACTTTTGAATACATAATAATGTTTATTACAGCCATTATTTCAAAAACTTTAAAGTTATGTTATTAATGTTTTAAGTATTTCTTCATAATATCAAAATAATTTAAATATAATCAAAAATATTTTGCAAAACAGAAATATGAAAACCAATCAAACTTTGTAAAATAATCAATGGTGAATCCACAAAAAAATGAATAGAAATCTATTACTTAATGCAAGAAATAAATAAGAAAAGTTTATCATTAAAAAATTGAGAATAAAAGTTGTAAAAATGCTGAGATAAATTAGACTATTTATCAGATATTTTTACTTATTGAAAGAATGTCAATATGATTATATGTACACAGGAAAGCATTTTAACTAAACAAACTGTCCACTTCAAAAAAGATTTTTCATGGGGACACAAAAATGATAGGGTATAAGTAATCTGAATATGTTTTTGTCTAGAAGACACATTCACATTGTATTTTAAGTGATATAGCAAGAATTACTATAATCAGATATCAAAATAAGGAATTTTTTAAGAATGAGTTGAGAAGATATTTTACTCAAAATATTTAGCAAACTCAATATTTATTTTGCTAAAGGAAAAACAATTTACATTCTTATCACCTGATAGCATACTGAAAATTAAACATACTGAAATGAATTTAGATATGATGATGAATTTCAAATATCTGTCAAAAATGTATGGATAGGCTACATAAACCTCACTATATTTTTAAACTGCCGACCAATGGCTGAGTGGTTAGCGTTCCTGACTCTTGAGCTGTGGGTCCTAAGTTCGAATCCCGGTTCGGGCATGGATGTTACTATCTCTCTGTCCTTTCTTGTGTGTTGATGTATGAATGTGGCCCGCCCTATAAACGGGTCTGTGGTGGTATGACGCGGGTAATGCTACTCGCCTCCGTGACTTGGTTCACAGGTGCCCGCTGGGTAATGACAAATGAGTAGCAGTTTCCAGCCTTGTTGTGGCGAAGGGTTAGTCACTCAAGTGCCCGCCGTCATTAAAAAAAATATTTTTAAACTATATATTTATGTAGACAAATAAAAATAATGTGAATGTTTTTTTATTTAAGAAATTTTAGGAGTGAAGAATAAAAACATATAGGGATCAAAATAAAATGAATAGCTTATATCTAAATATCGAAAATATTTAGGAAAAATAACAAATATGCTGTCATTTGAATGAAATAATTGAGTGACATTAACTAATAAACATTAAAATATGATTTTTAAAATTGAAACCGTTACTTTAGAATATAATTAAACAATATAATATAAACATATTATAATATACTATATACTTACTTTTTTAATTTAAGAAGTGTTCCCACAAAAAACTGTATGCACAGTTGCATTTCTTATTTCAAAGAATGTTAACGAATGATTACTTCAGAGTGATTATGTAAACGTTTTTAACAGCACATACAAAACTTATTTAGTTTGTAATTATTGGAACCATAATACATAAGTAGTGCATATAAGAATTTTTTTATTATTTCATTATTAAATTATGGCTTTAGAAATTTTTATAATTTAAGTTGATGAAATGTTAGAACAAACTAAGAACAAAATTTTGATAATTTTAATACCTTACTAAATATTTATTAGTTTTTTTATAGCTTAGTAATTATTTATCAGTTTCTTTATAAATACATCATTCACATCCATAAAATTTTGTTAAAAATTTAGAGATGCAAATGGTGAATTCATAAATAAACTGATAAAATAATAATGCATAATAACAATCATTAAGTATAAAAAAATCTAAATATATTGATAGTAGTTGTTTTCATTTGAAAATGATTTCTACAAATACTGCCAAGAAAGTTGTTTTAATTAATACTCACAGCCAGAACTCTTCACTAGAAGTAGTCTTAGTAGTACTGTTAGACACAGAACTGTATGTGATGTTAAACATATCAGTAGAATTAATTTCCTGGGAATCCATAAGAGTACTGTTTTCTTTAGGTCTTTGTTCAACACAGTTTGGAGTGTTCCACCAATTTCCACAAGTAGACCATTGAACATTATAAGAATGATACATGTAATATAGTGTCCATGCAATAATTACATTGTAATAAATGCAAACAATTCCAGATATAAGCACCATTCCATATCCAAGTCCTAAAAACGTGAAAAAAATACTTCATTAGCATTTAACACGTTGAAAAACTATTTGTGCAAAAGGAAATAGAACATTTAACACATAACATGTTGAGATAACCATTTAACATGTTGAAAAACTATTTGAATAAATTGGAAATAAAAATATTTCTGCAATTACAGACCTTTGAATAATGGTGAAATTTTCCATGCAGCTAAAGGGCCAAGACTTGCAAATTGACCAAAGCTCATTTCTAAGAAGAATAGTGGCATACCACATATAATCAAGAAAATTAAATAAGGAACTAGGAAAGCTCCTAAAAAGAAAGAATAGAAAATGATATTTATTATTTTTTAATAATAAAAATTATTTAAACTGTTAATTTTTAATATTATGAGTTACATGTTAGAAGCTAATACATATAAAGTCACATTGCAAAATGTCATTATTCATTTCACTAATTTAATTTAAAAATACTATTATGATTTCTTGATTAAAGAAATGTGAGCAAACGTTCTTTGGAACATGGAATTGTAAGAAAAAATAATTCATTTTAGAATTTTAATATGCACAAATTTTTATTTTGAGGCATCAATATAGGTTGAGAAAATTTAATATAGTCATTGAATTGTTGATCAAGTGAAAATTTATTTTTGTAAAGAAAAACAATAAAAAAGTCAAAAATGGAATTAAAAAAATATAGTAAATATTCTAAAGTCTCAATTACCATAGAGTAATGCCTAATATAGCATACGACTTGCTTTTTCCTATAAAAAAAAAACAGCAACTATTTGACTGACATTATAACTCTACAAATCATTGTCACTTTCGTGAAAAATATTTATCCATGTTGCTTCAACTTCTGTCTCTAAAATTAAAAGTACAAATGGTGTGGAATATTGTGTTTAAGTATGTATACACAAATTTATTATATTAATTCATATTACAGTAAATGCTCATTTTACGAACTCAGGGAATAATATAGTTCTTATAACTGGAAATGAGTAAAAAAGAAATGTAAGTGTTAGATCTTAAAATCGATTTTGTTTTACTAAATTGCTCTCTGTTTATAAATTAAATATATTAAAAAATTATATAATATGCATTTATAAGAAATATATACTTAAAAACATTTCTTTCACTTTATTCATGAAAAACCAATCAAAATAATCTTATTTTTTCCCTATTTTCTAAAATTACATTTTCAGAGACATATTTTTCTATTTTTCCTATAAAAGAAAAAATAAAAATCAATGGAAGAAAAAATAAAAAAATTAAGAAAGCGTTTCATAGTTGTTAATTAATTAATTTATTTTTTAAATATTTCAATAGTATTTGTTTATTTGCTTGTTTTGCTAATTATCGCAGCACTTTATTATTTTCTTCATATTTGATACATAAAAGTTGGTTTTCTATCTCAGTCATTAAAGCCTTGATCATTTAATTATTCAATACTTTTTAATGTATTACACTTGGATCCACATTCCTGAACTCCATCGAGGTCCATAAGAAATTAAAATTCGAGCTGTGAAGAGTTTCCACATCAAAGTTTATGGATGCATAAACCGTCTTCACTCAAGAAGTCAGGTGAGTGTTCTTAGCTTTTTTTCAGTTACAGTCGTAAAGCCTTGCATGTTAAAATGAACCTTGCATACTTTAAATGTATCGTTCTTTTCCTTAGAATGTCAATTTTGTAAAGAAATTCCAAGTCTTTATCACTCCTTACAAAAGTACCTTACGATATTTTGAAAAGAATTTTCAAACAAATTGCTTATACAAAAATCCAGGATTTCAGATTC
This sequence comes from Latrodectus hesperus, assembly GCA_037975125.1. Taxonomy (NCBI): domain Eukaryota; kingdom Metazoa; phylum Arthropoda; class Arachnida; order Araneae; family Theridiidae; genus Latrodectus; species Latrodectus hesperus. The sequence continues at coordinate 51,454,212 of CM075854.1, read as the reverse complement.
TCCAACAAATTTGTTGATTTAAGTTTCTCAAACATAAAACGAAAAAATTTGGAAAAAAAGCATGATAAAAAATGAAAACAAATTTGCAAAAAAGATATTTTTCTAAAGTTTAGTTTGTAAATGGGAATTAATATTATCATTGTGTCCATGGGGGGCAAATTAGGGAATAGCTACTAGCTCGCAAAATCATGAGAGTTTGTAAATTAGAGGTTTATAAAAAAATTGAGTCTACTGTAATTCATAAAATAATCATTTGATCATGTTCTAAATATAATCTAGGCAGTAGCATAGTGAAAAGTGGGACAAAGAGGTCTATCATATCCCAGGTGATACGCAAAGAGGGATGCCAAATTGTTTCAAGACAAACAAAATTTTTCAAAAAATTTCATTTTTATTTTGATCAAAGCAGTAATTTTATTGGGAGAAAAAATATTTTTATATTATAATTTATCATTATGTCATGTCCAACATTTAGCTGTGTGATGACTGGGAAGAATCAAACATAGAAGAGAAAAAGGGTTATTAAAAAAAGATGGAAGAGGGCTGGAGAGCCAACAGAGCTCACCATAGTCAGAGAGCTTACTTTTATATTTTCTTATTAGTAATAATTTAACATAGTTTAGTTCCTTTTGAAAATTGTGTTCTCTTCTTTGTGTTTTTGATTATTACGTTTTTAATCTACAGTTCTGATAATAATTTTTTATAAGTTCCATACTTTTGTTCAATACCAATACTTTTTTCATACCATCAAAGAAAGAATTGCAATATTTATATTATTATTTTGTATTATTAATCTTGTAAATGTGTAAAATGAAAATCTCTTAATTTTTTTCAGATATAATTTCTGGAATATTTAATTGGTCAGTTTCATTTTCATACAGTTGAGGTGTTTTACATCTTAGTTTAAAGTTACTGACTTATTTGCATTGATGTAATGTATAGCAATTTATGGATTCAATAGTTCAGAGAGATTCTAAGAGGATAAGTTCATGAAATATTGCTTACTTAACATAATAAATGCAGTAAAAATTCTTTTTCAATCAAAATCTTTTTCAAAAATCCTAATTTTTTAAATGTTTGTGTAAGTCAGGTGCCTATGAAAAATAGCAATAATAATTAAACAAATAAATTTGTTCTACTCAAAACAAGATAATAATTACCAATTAAATATCATTTCAGTTGAAAAATGCATATTTAGGTTCCCTTAGCATGTGATTATTATTTAAAAATTCAAAATGTAAAAAAAATTCTGTAGAAATTTTATGCTCTAAAATATTATAAGGCATGGTAATTTCTTATAAGAGATGAAATGATTTTATTTAACAAGTAATATTTTGTTAATATTTTATACTTCATTTTACTGATAAAAAATATAAAAATTTAATCTTATTTTGATTACAATAACATAACAAAAAATTAAATCGCTCACATAAAAGAAAATGTCATGAAACTGAAATATTATTAATAAAAACTTGTTAGAATATAGTTAAAAATATTTTCCTTTGATGCCCTTAAAATTATCATCTTCAATAATAAATAGGATATGTGCACATCATACAAAATATTTCATTTTGAATAAAATTAATGAATATGTGTAAAGTATTTCATGTCACATCTTTTATTATTACTATAAATACATAGGTTACATATTATTTTACTTATTACAATTTCACTTAGACAACCTAAAGAAATTTGAGGATTATATTATTATGAATTTTGCCGGATAAGTTATATCACAGGGCTCACTGTTTTAAAGAATAGCTGGATTATTAGCTGGTTTGGTTTGGTTTATTTGTCGCTCAACGGTCATTTTTTGCACACGAAGGCTAATTAGACCGGGACCTACGGTTTAAAGTGGATTCCGAACCACTACAAATATCCATGCCCACGATGGGATTCGAACCCACGAACTGTTGAACCGAAGGCAAGAGTGCTAACCATTCGGCTGCCAGCTCGGCCTAGATTATTAGCTCATTAAGCAACCATATAGCATGTGTTCAATTTAATCGTGGAAAATGTTTTTAATAAAATACAAATTGATATATAAATATACAATTATATTAATCCTCAATAAATCGATGTCCAGATGACACAAATTCAAAACTTTTGAAATCATTTAAAAGAAAAAATTATTAGCTCTACATTAAAAATTCTAATGATTTTGGTTTTGAATTTTTCACCTGGTGATTGAATTAATCATACTTAGGTTCCTTCGTTATCAAGCAATGAAAGAAGCTGGCAAAAATGAGGAAAGATGTCAAAACTGACCAAATTATTTAAAAATTTTAATTTTCATGCCATGATTTCCTAAGAATAATTTAAATTCCAAAAGTGTTTTGTTGTCTGCATGAATGTTTAGTTGTTTATCTGTATTTTGGATTGATAATGTCATGACATAATTTAGATTATAAATTAAAAGCAGATGAAAATTTAGTAATAAAGGTTCCTCGCGAATTATGAAATTAGAAAAATTGAATTTGCGGTATCAAAGTGTAATTTTTATATTTGTAATATTAAGTTTTTGATTTAAATATTTTTAAAATAAAAGAAAAATGAAGAAGAATATGTGCTAAGTAAAACATTTTAAAAGATGTTGAAATATGCTAAGAAATGGTTCTAAATTAGAAGTGCAAAGGCGTATCTGATTAAATTTTTGAAGTAATTAGCAAAAGTTTGTGCATTGAGTAATATTTTATAGAACTTTAAAATTTTGATAACGTAAGATATATCATATGTCCAATGTCTAATGATAAACAATTTGTCAATCTTGCATTAATGCATTGCTAGTAGTTTTCAATTGGTTAATAAACTAAAAAAATACGCTAATAATTTTTTGAGCCATTGTTTTGATGAGGTAATATATTAGAAACAGTTTATTTAAAGGTAAAATTTGAAGTTTTAAAACAGATATCTTTACTTTAAAATTGTAGAATCCCAGAAAAAAGCGTAATGTTGATTGCACAATAAAATTTATTTGCATTTATCGAAAACTTTTCATATCAATAAAAGAATTCAAAATTTTTCAATTATAGCACAAAGGATTATAACAAATAGGAAATTATTATTTATTTTTACTGGTTCAAAAATAAAATATGAAAAATTTAAAATGGAAAATTATTTATTTTATATAATATATATATATTAAATAACATTATAATTCACCAAAGGAAAAATAATTGCAGACATTGTTTCCTTTTGTGAATTGCATCATTAATTTCACTGAAAGTATGCCATAACCACATTTAAAAAATTAATTTATCAATACTGTTATTATTCTATTTATGAAAATTACTTTTAAGGTAGTTATAGACATCATTAAGATTTTAGCTAAGCAAAATTTGCGGTTTCATGGCTATATGGTTGGTAATGAACTTGAAAATATCTGTAAAAGTTTAGATGAGTTTTATGATACAGATTTTAATGGAACAGAGCTTTATACACTCTATTGGTTTCTTGTCTTCATAATCTTAAACAGTGAATATATTTTTCCAAATATGTAAGTTGGATTTCAAATAGTCATAACTATTTCAACACCATTTGTAACAGTGCAAAGTACTGTTCTCAATTAGGTAAATTGAAGACAACAATCGAACAAAATCATCAAATAATATTGAATTGGAAAGGTGTCGTTTTCATCAGGACAACGCCCGACTTCATGTTTCTTTGACAACTCGACAAAAATTTTTGAAGTTTGGTTGGGATGTTTTTCCCCATTCACGATATTCTCCAGACCTTGCACCTTTAGATCTCCCCTTTGCCCATTCATTACAAAATTCCTTTAATGGGAAAAATTTCAACTCTTTGGTTGATATAAAAACTCATTAAGACAAGTTTTTTGCCAAAAAATCTTACAGGTAATTCTCAAGTTGCATGAAAAATGGAGAAAGGTTATGGAAATTATGGAACCTATATAATTTAATAAATATATACAAAAATTTAAATAAACTGCACTTCAATTTTCTTTAAAAATTGCCATGAACTTTCCAGACAACCCAATATGAAAAATTTATTAATATACATATTTTAAACAAATCATTTATTATCATCAAGTAAAACACATATTTTGCATTATTTTTATATGATTCATAATCTTCTCAGTTAGTTCACAATGACAGTAAAAATTTAACAAAATTAATGATTGAAAAAGTTATGAAAAATGAAACAATGCAATTCTACATAGGGCTCATTGTAACTACAAGGACTCAAAATGCTTTTCATGTGAAATTTCTAGGTTTGATTTCGCCTATTGCAATTAATAGAAGATGGATATTGTAGTTCTACTTTGCAAATATATATTTTTTAGAGTTGCAGTAATATTTATGACAAAATGATGTACTATTCAAAAACCAATTAAAGTCTTGATAATTTCAAATAACTTTTAAGAAGTATCAAGAAATCCAAAGTAGTAAATATTTTTCTACTTAAAAATGTTATAATAAAGAAATGTCTACTACTGTGGTGTTTTGTGACAATATAGAAAATATATGTTTAACCACAGTTAATTCAAGATAATGTACCTCAAAAAATTCACAAACCAAAATCAGATGAAATTTTCAATAGATACATTTAAATTAGATCATAGTTAAGAAAAAATAAAAAAAGAAAAAGTTGAAAGTTTAGTAAAATACATTGAAAAAACAGTTTTTTTAGTATAAAAATATATTGGAAAAGAATCCATTTTCAGTGATAAAAACAATGTTAAAATCTGTGATGGTACATAAAAGACAAACAGAAATTGTAGATAAGTAATTCAGCATCTTTGTATTCATGAAAATAAATGGGTATTACAAAACATTTTATGAATATTTATCAGATTTAGAAATTAGTCTTTTTTCATTAATTTGGATTTAAAAAATATAATTTTTTTAAATCTACTATTACTAGATACAAGCAGTAAAGCTGAGAGTTAAAATAATGAATACTAAATCTTTTTTTAGCAAATGTTTTGATCACTAGACCAGAAATCACAATTTTCCCATTTTTAGTGAACAACTTTGATATTTTTCTTTTGGAATAGACTGATATTAGCAATAAAATTTTAAATTATCTGTGCCAAAGCTGGAGAAAAATATTATCTACTATCAATTAATTGGGTATGAAATATATGAAAAGCTTTAATCATAAGGGAATAAAATCAATTATAATTTATTTCCAATGAATAATAAGTCAGAGTAATGCAACACAAAAAGCAAGGTTTTCATATTAATTTAACAGTGAAAAGTTCATAGTGTTTGAAAAATAATTAGATTTACTTATCAATAGAATTCTTTATATGTTAAATGAATTAACTGTTTCAGTAATTTTAGTTCCTGGATATATAATCCTTTAATATAATATTTTTTAAAAAATAAATCTGTAATATATAACAAAAGAAGTTAATTACTATAAAAATGTAATTATTCTTTCCACCATTTGATTACACAATTCTTTATAATTTTGAAACATACATGAATAATATATAAATGATATGTTTCAAAATGATCATATAAATATATTTAATAAGTATAAGCAATTCAGTAGTTAACTTACCACCACCACTTTGGTAGCATAAATATGGAAATCTCCAAATATTGCCCAAGCCAACAGCATATCCAACACATGAAAGGAAGAAGTCTAGCTGTCTTCCCCAAGTTCCTCTATCATTATCACAGCTGCTAAATGTTGAGGACGTATCTTCTGGAGGTGGTAAAGGGACACTTATACTTGGAGGCTGAGAGGATTTTGAAGAAATACAGGCATTAAATGAACCAGGTAGGAAAGATTTCTTTTTACTTTGATCATCATTTTCAAAAGAAGTCTAAAATAAGAAATATTAACATTTAATTACTCCTTACAAAAAAAAATAAATAAATAACTGCATGAATAATCGAAGATTTTAGTTGATTTCAAAATTATAATTTTTAAGTTATACACAAATAATTCTCATTTAGTTGAATTAAAACAATTTTCTAAAATTTAATAAAAGAAATAATTATAAAAATCCTATTTCAATTACTAATTAAAATATAGTTGAATAATATATAATCATACAATTCTAAAAGTTACAGAGGAAAAATATTACAAAAGGGAAAAGATAAAAGATTAAAAGTGGAAAACACAAATGCATATAATTTTATTTTTACTTTAATACATATCTTTTACAATAAAACGTTACGTTAGTTAACGATATTTTTTAACGAATAAACTAATTTCTGAGTATAAGAATAAAAGCAAATCATAAGCAACATTACAAAAATAGTTTTTTTGAAAAGGGATTTCACAATTAGGGGGGAGGGTTGAGAGGAAAGGAAAACAAAATAAGACGGAAAAAAAGACAAAGAAAAATATATTTTAAATAACCATATTATATTTTGAAAATACCGCAAATGTAATACTGCAGCAAGAGAAACATTTTATCATCATTAGAAAACATTGCTTTATTTACAAGAAAAATGTAAAAGTAATTTACTCAGAATGAAAAATAATTTTATGATTTAAGTAGAAAAAAAATAATTTAGGAATTCTAACAACTTAATGTAGATAGGATGCGTAATAAAAAAAGACTGTAATTTCATATTGTCAAAATCTGACTACCTTTACGTATCTTTCGCATGAAAAACTAAAGCATTGTTTAGTTATATGGCGAAAATACAAATCAAATAGCTTATTGTTTCATCCGTAGATGGCGCCACTAAAATAATCAGTTGAGCTTCAAGAAATGAAATTTTTAAGATTGTGTTTCTAACAAATTGAATTTTTTATATTTAAAAGGAGAAATAATCTGTGTTTGTATGATTCACATGTTTTATATATCTGCAAATAGAATCTTTCAATGATATTTTTTATTATATTAAATTTAAGATTTTCTTACTATCATAATAATTTACTCATTGTAAATTAATTCCTAAATATTTCACTAGATATTTTTAAAATTATTCATAAGTTACATATAAATTTCAATTAATAATATATAAATAAAACTTGAACGTTTTGTTTTTATTTCGTACACAATAGTTATTACGTTCACTCGGTTAATTTATAAATTGAAACATTTTAAATCAATGATAAATATAATTTTACTGTTCCATAAAACAGTTCTTGAAAGTTAGAAATACTTTTCACTTAAAATGATTCTTTTTAAATTAGATTCATGCAAAAAATATATGATAAAAATTTAAAATCAAGAAGAAATAAAGAAACGATTAATTCCTTTGAATGAAAAAATATTCTCTTACAAGTATATATAAATAATTACAGACTATTGAAAATCTATCGTGAAAGGACACACAAAGGTAAAAAATATCGCAACAAAGTTATTATTTCAGGAATTACTTTGAATGTAAATATATTTTTGAAATAGTTTGAGAATTTATCAAGTTTTCTTTCTTGCGACATGTGAGTAGGGCCTATTATCCATTAAAAATCCTCTCGAAAGGCATATTGCAAACTTTAGATAAAAAGTTTCATTATATTATTTTCAAAACATAACGGAAGTTTATTAACAATTTTCAACACAAACTGGAATTTAAAACTGTACAGTGGATATTGTTACCGTTATTGCACTTTTTGTGTGAGCTTGGTTTGGTTTGTTTGTCGCTCAAACGGTCAATTTTTGCACACGAGGGCTAATTAGAACGGGACCTACGGTTTAAAGTGGATTCCGAACCACTACAAACATCCATGCCCAAGGTGGAATTCGAACCCACGAACTGTTGAACCGAAGGCAAGAGCGCTAACCATTCGGCTGCCAGATCGGCCATTTAGTGTGAGCATTCATATTTCTTAAAACAGAGAGCAAGTATTATACACAATATTAGTTAATGAATTCATTCATATCTAATTGAGAAAAGTTTTACCATGTAAAAAAAGGGGGAGGGAGCTGAAAGATTGAGAAAAACTAACGCAAAAACTATTAAAAATAAATTTAGTCCTTTTTAACAATTTACATTTTTAAAGATTGATTCTTGTTAAAAATAATATAACTATTAATATATATCTGAAGTAATCAAATAACATTATACATAAACAGCATGTACACAATCTTTCAGGAAGAACATTCGAGGACCTAAGAAATTAGCTAGTTTCTTCGTAGTTTAATAAGAAACTTTATTTTCGTTTTAATCCAGACAACTGCTTTTGACTAATAGATAATCGCACGAAACCACGCTATTACATAGTATCTGCTTTTTTTCCATTCGTCAATATCTACTTTTTTGATGGGTTTCTAAAGGGACCTCTCCGGTAGAATCTATGCTACATATATTACAGTTTACATCATTGTTATTTTGAACCATAATCTAACAATAAGAAATACAATGCTATATCTTTGTCTCAAAGGTAATAGATTTTTATCGCTCCTATCAATGCAATTATCTTCAGCAGTTTTGAGTACAAAAATGATAGAGTTAACTAAAATATAAAAAAAAAATTCGAATTTATAAATATTAAAATATTTCTCGTATAATACTACTACATTCTTATAAAATTCAGCTTGATCAAATACATTTTATAATTATCTAGATGAAGCTAGTAAGACCGAATTTTGAGAATTATGAAAATGTTGAATAAAAGAAGTAAAAACAAGTGAAAGGTTATTTTAATTTTCTATTTTCCAAATTTTCTTAATCGATTGTAACGGAATTTTTTCAATAACAACAACTTTTAAATTTAAAAATATATGTTTCACTTTTAAAAACTTACAACTATAGCGTTAAGACGGTATGTTCAAAATAGAAAACAATAGACACAGTCATGCTACTAAGTAGTTGAAAATGTGTTTTAAGATAGAAATAAAAAAATGTAATAATTCTTTGTATGCAGCAGTTAACGAAATTCGAATAGAGAACTTGGAAAAAAATACTGAATATAATAGTTATTTAAATATTTTCCCCCGGGAATATTCTTAAAATTGAATTCCAGACTCACTAATTTCTCATTGTATAGTTCACACACAAGCGTGAATAAAAACACACACACAGAAATACGACTCATCTGCATTTCAAATATTCTGCCAATTTTTGCTGATTCAAAATCTATCAGCACAGTGAAAAACTTCATACCTGATGTTTAAAGAAGGTGTGTCCAGGTTTTTTTCTCTGAGCCAGTTGTAATTGATTGTGCTGATAATTGATAAGACTTCATTGTTTGATATCATATTACTAGTGCTATGGTAAAGAAATTAAAGAGCGAAGAATTATCACTTGCATTAAATAATGTTTGATATTAAATGTGTGTTACATCCACAGGATGTAAATAACAGAGATTAGCTATATTTGTTTTGCATTACGGTAAAACGAGGAGGCATGTTTTTGAAGTTACAAGTAATTTTGAGTTAAATGTGAAAATATAGAAATCAGAGTTTGATTTGTAGTCAGCTGTACATCAGGTTATGGAATCTTTAACTTGAGAACAGTTTGGATTTTTTAATAGATTTGATCCGTAGAGTACTTAGCTATTCACGGATAAGATGTTGTAATTTAATAACAGAATTATGGGGGGGGGATAATATATAAATATAAGCACACGTATTCTTCTCTAAAAATTCCAACACCTAATCAGATGAACATTAGACAGAATATTATAAAGTCAAGATCAAACTTGTTACCAGAAAAAATAGACTTTTTGTCAGTCAACTCCCCATTAGATTTGAAAGTAAGTTATGTTCACTAAGTCTGAGACCAGCCATTTGTATTAGGAATTATATTTCTTCTTATTCAACTACCATGAAAAAAAATTTTTTTTGTTAATTAAAAAAATTGGTCCCAATCGATTCCTTTTAGCAATATTCATTCTGGAGAATAGCTAGAAAAGCTTTCGTAATAATTAATATTAGGAGAATACAAAATCGACCAAGATGGAGAGAAAATATCCAATATAACATTAATCATTTTTTTTATTCGAAAACAGTTTAATATAATTGCTTAATTTTACATGTATAAAGGTTAGTGTATTTTTATAAATAAAAGACAGTAAAATTAATAACTATATTTGAAGTTAGTCTAATTGAATCAATAAATTGTTAAGAATAATAAGTGAGAAAAAATGTGAATATTAAAAACTATTCATTTTTTAGGGGTACGCTTTTTTGTGCATAGATTTCCGGACCTACAGCAGTTTTTTTAGATTATTATTGTTCAAAACCATTCGATTACAATACTAAAGCTATAAATAGGGATATATAACTGCGCACACTAATAACACTAATAACTGCACTAATAACACTAGTAACTGCATTTATAATTATATTTTTATAATAGTATTTTTAGAACTGCTGAATAATATTATTACTTATGCGATTCAATAGTTATAAAAATACATTTTGAGCATTTTGTTTTATTTATTTATTTATTTATTTTTTTTTTTATTTTGATTTGCAATGTATTCATTTAATTTTTTGCTTTTGTAAGCATATAACTGTTTTGCAACCGATTCAATAATTTATAAAGATTATGACTTGCTGCACCAATCTATATAAAAATCACACAGTATAGAAAATGATCAAATATTTGGTAATTAATTATAAAATATCTAGTTATTTCACAAGTATTTGCCATGTTTTAAATTATTGAACATGACATGATGACATGCATGATTATAAAAGACTGCCCATTCTTTTTATTATTTTTTACTAAGATGGGTTTGATCAAACGGAAAATATAATTAAGATTTTGCTTTATATTCAGATATAAGATTAGATTTTACTGCCAATGAGTTAGAATAAAAAATGCTGATCTTTAAAGGAAAATACAGATTTTAAAAGAAATGTCCAAAAGATTAATGAAAATAAGTTTCATGAACGCAAAAAAATAGACCCACAAAGTTGAATACATCACCCAATTAAATTAGCTCAGTACAACCCAGAGAAGGGCAACTCTATTGAAAATTATCATTTTTGTATGAACTAAAAGATTCCATTGCAAAATTTAAGCTTTCGAAAAACAGAACTTTTTCAGTGCTCATACAGAAAGTATAACAGGAAAAAGTGAAGCAGTTTCAAGATTTTGATTTTCCAGAAGACATCACACATATATAAAACCATAATCAAACCAGTTTACTGAATCCACACAACATTAATCTTTATTCTGTTTCCCCATAATCTAACTGAGCATCAAAAAGAGGAGCGTGTCAGAATCAGTAAAAAAACTCTTAATATGCTGAATGATGGTGGCCACCGCATCATTTCTAAAATTTTAACAGGTGATGAAGCGTACATACCGTTTTTTGATGTTCCAACACGTCAAGAAAGCAAAGTATAGGTTTTTGAAGATGATGCCACGCCGACAATGGTGAAAAAACAACGCGCACTGAAAAAAATGATGTATGCCGTTTTCTTCAGAAGTATGGGATTGGTCAAAGCCATCAAGTTGGAAGGACAGTAACAGCAAACTGGTATACCACTAAATGTCTTCTAGAAATTCTACAAGAACTGAATGTTAGGGGACTAATGCTTCACCATGACAATGCATCTTCACATACAACCGGATTAACAGTTGAGTTTCTTAAACAAAAACAAATTATGAATGGCTTGAGGCATTTAATCTGTGGAAAATTCGTCTACAAAAGTGCATTGATGCTGGAGGAGACTTCTTTGAACACACCTAAAATTTTGTAAGTATAACTTTAAAAACCTAGTTGTATCTCAAAAATATCAGAGTGACCCTCGTATATATAGAATTTTGATTTTACTTTAGTCTCTATTATTTTTGAGAATGATTTTATGAAGAATTGTATTTAACATTGCCAAAAAGGTCACACTATAATTAAATGTGAACGTTGTAATAAAAGTAACCCTATATCTTGAAGATATAAATTTTTTCAATATAGTAAATGTTGTATGAATTTTTTAAATTTAATTTTTAAATATAATTTAAACTTATTACTGATTTATAATATTAGTGGTATTATAAAAGGGAAAAATCAGTTTTTTCTTGTTTAAAATCAGTATCTTTCAGTAATAAATGTAATGCTTCAACAAAAAATTTCTGAAATTCTTTATAAAGTTTGCAGAGGGGAAACTTTATTTTATTTTTTATGTACAAGAATAGTTTGCAAGATTGTAATTTTCCATGAGTTTCTGATTATTGATCGCTACAGTGTACAGAGCAGACGGAGGGATTGGAGAAAAGAGTCCATTTCTGGCAGGGGGGAGGAGGTAAAGGATAGGATGCGAATATAAATTGAATATAAATTGGGTCACATATCTGAAATTATTTCAATTGAATAATGTGTCATCACTAAGCAGTTCAGTGTCATCACTAAGTCCACACGTGTGTTTGTTTCTGCCGGTAAAAAGTTTGAACAATAAAATGCGTTCAGAGTATTTGATTTCTCGACACTAATCAAAAATTTTTTAGAATTACACTAATGACTAATTTTAACTCATTGTAAAATAAAGAAGAAATTTCACGAAAAAAATGAGCCAATTATCCGCTCTTTGATTCCGCTTAAATCTAGAGGAACTATATTTAAAATGGTTACAGAAAATTTAAGACTTTTAGAGTATTTTTAACCATTTTCATCTAAATATGGTAATTTATCGTAATTAAAAATGGTGATTTTTATTTTTGAGTAGTTATTATTTATATTGAAATAATTATTTTTGATTCTATATTGAATTTGACTTTAAATTCGTATAAATTAAACTCTGAAATATTATAATAAAGACTTATATAAGCTCAGAAAATTTTTAGACTGTACTTCTGAATGAATTATTTGGTATATAGATCAAATTTCTGATAGCTGAGCAAAGTTATACTATCTAAACATAAAATTAAAAATCTCACTCATTGTGATCAATAATTATTAATAATAAAAGAAAAAGGTATATATACAATCATTATCAATTTCAAATGTTTAACTAGATCACACTTTTAAACTCAATATGACTTTATAAAGTACGTAAAAATGTTTTTATAATATTCTGGTTCAAGATTCTTATACAGAATTGCCTCGGTTAATATATATTTTTTCAACGCTTAAATCTATGGCGATTTCTCTTAGTCTTTCTCAAAATTGTCAAAAACACTACTTTCAAGACTATCAACAACTTAAAATGTAAATAAATATAAAACATTTTTGAGAAATAAATAAATAAATAAAATAAAAAATATATATAAAAAACACACACACACCCACACACAAAAGATATAAAATAATACAATTAACAGCAATGAGTCGCAGATCACTCTCTTTTTTGAATAAATAAAAGAGAAAGAAAATTTTGCTATCACATAAAGGTCATTGTTTCTTAGTTATCATATAGCCATACTGTAATTTATACATGCATAATTAAAAATCGGTGCATGCAAAGTCATAATTGTCGGCGTAGTTTAAAATATTTCACTGAATATAAAATTTTGCATTCTAAATCCAGTTTCTAAATGTAAACAGGGGAAAGCAATAATTTTAAATATTTGTATATCATCCCAAATAAATACCATCATGATAACCATATTGAATTGTAAATATTTACTGCATAGTAACTATTTGGGAGAAAGGAATGTAAATTCGCAGATTAAAGTAATGTGGTAACAATTTAAACTTTAATTAAAATAAAATAAAGCCAATGTTTTTCTTAATGTGTGTGCGTGTGTGTGTGTGTGAATATAAGTTAAATATTATTAAATCTTTAAATACGTGAATTTTTCGGAAAATATAAACTATGCGCATTAATTTGCTTTTGGATAGACTTTAAAAATAGTTATTTTGATGTAAATTGAAGGTTTTATTAAAAAAAAATAGTAAAATAATTAAATCAAAAAAAGGTAAATGGATTGGAGGAACCTGTTACAAAAAGGAGACTTACGCTGAAAGGATCTGCTGGACTTAAATTTGGGTCATGCACTCACCGGAAAGATTTTGTATGAACTGCCAGAGAATCATTTCATACTTTTTCTTTATGCTTTTAATATTTCAATTCTTGGTATTATTTTAAATTCATTTTGGGCTCATTGTTTTTAATTATTGAATTTTTAACTGTCTTAATACATTTCTGTAAAGAGCAAGGATTAAGATGTGTTAATCCATAAATCTTTTGCTTCATTGTACAAAATTAACATAAATTCCGAAAAAAAAAAACGGAGATGGTTTTAATTTACAAATTTAAAATTTTTCACTGACATACAATTTACGAAATTTTTCAAAATTGTTTTTACAAGGTTTCAAAAGCAATTTTCATCATATTGCTTAAATTAAATTTGACTCTTTAGAAAGTTATTTATAATGCAATTTTCTATAAGTTCTTTTATAAAGATAAATAAAAAAATGGCTGGTAAATATTAATGTGAAAAATCTAGTGTGAAGTATGCTTATAACAGTTTATTTAAAAATTTACGTAGCTTATTAAAATGCTTGCATGAAATTTTATCAAAATATATTTACTATCAATAGAATAAAAAGCAGATATTAAATTACATAACTTGGTAAAATTTGGAACATTTTTTCTATATAATTGGGATTAATAGCAGAAAACAATATTGAATATTCAAGTAATTTATGAAAATCACTTTATTTATTTTAAACAATCAAGTTTTTTTTACTTAGTAGTATTATAAAAATCTCAGTAAATCAAAACCATGACTAAATGCTTTTGTTTATCATACATCAATGAAAAGGAAAGAAAGTGTTGCATATGGTCTTCATATATTTCTATCTAAAATTTAAAATATAGGTACTGAGAATTGCTTTTCAATTTTTCACTCAAAATATTGTGTTTTGAGCAGAAATAGGTTAAAAGACAAAAGTGTTTGCCTATGTGTTACAGTTTAAAAATAGTTTCTTGAAAAATAATGCGAAATCCTAAATAGTGTGCTGCAGCAATTTACTGTCTAATTTGTGAGTTAGGGTTAAGCATTTAAAATTCCAAAATCCATTTAAACATTCGAAAAAAATATTTTTAAACTTTCATTTATTATCTCAAATTAAAAATTATTTTATTGTTGGCAAAGAACTTAATGAATGCAGTTAATATTTTCAAGTTTCCTAGATATTTCAAGAACCTAAATAAAGTAATTTATGAAATCAATATTAAAGAGAGAGAGAGAGTATATAAGAATGAAATATGAGAAATATTTTTTTTAAAGATTAATAATAATTCTCTTAAAAAATTAAGGATGGATATTCATTTATAAAGATGAACAATACATTAATGAGTATACACTGTTTTCTTAGTTATGTTTGTTTTCTTAAATTTTATAAGATAATTCTTCCCAATTGGGGATGTTTGTTATTACATGTATGAAAAGAAAAATAAGAAAAATGAGAGTCAAACATTTCAAAAAAATTTTTTTTGGTCATACATTACGGGTTATATATATATATATACTTTGTGAAACTCAAGTCATACCCAACCAAGAATATAAAATTTCAAATAAAATCATATATAAGCGCAATTAAAGTCAATATTTTCCTTTAAAAATTGCTATGATCGCGATTATTAAAAGTCTAAAGACGCAAAACGATACGATAAAGTAGCAAAAATAAAAAAAAGTAACATAATATTAGACAAAAAGGGAAAGCCAAAGCATACTACTGGTATTTTAAAATTGTTATTTTTACCAAAGAAATAGAAATTTAATATTTATATTCTATTTTCAAACTATTCCAAAATTTCAAAATTAATCAAATAAATTAGCTTAACATTTTATGAAAAATTAATTGATGAGATGCTGATTCCTTTATATGAAATTTCCTATAGTAAACTTTACTGAATGGCTGAAAAATTCAGAAATTAACCACTAAAAAGAAATTTTAAACATTGACGAGGACTTATTCTAACTGAATCCAATCAAAATCAGTTTTCATTTGATTCAAAGAGATCTTTATTTATGGGAAAACCAGTGAATTCGATTTGGTATTGAAAAATTTACCTGCTTCACTGATACAATCGAATATGTACTCTGTTCAATTATGATGCACTATAACCACACATGTTTTATAAAAGACAAAAGAAATACTCTATTTGAAAATTTATATGTGAAGAGAAATCGATTCATATGAGAATATAATGATTTTTTTTAAAAATAAGTTCTTAAAAACAGTTTGATTTAGCAATTATTAAGCACCTTTAATGATAAAGCCCACACCAATTTTTTAAATTCAAATCATGGTAACTGCCAAAATTCTTAACACACGTAGTTTTTAGTCGGGAGATAAAAGTGATTTTCTTGATTAATGTATTTTTAAATAGATTTGAAGTTTTCGTGATTTTTTTGTGCATATCAGAGAAAAAATATGCACTAAATGAATGTTTAGATTATCAAATGAAAATATGATTTATCTAATGATTATTTTGAAAGCGAAATATATTTTTGTACAACCATTGCTACAATAAATATAAAATATAAGTACATATAGCTGTACTTAGATCCTAATAAATTAAATAACTGTGTAAGTAGAAACAAACATCATTGGAAAGGAGATCTCTGCCATTTCAGCACTTAGTGGAAACGAAAAAGCTGATTTTGGTGCCAAGAAGGTATCTACTCTAGAGTCTCAGACAAATGTATTCTTAAAAAACCTTTAAATGTTTTTTTTCTTCTTCTCAGTGTAGTTAGTGATGCATTAAAATGCTTTAGGCTAAGAAGTATATAGAGTTCGTAGTCGTAACTACAACCGTTACGGAACTTATAGCGCGAGTATTTCTAGTAGTTTACATTAACTATAGATTACATCACTTTAGAATTTTTCAGCTGAGTAATTTAAGAATCCCAAACACATTCCTTTAAAAAACTACATTACTTTATTTTTATTGTGATTAATATATTTATCATTATATATAATTTTAAATTCATGTTCAAAACTCAATTATTTGGTTTAATAATGCATGAAAAGAAGCCATAATATATATGTCTCGGCAATATGAAACAATTCCTTTCACATATGAGCAAAAATATTGTCAATCTGTTTGATATATTATCTATTTTCTTTCCACTTATCCAGGATAAAAGTAAATTTGCTGTTAGTGATACTCCAATGATTTAAAATTTAGATCAATAAGTACAATTAAGATATGATCAAAAAAAGAAATAATTTCAATCAGATTATAATCATAGCAATAATTTATCTTTTAATTTACGACAGAATTCTGTTAAAATTCTAAAAATAATCAGATAGTTTTTTTAAGTTCTAATTCTCAAATATTAACAACTCTACACAAAAAGAATAAATGTAAAAATGTATTTTACAATAAGTAAGCTTAAGAAATTAGTACTACAACAAAAATTTTATACAGAAAAGTAATTATAAAGAGATTAATTCCTGCAGCTAAACGTTATATGTGTATTTCAGAAATTATATATAACTTAATCATGTTATAATTCTGAAAATAAATTTGGAAAATTTTTTTTGTATATTTTAATATTAAAATTCATAGATTTTCATAAAGAATAAAAAAAGCAAACTCTTATACAGAAACAAAAGATGAACATTCTAAATCATAACTTGGTTTAGAGTTTGAATTATTCTCTAAAAATATATTAAGTTGTTTTGTATCTAATTTACAGATTAATTTATGTTAATAATTAAGCAATTAGTAAATCTTTGTAATCTCATGCAATATATAAATGTCCTTTAAACTTAAGAGATTTAAAATTTGTTTAAGAGAAACAGTTTTTTAAATGTGTAGATATTTAATGTTTTCTAAAGAGTATTTATCACAGACTATAAACATGTATTTATGCTAAAATATCTATTTTAAGTAAAAAAAAGTGCTATTACGTATATATAAAAGGGAAAGTAATTTACATAAAATAAAAGTAGTATTGTATATTATAAATCCAAAAGTATATAAAAAAATGGGAGAAACAGTAAAATATATAAAATGGGAAGACATATTTGAGAAATATATAAAAGAATACATTGGTTTTTATTTTTGAAGTCAAACATATGATAATATAAAGAGGAAGAAAAGTTCCTAACAATATATAAGATATTTTTTTTATCATAGCTAATATTTCTAAGTGAGTCTTATGATATATGGTTGGTAAAACCTTTATATTTATTTATTATATCCTTAAGGATGCATATATTATAGTTAGAGCAAATTTGCATTGTATGAAACAAAATGTTTTATATTTTTAGATAAAAGTCCTGATTCAGATTAAGCGATGCATTTATGTGACGTCTTTAATTAATTTATTGATATTTATGAAATTACGTTTATTAAACTGCGATTAGTTGGTGATCACCTCAGCCTATCATATCCAGTTTAACATTCTCCAAATGTATGGGGTAGAGAAACCGTCGGTCGATATTTTCTGATCGTCTGTTGTGATGCTTTATGAATTTCCCGACATGAAACCGATAATTTTTCGATACTGTTAATTCATGGAGCGTGGATAAGGAAATAATGGGAAAATAAATTTATAATGAAAGAAAATCATTGATGCATGTGATATAGCTTATTCTGCAATTAATTTTTTTTTTAAAATTACAACTTGAAAATGCATTTTGCCACTTGTCAGGAAGTCAAAATGAAGGTGTTCGTTTATTCAGTACACACTTTTGTGTGACAGTTGTATAAATGTGTTCAAGAAAAGCTTGAGTTCGCAATGTATTGTAGGTCTTTCAAATCTAAATGCAGATCAACTAACTAAGCGTAGTACAAATGATTGAATACAATTCAACTGAAGAATCGATGCTATAAAAATTCAAGTTATTAATATAAAGCCTCATTCTTCCTAAACTTACCTCATTGAAAGACAGTTTGTATTACTTAAAAAAAATGTTTTAGTTATTAAGTGGAAAGGATTTCCTTTAGGTATGAGTATTTAACTTCGCATAAGAATATTTTTATAACATCAATAATAAAAAAATCTATTTTCATAAAATAAACGAAATGTACAATATGGATACTTGATATAGTAGTTGTAATAGTATTTGTAGAAACTAAGGTTTTGACTAACGCTACTTTGGTTAAGAATGACATTTTAACTATGATTTTTTCCTTAACACACAAAATCAAAAATATAAAAATCACTTCATAATTATTGACCAATTAAATCATTTCAAGTGGATATCCCTTATTTTTTGGTACATTATTTTAAAATCATATAAATTGTTAAGTAAAGCTTCTCAAATGCTTGTTGCATATCAGTACACGTGGAATAGAGCATTTATATCACCCTAAAATGTTGTTTTTTCTTATCAGGTGAATAATTTTATGGCGAAGAGGACTAGTTTATTTTTATCAAGTTCTCTTCATTTGTAAAACTTAACCCTGGAACAATTTGCTACTGAATTCGTGAGTTCATGTACTTATACCTGAAGAAATTTAGACATTTGTGGTATTTTATACTTACTGTAATATATACTTCACTTAATATGGCAAATGGGCTAAAAAATTTCTATGCATAGCGTTTTTTTATTTTGAGCGAATATCGAAAGATGATATGTCGATAGAATTAACTAAATTTATTTCATGCAGAAAGCCAAAACTTCCAGTAATATGCTGCTTGTAATACGGAAAAAAAATTGGATTTTCAACATGCTCAATAATAATGTGTAAAGTGTAAGGCAAATAGAAAAATAGACAAAACATGAAAGAGAAAGAATTAATGTTCACAACAAATACTCTAGAAAAATTATTACGTTGTACCTGAAAATTAAAAATTTATTACGTTAACTGTGAAAACAGCCCAAATGATTGGGCAAAGAAGCTTAATGATCAGTTTATTGGTAAAAATGTGGAATTATTTTGAAAAAATTTATCTTGTTTTTTTCCCGCAAAAAAAAAAAACATTCATGCATCAAATACACATGCTCTTGGATATATATATATATATTTTAATAACGGCGGGCACTTGGGTGACTAACCCTTCGCCACAACAAGGCCGGAAACTGCTACTCATTTGTCATTACCCAGCGGGCACCTGTGAACCAAGTCACGGTGGCGAGTAGATTACCCGCGTCACACCACCACAGATCCGTTTATAGGGCGGGCCACATTCATACATCAACACACAAGAAAGGACAGAGAAACACAGAGAGATAGTAACATCCATGCCCGAACTGGGATTCGAACCCGGGACCCACAGCTCAAGAGTCAGGAACGCTAACCACTAAGCCATTGGTCGGCATGCACTTGGATATAAACATCGCTTAATGAATGACATGCATTATGCTATGTTTATATCAAATTTTATAATTCTCAGATTAGGGAGGTGAACTGTTTTCATTTTTATAACATGCGTGCCACAAGGAAAGGTTTTTAGGGTAATATATTACGCTTGGTATTGCAACTTTATTTTTTTAAATAATAAAAGATATATTATCATTTTACAATACAATACTTAAATAAGTTTAAGATATTCCCTATTTTAACGTATTTTTCCATTTCATTAATATAAAAAAATTCTTCGCTCTATCATCAGAGCAAATAATCTTAACAATTTTTTTTCTTTTATTTCTTTGAGAAAAAATACGATAAATTTAGTCATTGTTATTCGTAACTGCATTGTTTGCATAATGTTCCATCTCAACCATGAACGGCCAATTAAGAACGAAAGATAATTGTCAGGGCTCAAGAAGACATTTTTAATAACGTTTTTTAGAACAGTTAATCACTTGGGTCAACTTTAGAGAAATGAATAGGCAGTTAATTTGTAAGCTTCTTAAACGGAAATATATAGATGTATATTTATGTATGTGTGGGTGGATGTTTAAATTCTAACCTATCCTGTAAAGTTTAACGTTGGAGAATAAATGAAGAAGGGTTACGCAAGAGAGAGAGAAGTCTATATATCATGTACAGCTTTTCAGATACATGCAGCTTTCAATTTAACTCAGACGATTTTTTGCAGTAATAAATCAGATGAAGAAATATTCAAAAAATAAATTCTTCTGGAAGAAAACGGTCTTTATAAAATTTATGAGCAATCTGGATATTATTTTATAATCAAGAAACTATTTTTATATCTTTTGAAGGATTTATATTCTTTGCCATTTTGTTCGTCGCAATAAATTCAGGATTAATATTAAAATTAAAGTTTTATATGCGTGAGAATTTCAGTATTTCTCATGTAATTAATAGCAGAAAAGTCTAATTTAGAGAAGGTAGTTGTAATCTAGAATTATTTTTTAAGACTATGATGATTTAAGGCAAAATATAAAAAAAACTGCAAAAGTAGACAATGAGAATGAGGTTGCCAATTTGTTTTCTTAAGGCCTTTTTATTTGCCTATGAATTTAATTCAGTATATGATACTTTGGATTAAATAGGATAAAAATGCAAATAGCTGAAATAAATTAGTCATCCATAGAGAAAAAAAATTGGTAAAAAAAACGATGACTCATTTATATTCCCTTCTGTGTTATAGATCGAGAATGTTCTCTTCAAATGCTGATTTAATCTAACAATCGTTTTGCTTGAATAATACATGAACTGGGTACATGTTTTAATATATATATATATATATAGATAGATAGATAGATAGATAAAATATAAATGCACAGATATGGGCTGATTTCAATTATTTTTCAAAAATTTAAGTACAAAT
Organism: Latrodectus hesperus; assembly: GCA_037975125.1. Taxonomy (NCBI): domain Eukaryota; kingdom Metazoa; phylum Arthropoda; class Arachnida; order Araneae; family Theridiidae; genus Latrodectus; species Latrodectus hesperus. Next base: position 51,432,739 of record CM075854.1, on the reverse strand, counting down.
GACAAATATTTCTTAAATGTTGTTTCGTATTCGCCTACTGTAAAAATTGAATTCTCTTTTCATTTGATTCATGTATGGTTTTCATAGTTAAAATAAATATTTCTGCGACTTAACAATAAAATTGTAAATAGGAGTGACTTAGATATAGGGTTATAGTTTAGAGGACTGCGATAAATTTTATTCAATTTGCTAATTATTTGAAAAAATAAAAATAAAAATTTATTAGAAACTTTCTGATTTTCTGTAAAGTTAAAAAAATATTTCTTATTCTTTTTTGGAGATCAATTTAAAGGTTCTAAATCAAATAAGGACTTGAAGCACTTTGACTAAACTGCATTCTTTTTTAAATCAGAAGTAACAATGAGGGACTCATAAAATTTCCTGAATGAAAATTCGATGTGCGCGCGGTTAGTCTCAGACATTCTTGCAGTAGCAAAGACTTAGGTCGCATACAAAGAATTGCGATATTGTATTTTGCAGTCAGTGAATTTTAGAACTCATAAATAATACTTATTGTAAAATAATTTCTACAGAAAAAAATAATGATAAATTTCAATGTGCCTCGATATTTGAAGAAATAAAGCAATAAATTCGGTAACAACATAACTGCAGGAAATAAATTAAGAAGTTCTATCTTTGAAATTCTAATATTTATAACTATATATTAAGCATTATACCATTTAACTAGTTGATTCAAATGAATTATTTATTTGAGGGAAAACTAAATCGAAAAGAATTCTTAGAGTCCACATAAAATTTTATTATACATATAAACTACAGCAATATAAAGATTAATTTAAATAAAAATATAACTGTAAAATAATTCCGCAAAAAAAGATATTCTTCAAAAATTTTTTATAAAAGGATAAGTTTTTATTAGAAAGAAACACATATTTAAGTGAAATTTTATTTATGCATATTTAAAATTAGTATCTAGTTCATTAAAATGAAATAATTAAAGAAAAATATAGAAAATATTTTTTATACGTATTCTAAATCGGTGTTTAAATTTTCATTTAAAGTACAGTCAATGGTTGCTTTACTGTTAGAAAATAGTAAATCAAACAGAAATCCTTAATTTACTCAATTAAAAAAAGTCAAGTTTCACATTCAGTTGGGGGAAAATTAACATATAAAATAATTTCTTAAAATATAATTCCCTTTGCATTAATACTTTAAATTCTTAAGGGCACATTTTTAAAATTAATTATTCTTGAGTCAGCTGAAAACTTTTTGGTTGACTCAAAACTAACACTTCTAAAATACGGTTCTATTTATATACAATGACCCCAGCTGAGAGCTAATAAAATGTTGCCACCTAAAATTAATAATTATAGATTCAGTAAAGGATTTAATCTTAAAAGCAAAATTTATTGAATGTAAAATAAAAATAATACTCTTTTCCATATTATAAAGTTAAGAGTTCAAGATAAAAGTGGAATAAGATTATTTGAGGAAACAAAAACATACCTCAAGTGATTTCTTTTGGGGCATTTCGATCGATGAATTACTGAAGACAGGTAGGTATCTTGAACACCTCTTTTGACTACAAAAGCAGAGAGAAAAGTGACAGATGAAAGCGCATCTGGCTGGAAAGCCGGTTTGGCTGGCAAGGGTGAAGTATTATATCGCCAAATGGCGAAAAATAAAGGAATGATCCTCTCTCTTTCTCTCCGAAATCCTTCTCGGGTATACTTCTTCATAAAGACTTGTTTTTATAATAGTTACATTTATTGTTTTAAAAATGTAATTGCTGAATAAACCATTTAGAATAATCCAAATTTTACAATCATATCTTTTTCATTTTCATAATTTTAATGAAATTATTGATTTTTATTTGCTTCACTGATGTAACCTTAGTAACAGGTTTAATAATTTCTAATAAAGTTAAGTATGAAAGTCGTTTCAAAATATTTTGATTTAAATCTGTATTAGATTCATTTTGTCAACAATGAATTAAAAATAAAATTTGAGTTTTCTTTTAAGATATTGCATTTCAATAAGTATAATATTTTTTCTTTGAAAACGAAGTTATTCACTGCAGATACTCTATTCTTCAGTATTCCTTGTTCTATAATTTCATGACTAAGAAAACAAATATAAGCTCCGCGAACAGTTTTACAAAGACTTGTGCCAAGGATTATAAACCTAAGTAAAATCAAAATATTACTTTTATAGCTAAGCGGAATTGAAAATTGATCTTCATATTTGTAATAATTATAATTTTAGAGGTCAGACAATAAGTGCAACATCTGTACCATTGAGGTTTCACAACAATGGATTGTACATCTAACCATCATGAGTTTGTATTAATCTATCAGGGAACAATAATTAAATTGATGTCGCCTACATGCGCGCGACAAAGGGACTATATCTGATGAAGATAGACTTTGTTCATGGATGTGTCGAGAATTTCCTCGTTATCCATTAACAAGATGTAAGAGATTGGAGAGTGCACACAAAACGCAAGCAGTTTGTCAAAAACAACATAACTTCACGCACTCGGATGTGAAATCATCATAGTCTGGTCTGGAATTTTTTGCATCGACAAGACATTTATTGTGACAACGGTTGTTGTTGTTGTACCAACATACTTCCCTGCTCCTAGCCAAGAGTTAGGCTATCGTAATTACGGTACATAGAATACAGATAGAAATCCTAGAGCCCCTTGTAACATTGTACGCTGCAACAGCTATTTTTGATTTTGTTATAGTGGATGATAATGTGGATTCCCATAAAATTCTTGTCGTCAATGGCTATCTGAATGATGAGAGAATTATGACATAGTGTGGAGACTTACTCTCTTGATCTAAACTCATCGTTCATATCCATGCATTCACTTCTTTTATGATTTTAAGAGACTTAATTACTGGATGATTTACCTGATAATAAATAGTGTCTTCCTTAATGGGTTTTATTTTATAAAATTATGGTGATTTAAAGGCAATGTATTACAAGAAGATAACTAGCATATAAATGTTTTTAATTCTCTGTCAAAGCGTTGCATTTAAGTGCACTATCAATTATTTAATGTAGGTGTATTTTTGAAATAAAGTGTAATGTTAAGTGCACATTTATAAGGCAAACCTTTTGCATGAGTTATACGTCAGCAAACTTTTTTCATTATTTAATTTTAACTTTTCACTTTATTCATTATATTTGGCACTCATGCAAAATATTTAATTTTAGCATGAGCATTCTTGCAAAATTTCAAATTATTTTAACCACTTATTGTTTGCTTACAACATTAGCACTATTTTGCTCTAAACACACGCACACACATATGTGTATGTTATATATGTATGCATAAGTGTGTATGAGTATACAAAATAATTAATTGTATGTTTATTTAATATTATCTTACAATAAGATTAAGAAAGTATCAGGAAAATTGGAATATTAAAAATAACTCAAATTACTATTACCGTTAAGTAAATAAACTATAATTATAATTATTTTCGCTTGTTTTATACATTTAAAAGTAAATCATATTTGATACGAAACAAAACACAAGAAAATGTTTAGTCAATAAGTAATCAATCGAATTGGGGGAAAGACCAGATTTGGATTGGGAATGTAAATGAAGCTGTATTACTGTGTCCAATAACACATTATTTGTGTGGAATCTTAGACAAAAATAAATTGCGAATAATAGTTAATTTAACAAAAATAAAATCGAAGAAATTGACTCAGAGACAGCAAAATAGTAAAAACATCAAAAAGAAAATATCAAGAGAAAATTTGATATATAAACCGAGAATAAAAACACAGATATTACTTAGAAAATTCATTACTAAGAAAATTCTGTATGCTTAGAATTTCTTTCAAAATTTAATGATTACAACATTTTACATTCCGCATGCAAGAATTCAAAGTTATTTTTAAATGAAACGGAGCGGCTACTTTCATGATTGAAATAGAGAAGGCAAGTTAAAATGAGAAACTGCGGTTATTTTTTCTTGAGAGTTTCTTATTTTGCTGTTTCTAGAGTTTTTTAATCATGAAAGAAATTATTGGTTTAGATCTCTTTTTCCCTTATAATGTAATAAAAACACGGAATTTACAAATACCGATCCAAATATTTTTGTAATTCTGTATGATAGGTATACTATTTTGAAATTTTTTTTTGATACTTCATTTAAATCGAATATATACTATTTAATGGCTTTGATAAAGCAGAACATTTATTTTCAATTACATTAAATTAAAAATTCAAGTAAAGTTAATAACTACAGAAAGCTAAATGTACTTTAATTAATGTTTTTCTCAAATTCTGTATTTTTTTATTTAGTTTTAATTTTTCTAATTCTTTTAATTTAGCGAAAAGTATTCCTACAATTCTAAAAAAAAAAAAAAAAAAAAAAATTCGCTGAATTTAATTTTTATAGAATAAAAGGATTAGAAATTTACAAAGGAATATTTAATATGAATACGCGTTAGAGTGGTTTTTTTAAAAAATTTTTTTCATTTATTTTAGAGGTCAGTGTTTTATTATGATTGTTTAATAGAATTAAATAACAGGTTTCGTCATAAAAGCTTACATATATTACTTAAGTTGAAGCTAAGCGCGTTGAATATTCTATTAGCATAGAATATTGAAAATTTTAATTTATTTATAAATCGTGAAAGCCATTTGCTTCTAAACTAATTAAATTTGGAAACTACATTATGGAAGGGAACTCCAAATGAAGCTTATACTTGTTAAATTGACAAAAATTAAGCATCTAGCATTCGAAGTTCGTACCTGATATTGGATAATAATCTATTTCAATAAAACAATCTAAAATATATTTGATAACAATCTACTTCAACAATTATTTGTATAACAACTTTAATACTATTCTCAGATAAAAAAAGTGTTATAATTTACCTCCCTTCCTCAAATAAAGTGAGTTTTTCAACATTCAAAGTTTCGTTCGTTAATATTGGGAATGGGATTTTTTTTTATAGAAATAGAATTATATTTTGTCTTATTTTTCATCATGCTGCATTCTTTTATTACATTCGATGTTGTATTCTTTTCTGAATTTATGAAGTATTAGATTATGTTATTGTTTTTTCTTAACTTGATAAATCTTAAAATTGCTTATTAACATGTAACACTTCGTCATCTAAGCAGACAATCAAAAAATATATATACTTGAAAAATATGTATCCATATAAATAGAAATAAAGCTATGTATGTATTGTCATTACTTATTTTTCATAATCATAAATGTTACACAAGATACAATTTAAATCGAAATATTTAAACTAATTTTGAATAAATTATGAAAGTTAATTTATTTTTAATTATTTTATTAATTTATTTTTATTTTTAGTAAATTAAAAAATTATCAAAGTTGCTATAAAAACTCCTTATACTTTATTTTGTCTTATATTTTATTTGATTAAAAATATTTTTTCCAACAATTAAAATGAATATATAAAGGAATAGAAAGTCAATAATGTACAAATTTTACAAGTGAGATCAAAAGATAAATTCTTTAAATCAATACTCCATTTTGGTATTGATGTGGTAATGAGAAGATACTAAATATAGATGTGACATCAGAGTGCTGCTTTATTTAACATTTGTGATTATAATTTATAACTAATTAACATTATGGCTTTTAACATCACACTTTAGGTAGCCTAACTGCAAAATGCTGTGCTGTATGTTTTATGCATTTAAAATTTAATGCGAATAAATTTTTCATACATAGTTTGAATTTAAAAATGATCTTTGTATTCTGAAATTATTTTCAGTTGCTATTTTAATTTTGAAAAAAAAATAATAAAAATAAATGGCAAAACATAATAGACTGGATTTGGTATCCATATTTATTTTCAGTTAAGTAGCAATACTTTTGCTAAAAATAACTTTTAAATAAACCATACTTTCTAAAATTTAAATACCAACTTCGGAAAAACAATCAGTGATCATTTGCAATTCATTAGCGAATTTACATGGTAATTTTCTGTTAATGTCGTATATACTAAATATTCATGCATTGAAATCCTTAAGAATTTACTTAAATATTCACACAGCAAAAACATTTCTCTTTTTCAAAAATTTTCAGAAACTTTAAAGTTTAAACTCATTTGAGTTTGTATAAAAACTTAAGTAATTTTAAAATATTAATTATTACTATTTAAATAATAAATTTTTTCAATATATTCAAGAAATGCTTTTTTCATGTGAATGAACCTCATTTACATATTAGATACTTCAAATATATGTTTATGTTTATTAGTAAAAATCAAAATTTATTCTTTTTATTTAAATAATTGCTTAGAAAAATATGATTTTATTAATTATTAAAAGTATCATGATTAAAGAATAAAAAATTTTGAAAATTGTACTGGTATTTTTTATACATCTTTTATATAAAATAATATTAATTATTTAATTTTTGGATTCCATTTAGTTATAGGCAATAATTTTTATAATTTTGATCTATAGTACAAATATTTGAAATAATTAAATATACAAGCTCGTTAGTGTTCTACTTCTAAAAAATATTTAAATATTTTTAAAGTCATTTGCTAAAAAATATATTACTTTCTTATTATCATTATGTATTTTGAGGCATAATTGTCTAAATTCTAAAAACATTTAGTGCGCATAAGTTAAAAAGCAAAATGTAAATTAATTTTAGAAGAAATGATGTATAAATTAAGTGCTTAGAAAGAAACTTTTATTTCATTAATATAATTTGTAATTGTGAGTGAAAATTTTTTAACTAAATGGGGTGGTTTCATTTATAAATTAAGTTGTATGGTTTTAGTTCTACATATTTTGGTGTAGTAAATTTTGAAACTTAATATATATATAATTAAATTTGCATAATTTTTATTCAAATATTCATATAAATTTGTTTTAAAACAATTATGATAAATTCATTTCCTAAATATTTACAAATAACCAGATAGTTCAAAATATTTTAATACATGTTTTGGTCATCATTTTTGATTGGTTTCATAAAAAAAGTGACTAGTTTTCTTGCAATGATTTTCAAAAGAAAAGTGCTATTTCACATATACTAGATTTGGTTTAATATTTATGGCATGCTATAATTATAGCGCGCCATTATTTGATCTGAGGGATGATTGATGCTCAGTCTCTCTCATTTTTTTATATATTAATTTGTTTTGTAAGGTATGATGTACGATTCTTTTTCAATCTCTATTTGAAAGATCTCCTCAGAAATTTACTTGCAAAATGGATGACTTTTAAAAACACAAAAATAAACAAGATACGTTTCTGATTTTAAATCATCAGTTTAACGATTAATAAAGCAGATTGGTGAAAAAGCTCCAGAACTATTATGTAAAATACGTGATTGGTTATTCACATATATTAAATGTAATTTTTCATGTTGCTTTTTTGTAATATATCATGGGAAAGTTTGCAGAAGTACTTATTTAAGTACTGTTCATAATACTGGAAAATAAGGCATTTATTAAAAAGCAATCTCAAACCATTCTTTCAAATAAGCACTTTTTCAAATAAATTACTTTTAAGAGAGAGAGAGTGTGTTTCATTTTTTAAGGTCATTTACATCTCAAAAAGTAAATAACTTTTGTTGTGTAAAAAGTGCGATGTAAATTCTTTCTTATCCATCGATCGAAGCTTGAATCAAAGGTACCAATAAATGTTGATTGATGATGCATTTTTTTAATTTTGTTATAATACTATTGGTTGCGTTTTTATTATAGTATATTATTGGACTGTCTTCAAAAACTGCAACCTAGAGCACAAAATATACAAAATTAATATACAAAGAAGAATGAAAAATCTTAAAATTTTTTAATTCAATAGTGAATTCGAATTACATCAATCTTTTATGAGAAGATAATAATAAATTGAAAAAACTTTTTATATTTAAAAGAGTTATTAATTGAAATATTTAAATGAAAGCCAAATAAAAATAAAAATAATTGTACAAGTGTGAAGACACATTTTTTTACGTTTTTTTTCTGGAATATCATTCAGTACTGTTTACTTGAACTGTGTTTTTTCTCAATAGAAATTTCTTTAATTAATCACCTTTAAATATATAAAGAAAAATATATTAGAAATGAAATATAAATTCTTCCAAATGAAACGTAGAATCACAGTCAAATTTCTGCGTTTCATTTGTTATAATATAAATATGCAATAAATTATAATTTTTCAATTGGATATTTATTATATATCTAATAATAAGCAAGACATTCTTAAGAAGATCTGTAAAGTGAGTTAAATATATTTATTACTTAGAAGTAATAGAAGATGACAACTTCTTTTAAGATACGCACTTGTAAGTATATAATAAGTGATTGGTAAAGTAGAAAATACTATATAGGAATTAATCCTTTCTCTACTACCATGCAATTTCTTTTATTAATGTTTAATACTGAATGTTTGGAATAAATTGATCTAAAAAGATTCAAAACATTAGATTATGAGAAATTTAACATTGTTCAAGTAACACTTGTAATAAAACATAACAAACACAATATTGTCACTTATATGTTTAAAATAAAATCTAAAAAATTATATTTAGAAACTTCTGTGGTGCTTATAACTTCAATTCATGTTTTTAATTATATAATCTTTATTTCATACATTATTGATAAAAAATTAAAATTAAATTTCATTTTAAACATTTGAAAACTGTTTTTTGTCTAAAAATGTATCTTAAAATGCAATATAATTGTATAAGTTAATATAAAAATCATAAAGTATACATTTGTCTAAAATATTTATTTATCAGTATTACTTCAGCTTTATTTTGTAAGAAAGCAAGTTTTCCAAATAAATGAGAAAATGCCGAAATTCCAAACATAGAAAACATTATTATTTTTGAATACATTTGGTTTATGTCTATTATTTTTGTTTTGTGTTCAAAAATAAAATAAATCTACTTTAAAAAGTATTGCATTTCATGGCCAACAAAACCTGTTTATATAATGGAAACCAAGATTTCGAAGCTTGCTTTGTGTGATATGAGTTTAAAATACCTCATTTTACATGTATTTCTATTAGCTTGAGTAAATAAGTTTTATTATAATAGTTAAAATGTTTTTATTGAAAAATTTAGATAATACGTTCGCTGAAATAAATTGTTTTTTTATTCGAACATTTTATTAAAGTTTGTATTTATTATATGTGAATTTTGAGTTATTTTCTCGAGACTGTTTTCAAAAATTTCATTATTTAATAATATATAATAATAATAAGGGAACAAAAATATTATTTAAAAAACTTCTTTTTCCAAAATTAAAGCAAAATAATATATATTAGTTTAAAAGGAAACTGTAGTTGTTGAATGTTTAATACTAACTTACTTTTTTTATTATACGAGTATACTATAAAAATATAAATTACAAATATAAAAACCAAGAAGTAAAATTAATTGTGATCGAGCTTTGTTAAATCTATATATTTTTCATGTATAATGATTGTAGCCTCATCAGAAACTAAATTTCACCTCTTTGTTCTACACATCACATCTGCTTTAGAAAATATTTTTTCATAGAACAGCAAGAAAGAGGGAGTAATAATTTTATTTAATGTTAAATTAAAAAGTTTAAGGAATATAATCTTTGACTTTTATTAGTTTAGTGGATCTTTATTTCTAACTATAAGTTATAGTATTCCAAAAATGGCTATGTTTTGCTTAGTAGATTTTTCATAATTTCAGAAAATTATTTCTATTCGACAGTGAGTGAAAAATCAAGTTTCGAAATCATTTATCCATTAAGAGTTGCAGACTTTCTAATATAAAGCTACTGAAATATGCGTCTGGAAAATCTAATTAATATTTTATAACTATATATGTTATATACTTTTTTTCAATGTCTAGGTCATTTTGCATGCTGAATTAAAAAATTAATATTATGATTTATTTATTTGATAAATCGAATACTATAATTAAGCAACAGTAATTAAAGTAATATATTATAATTAATAACGATATACATAAGTTAGTGTAGATTAAAAATTTATAAATGCTGAATCACTTAATCTTTTTCTTTGTTTACTTTCCTAATTTATTTAAAGCAAACATTGCAGCTCCATATCATTGGAAAATAAATTGAAGGAAATATTAAATTTTTCAAAAAATAAATTTAAATAATTAAATTATTTCAATTATAAAGCAATAATAAAAACAGTTACATAGTTTAAAATAAAATATTTAACTAACTATTGTTTAAAAAATTTTGATGTTTTCGTACATTTAGGTTTTCACTAAAGAAGAATTTTTAAAAATACTATTAAAAAATGACGAATATAAAAATTTTGGAATATTTCTAACTTTCACAATTTTAAATTCAATAGTTTGCTCTTAAAAATCTCCCATTCATACAGACAGTTAATAAGAAAGGATAAAATTTGGTGTATAAAACAAAAAATAATAAGGAAAACAAAGTTTACAAAATCTGTTTTGTTACTAATTAAATTATGCTTAATATATATTTCATTCATAATTTAAAATTTAATATAATTTGTATAATAATAATAATAATAATATTCGAATTCAATAGTATGCAGAAAACAAAACTGATGTCTCAAAGAAAGGAGCTCAATCGCATCCTCTGAACAGAAAAATGAGTAATGCAGAGATTAACGATCCAATAGAGCACAGAAATCGGAAAAACAAATATTGAACTGAATCTGTGAACTAAAGAATTGAATTCTTAGAAAATGTTCAAAAATGAGATTTGAGGACCAATGAAGAACTTATTTGATTGGATTAAAATGAAGATCAATGTAAAACATAATAAATTTTTTAAAAATTAGAAATTACAAAAATTTAAAAGTTTAAAATTGAAATCACTATTATTATATACATATATGCAGTCCTGATTTCATTCATTGTTAATCCCTTGTGTTTTCATTTGCTATATATTATATTTAATCACAATCTTTTTCACACAATAAATTTTACTGTTCATATTTTCAAAGAGATAATTTCCTTTTATTGAATTAACGATTCTTTTACATACCACAGATCAAACCAATGATATATTTAAAATTTTAAAAGTGAAAAAAGAAGATAAATTTGGAAGAAATTTTTAAAAAATTCAGAATTGATAATTCATTACTTTTTTCACAATTAAAATCCACCTATGTTTCATATCAAAATTTTATTTATTATTGATATTATAAAAAGTAAGAAAAGTCCCATGTTTCACTAATTATTTCATGCCAGTACACCACAGTAAAGTTTAGTTATTTCATATTTGATTTTTGTCGAGATAATTCAAGGAATTGTAAAAGAGAGACATTTGTTTTGATAATTACAAAAAGTATGAATGATGGTCTTCATTTAGATTACGTTTTTAAGCACTTTTGAAGAAATATTATAAAATTATAGATTTACATCTTTTAAAATTTGGAAATACTGAATTCACAGTAATGCTTTTAATACAGTATGCATATTTTAATAATTATGTGCAATGTTCATTTTTCATGAACTAAGTTATGCTATGAAAGTTTCGTTGTAGATTCTTATTTTCCACAGCAACTATGTAGAGCTCATCAAAATAAGACACATTTTTTTCCTTTAAAACATTTTTTTTAAAAATTACATTTTGAATGATTAAAATTACTCACATAAAACATACATGCAAGTAAAATTCAGTGTTTACAATAAATTTTCAATATGCCTACTATTCAGATTATTATCACTTGAATTCCTAGCTTAAATGAATATCACAGTGAAAGAAATTATAATATCAAAACAAGTGCCATATGGAATCCTTTGCAGCTCATTTTGATAAGAAAATTTTTTGTTTAATAAAAAATAGGTGTATAAAGAGACTTATCAGTGATACTATAAATACCCCAAGATGTTAAATTTACAGTATAGAAAATCTGAGTCATGCAGTGTCGTTCACTGTAAATTGATCTCGTGATCTCTTTATCTATATGGCTATATATTTCGCTATGGTAGGGAGCTTCATGTTACTCAAATTTTATTTCTAAATTTCGGAAAATTGTTCTTATCACATGTTGTTTTACATGTTGTTATAATAAATTAAAATAATGTTGTTTTACACTTTTAACTCTAAGAAATGTCAAAAATATAATAATTATGTTAAAGATTTCCTATTTCAGTTGGAAACGGGTTACGTAAATTAATACCGTAGCAACAAATATAAATTATTTCAAGAAGCCATTTTCATGGATTATAGTCAAATTCTAGAGTTTATCTAACATAATGAAAGAGATTTTTACAAATGAACAACAATCTGAAAATTATATAAAGATACATTTTATATATCTTAATAATTTAAATATATGATGTTTTTCTTCATTAGAGGATTAGTCGTAAATTATTCTAGAGGAATGAAATAATATTTCTATTGCTCAATCATAAATGTATTATGTGTGTGTGAATAAAAGTTTTTCTCATCAATAAGGCTTCAAACTCTATTTCTCATAACAGACAAATCCTATAGTTTATCGGTCTGCATGCCACAAGCAGCTATGGTTACTTGTCTGATTCATTTCTCTAATAGGGTTAATAACTCTTTATAATTCTCTTTAAGTATTTTGATCTTGAAAATAATCCAGGACTTTCTTAAAATCATTTCTTATAAAAATAATTATATCACCTACGTACATATTTCAAGAATCCAATAATTTTCATTTGTATTTAAATAAATTAAATGATAATATAAATGAAATGATTAAAAATAAAAGTTTAAAGTTAAAATTGCAAAACTTAATATCTTAATCGATGATGTAGCAAAATTTGTATACTGTATATTTGTATAAAGTAATATATAAATTTATATATTTGTATAAAGTAATATATAAATTTATTTAAAAATTCAAATCAAATGAAACTATATCCAAGTTAACTTTTAATTTCTAAAAACAACCTTTTTACTCTTAAATTAGTAAAAGTTGTTATTCATAAAATAATTAATGAACAACTTTAACTAATTTAAAATTAAAATGTTAACTAGAAAGTTACCAAGTTTTATTAAGTTACATTAAGTATTTAAATACTTGTAAAATGAAAGCTTTTTTTTTAATTTTTCAACGATATAAATATATTATTTCTTATACTAACCAGTGGTTTCTAAATGATGAAATTTTTCTGTAAAATTTACAAATTAGATGAATTTACTAACAATTATTCCCGTGTAACTGGATTTTAATTATCATAAAAACTAGATAAATAGGAAAACATATAAATAAAAATTTTAGAACTCTTTCTTTCTTCCAGTTTCATTGTGAAAAAGATTAATTTCGAAATAATTTAATTGATATGAATAGAAGAAAGAAAGAGATGAATAACGGTATGGAAACACTTATTTTCCAATAAAAATTAAAACGTTTTCCAAATTAAAACTACGAAATTTTTATTTGATTATATTTTAGTTAAATAAATTTATCAGCGGAAATTTTGAAAAAGATTGCTTATTAGAAAAGAATTTCAAAAATATTAGTTCAGATTTATTAGAAACAATTTTTATAGTAATGCAATTATAAACGTAATGCGTTGGTTTAAAGGAGGTTATATTTAAAAGTGTTTCTTTTTTCTTTTGTAAATTTATTCTAATAAAAGTTTTATGCTAATTTTGAATAATTATTGTCAAAATAATAAGCAAATGGAACATAGAAAATTAATTTTCTCCTTAGATGAATAAATACTTTGCCTTTAAATTAATCCCCTTTAAATTATAAAGTTAATAATAAAAAGGGGAAAATTTTTTATGATAAAAAATAATATTCTATAAGAAATTTTGCGTTAGTTTCTTAAGTAAATTTGGTGAAAAGTATTTAATATAAGTTAATGTTTTATTTTATAAAAATTAATTTATTGCATAAAGGTAAATCAATAAATAAAGTTATTATTGAATTACCAATTTATTGTGATAAAAAACTAATTGATTTAAAGTGTTATTCAACAAAATGCACTTACTTTAAAAAAATCAAGCATGAAAAAGATAAATGCAAAAAGAAATAAATCAAATTAATAAATATTGTAATAAGCATTGTTTTTATTAACACGAAATGCTGTCGGAAAGTAGCGAAATACGTTTATTCATCATAAAAATTGCATATAAAAATGAAAACAAATGGGAATTTTTTATAAAAATTATAAGGTAAAGATGTTTCGGAATCATTAACAAAATGTTTAAATTCAAAATAGTGAAAAACGTAATCAATGATTTATGTGATTATCTTAGTTTCATGAAGTATATAACTTACTTTTTATGGGTGATCAAGCACTGTAAATTCAAGCAATTGCAATTCCTTCTGTTTCTGTCTGTAAAAGTGAGTTGTGGAGGAAGAAACATACACACAATACGGCAGAGGACATCCACTAAGATTTTCAATTGGATTCAAGTCAGGCAATGAAGATCATATGCACAATTCCCTGTTTATCTCTTCAAATAATCATCGATCATGACAACTCTATATGGATGCTCTAATATCGTTCATTGAAACGAAAGTAAAACCTAACTGCTAAAAAGTATAATATTATAATAGGCTATATGGCTCAGCTAAAATAAAAAATTAGGTGCGACATCACAATGAAATCTCTTTCGAAACCATACTAATTCCCTTTCGAAACGATGGTAATTCTATTTTATAAAGCAAAATATTATCTTAGTTTCTGAAAAGATTGTGCTTGCCACGTGCTCTTCAAAATTTTACTCTCTTGTAATTGAATTGCAATGCTAATCTCGACTCATCCATGAATAAAATTTGCTCCAATCAGGGGTAAATCAACTGACACATCGAATACACTATTATAGTGTTAACCTTTTTAGGTTAGACAGATAAAGGAGCACAAACTTCTGGAACTCAGATGCACTGTCCGTTACTAATAGTTTTATTTTCAGTAGTGGCAAATATCATCGTTTCAACGGTTACTCGAACTACAGATATCATAGGAGCAAAGATCATTATTCGATTCCATTTGAGTATGATAGTAATATTCAATTTTCCGCACGGTTTGAAGCTTTAAAATGTTTTCAGGACAAAAATTTAATGGAAAACTGTTTGAATAATTTAGATTTGTTTTCCTAATCAGGAAATAGTGGAATGATGCGCACCGAAGAATCTAGCAATATCTAATATTGATTGTTCTGATTGAATTAATCTGACATCATGCCACAGCTCAAGATATTACATTCAGATTCTTCAAAAATTTTTTAACACTTTGGCCTTAAGGGTAAATCATACCGAAATTATAAAGGCTTTTATTCGCACTTATTTGTAACTCATATAAACATATAGAAGACTGATTTCTCATATGATTGAAATTTCTGCATGACTCTCGTCATAAAACGTTGATTGACATTACGTAACCACCATTTACCTCTGCTAGAAAAATTACAACCTCGCGAATTCAGTTCATTTTTTGAAGAAAAACTAAGCTGAGAACTATACTTGATATTTTCGGAAATAATGATAACTATAATAAAGTACGAAGTTTTGATTTCAAAAAGTTAGACTTTTCAATAATTAAATTAAAACTATATGAAGAAAATTTTTTGATCAACGATATTCACACTTTAACCGTTTTCAGAATAACAAAATACTGGCTAACTTTACTACTGCTTAGATTTTAGATAAAAAAAAATTGTTTAACCTTAACATACATACCTAATATACATACAAGATAAAAATTCTAGGAACTTGTTTTGTCTCTAATGAAAATGCTAATGTAATATGAAGGGGAATGAATGCGGCCTTAAACGTCCGTTGAAATCTTGAGGAATTATTTATCAAAATCAATAAAAATGGGCTTTCCATTTGCCAAAGCACCATGACTCTCTAATTTAGTACCCTAAGTAGTCCCACAAATGTTTGATTAAGGCTACATTTGGAGACCACATGTATTTAAAAGGATCTCATTTATCTCTAGTATTTCTGGAATATCTTTTCTGAGTGAATATGATTATAGAATAAATTCCTGAGAAATAACTTATTTATGGAAGGCATTCTCTGAGGCACATGAAAGGCAACATAATCTACTGATCTTATGTTTTAACTGTATTTTCTCTCAAATCACTACCAGAGAAGATCTAAGTTCATAATAAATTGCAGCCAAGGAAACAAATATCTAGCTCCACTGGAAAACTAGGATAAAGTGCTGTTGGCGGAGTTTTCAAAGACATTAAATTTATAAAATGGAATAAAATTTCATATAACAATAAGACCGCATTTAACTCCTGAACCATGTCTAAAATAGAATACGGTGAATTTCTCATTCCGTACTCTTGAACTGAATAGAGTCTCAAACCGTATTCGACATCATAAACTTTGAAATCTTACCTTCGATCTTGATATACAGCTCCACAACTAGAATAATTATAAGGGAAGTTACTTATTTCTATACTCTATAATTTCTAATCCTGATTTTAAAAAAAATATAATTCAGTCATTCTACTGGAATATCCTTTGATCACTTATGTTACTTCTCATCGCAGTATCCAGGAGCTATTTTTCAATGAGCCAATGTTTTGTGACTTCAGATACAGGAGGTCGAAGGTATGCCTGAGAAAATTGAGAAATATTTACCAAATAAACATATCTCCCACATTTTAATGTAATTGACCATTTTATGGACTACTTGGGGAATTATTTTTACACTCTATATTTGGTTGTTATAAAAGTACATTTGAACTGCTTAGGAGTTAAAAATACTTCTGGATTGCAATAAATATTAAACATTATGCCACATTAAAGCAATGCACACAACATCCTGTCATTACTTTGAGAAGATGTAATGAAAATTTCTAAAATTATCATGTCCCTTATGAATTTTTTAAAATGATTCTTTCTTTGAATTATTTACTAACATATCTATGAATTTCCGCTCAATCCTTACAGCTCCTTTTAGGAAGTCCAAATTGAATACTCCCTGCGTAAAGTTTTATTCAATGATTCAATTTATTTAATCTTTGCAGTCTTTGTTTTTTTATAAAATAATTTGGAAACTGTCCATAAAGAAACAAAAGAAAAAATCGTGTTTCAAATATCAGTTCTTGAAGATTTTCTAATTTAATGAATGTTTCTGAGAGGGAGATAATGTAAATATATATGTCTGGTTTCAGTCCATTTTTACCAGTTATATTGATTTTATGATTCAATGTCATGACTAATGGGTGTTTCGTGACCACCCTTCCCCTACCGTGACACAAGTAGTATTACTTCTCTTCAAAACCGTATTAGTTGAAAAGTTCGGTTACTATAACCAACACTATATTTATTCATCTGTAGAAAAATAATTTAAAAATTTAAATTTGAAATAAGAATCATAATAAAGATGTAATTTTACACTGTAAATTTTTACAATGTATTAAATTATTTTACAATATATATCATATAAAAATGATTTAAAAACACACATTATAACCGAATCACTTTAATGACCAAAACTAAAAAAAAGAAATAAAAATATTTAGCAACTGGATTCCTATTTTTATTTAGTTCTTCGAATAAAGAACTATACCTTTGAAGTAAATTCATTGAAATAATAATAATAATAATTTGAAAATAAATAATATTAATTTAATTTTTGTTTATTTAATAATGTTTATATTTTTGGAACATTTGAAATTAATTCAGGTAAAATTGATGATACGGAAATTTCAAAATGTTATTAAGTTACTTTGCAGTAATCACTTATTAAATTATTTTTAGTTGATCACTTAAGAATTAAATATAAATTATTAAAATGTTATTTCAAAAATCTGTATCTAGTAATCGATATTCGTACTTTTTCCTCGAAGTAGAATTAAATCTTTCTTTATATTTATAATTATTATGTACAAACAAATTGTCAAACAGCGAATCGTTTGAAGTTATTTATAAACATAATTTTTTCTATTCGTTGTGCTTATTCTTCCGCGTTATTTTCAACTGTGTCTCAAACCTTAACTTTCGAACGTTGGTATAGAATTATCTAGAAGGAAATTGCCATTGTTTGGATGAACTCCATACTTTCCATGGGTATTGAAGTTGATTAATAACCTTTGTGAAAAGCCTAATAAATAAAGTAAAATAGTCCATGTCTTCTCATGCATTATCTTACCATAAAATAAAAGTATAGAATGGCATTATATATATGATAACAGTGATATCAGAAAAAGGTCTCGTTTACGTTAAAATTTTATTTATTTAATGGAGTATATGAACTTGTCAAAATGAAAATGCATTTTTATTTTTGATAAAACTTAACGTTGAAAACTGTCTTTCTAGGCAAAAAAAAAAAAAAAAAAAAAAAAAAGCATTTTTCGTTCGTCATTTTAATAAATTTCGAACATTTATTATAACCTAAAAATCTAATATTTAGTTATTCAATTGCCAATAAAATACATTAAGGAAAACGTTAAAATAATGATAAATATATCCTTCTCAATAATGTCAATAGTTTAGCTTTTGATGTATATTAAAAAATTATTTATTTCCTTCCAAAAAAGTAAGTATAAGCAATTATTTCTTGCAGTTAAATATTTATTTATTTAAGGCATTTGATAAATAAATATTTTTGTTGCAGGAAAGAAATGTGATGGTCATATTTCAATAATATTTCTTCTCTTACGTCGGATTATTAGTATATTTAGGGTGGAAATGCTTTTAATATGTCGTTTTTTCTGATTAATAGGCATAAGTTATTTAAGATGATTAATGTATTAGTAAGCAAATAACTCCACGGAAGTCTCTATTTGAAAGTATTTGATTATAGAAGAATCAGGTATAAATGGTTGGTTACTACGATTTTTCCTAAAATATTGTTTATTTAGTAATTTTTATATTAAAAATAATAAAGCAGATTTTTTATTCAAAATATTAAAGCATACTTTCATGGGTTGTTGTGAATACTTCCAATATATGTTTATATTGTAGAAGCTATATTAGGACTATGCATGCTTCTATGTTTGATTATATGCAATGTCTTAAAGTTAAGATTGTTACATAATTGAATGTAAAATTATTATAATAAAAGTTAAAATATATTAAAAACTAAAAGAAAAACTTGAAAGAAGGTTTTCTGAAGCACAGAAATGCATTTTTTATTTTACAGATTTTGTTTATGAAATTTATTGTATTCTTTAACTTTAATTACAAATAATTTGCAATGCTTTGACAGGAAGTATATATTATACAAATGTATTCCACAACTGATTTAAAAATATTATAGTTTTGGAAACATATAAACTAATGAATGATGAATTTTCTATCTGAAATTGTTTTAAAAGATTTTATTGCGAAAAGTGCTCAAAATCACTTATCCAAAGTTACTTAAAACAGAATAACTGGGTTAATTAAACACACAAATTACATTAATTCCTATAAAAATAATTAATTTTCGCCTAATAAAGATCTGTAATACAAACTTAATTGTCAATTTTTTTTCACGTATACAACAAAGAAATAAGTATTACAATCTACTGATATAATGATGTATATGATGAGATGTATAAAATACTTTTTATCCTTAGTTTTTGGACTCGTATTTATTATATAACAGTCATTAAAAATAATACAGTTATACCTCCTTTCCTGTTATTGATAAAATTCTTATTAAAAGCTTTTTATTTAAAAATATTTATAATATTTAAAAATTTATATTTTTGTTATGGAAAGTAAATTAAATTGAGGTGTCAGAAGAGAATCACAAAATCATTATATTATATTATACAAAATCATAATATATAAGACCTTCTCAAGCGTATAGAATTACCACAACATAATCTTATTAATGTGGCATGGATCTCATTAATGTATATGGTTACCCTGGGGATAAATTTCATTTACCCTGGGGTGCAAATGCGAGGGCTCCAAATCCGAACTAGTATGAGGGGATACTATGTTTTATAGCATCCCAAATACGCTTAATTATATTTACTGTTCATATTGAAGTAGTTCATTGCTCAGTGGAGGAAGTTGAACTCTGAAGAGTATTCTTGGATTCCTTTGATAACACAGCTTTTAATGTGTATGCTGTTGTGTTGTCCTGACAGAATTGTCTAAGTTTGACGGAATGCACTACAAATGAATGGCTTTAAAGTCAATGGAAAATATTACAAAAAACACATCAAGGGCTATTTTAGATGTATCAGGAACTCCAAGCCAGGTCAACAATTCAGTCCATTCCAAAATTAACCTCCTTTTGGTATGTAAAGCTCATGTTTTCATAGAATTTTTCTTATTCCATTACGATCATCATCTAAATACAGTATCAGACAACGTTTTCCTAGTTTTCAATAAAACATAATCGTGCTGATGAACACAGATGAAGTCAATAGCTCTGCGACTTTCTGTTATCATAGTCATTTGGCAGGATCTATGACTCTGACTGCTCATACTATGGAAGTATATTTACTCTGTTTGCTCATTGTAATATGTTGATGCCCTAATATTAAAGTCTGTAATAATTTAAGTGAGATTTTTCTTGCTTATCTCACTACACGATTTAATATTGATATCAATGTCCTCGTTCCTTTAAAGTGTTTTTAGGTCTTACTTCAATCAGAGATCTGACATTTTCCTTATTATTTTATTCTTAGTAGATTCTTTTAATAAACGTAAATGGAAATCCAAATTTCCTCTCTACTTTTAAAATATTAATCCCCATCTCTCTAGCATTGATTTCCAGTCCATGTCCAAAGATGTTTAAGGTATGATAAATTGTTATTGCAATACCAGAAAATATTTTACAGCTTTCATACTTATCCGATCCCTTGTATGTGCGTAACTGACCAGCAAAACAGCTTAAAAATAAGAAAATCACAAAACAGTAACTAAGAAAATTACAAAAAAGTAACTGATATTTATATTTCAAAAAATAATGCACAGCATTAATGATCAAAATGTTTAGAACTCACTTACACCATAACAAATTTTGAAGAAAATTTATAAATATTTATAAAATGCCACCATAGTTTAAAACCCTTAAATTAGTTAAAAAGTACGGGTAATGTAACGTCCGGGTGCATCAAGCTTTGGGTTAACAGCAGAAATTTTTTTTTAAGATTTTATTATGATTTTGTATTGCAAAAACGAGACTAAAGGCCATAAAAAACAATTATAGGAGCTTTGAAAATATCTTCCGTACATTTAACGTAATTTAAATCAAAGATTTGTACGATAACTACATTTTTGGTAAACTTCGTGACTAAAATTAGATTTGTTCTTTTTTCGAAATGTATGTCACCTATTATGACAGAACTATCAAATATACTTTACATTGTATCACGCATAATAATAGATAAAAAATATTATAGGCGACTCAGGTCTTATTTATAAACTTGCTTAATATATATTCAAAAAAACCAAACTTAAACATTTTAAGCACATATTTATTCGTATTTTTACATGGTATTTATTTAAAACTGTGTTTATTCTTGATATAATTGTAATATTTATTTACAACTGTATTAAGAAATTGATAAAGATAACAACCTTAAGCAAATCTGAAAGCATTAAAATAATTGTAATATTGTAATGAAGAATGCAAGAGAGAAGTTGTAAAATAGAATTTTAAAATTTTACATATTTCTTAACAAAATTAATTTACTTACTTAATGTATTGATAGGAAACTGTACGCAGTATATCATTTGAAAAGTAAAGTATTCTCAAAATGTGATATATAATGAACTGTTCATTATATATCACATTTTGAGAATGCTTTATTTTTCAAACATGTCAAACAATATCATTATAAACATGTCAAATATAAGAATAATTATAATAATTTGGTCGCATCGATCGAATAGAAATGTTTCAATTTTTAACTGCGAGAAATTAATTTAAAAAAGGTTAAAGGAAAAAAAGTACAAACTTTGCTGTGTATTTATTTTAACTTTTTGATGATTGCTTTTGACGGTGAATGAAAAAAGTTTTGCTTTTGTCAAAATAAAAATCATACTCGTTTTATTGCATTTGCTATGAGCAAATAAGACATACCAAGTATAGAAAGAAATCGAATCAGTTGATGTCTTTTTCAAATATTTTTATCAGATAAATTTTTTTCCGAATGTCAGAAAATGAAACAAAATTTCGAAGCCAATTCTGATTTTCCTTTACACAGACATTCAATCTTTCAATGGAACAAAAACTTTTCAAACATAAAACTGACATTAGATTTTTATTGCGTGAGCATGAAATGATTCTATAAATTTGTTCTAAGAATTTAAACACTTTTAAAATTATTTCTGATCAAAATTCAGAATTAAAACTTATTTAAAGAGCAGTTTCTTGAGTTAACAATATCAATTTTTGTTTAAATATTCTAGTATCATAAATAAAAAGTATATGGACATATATACAATTATATAATATACAAGCAACTTTAATAAAACGTATAGAAACATAAATTATAGTATAATTTAATTATATCATACCTTTTTTAAGATATCTTTTTTACTTTAGTATTTAAGTAATTTAAATTATATAAAAATAGAGAGAGAGAAAGAGTTAAAAATTAATGTTGTCAAACAAATATGACACTCTCCAAAATTATTTCACAGTCAATTAATTTGATGATAAATATTGAGGTTTAAAATGTGTTGTTTTCTATTTAATTTATAATTTAGATTAAAAATTCCAATAAATTTATTTCAGTTCTTTATGACTATAATAAACATTTTCAAATATAAAGTATATCTTGCAAAATTAAATATTTAATGCAAATGAATTAAATAATTATAATACCAAAGATGTCATATTTACTAGATAATAATTATGGAAATGTTCCAAGTCAACTTAAATTAAAATAACGGTATTTAAAATTTTTACAAGCAGGAAATCAGTTTTGAGATAATGTGGCTTATCTACTAAATTTATTGTTTCAGAAAAATTCTCGTTTTACTTTGCTTTGATCAATTCTTTGAACACGTTGTTTCAAAATAGTTTTTAGATTTTTGTTCATATATATATATATATATATATATATATATATATATATATATATATATATATATGTATATATATATATATATATAAGACCCCGCTTAACGCGGGGGATACGTTCCATCAAAGTAGAGCGTAATGCGAAACAGCGCTAAACGAGGCTATCTTTACATGTAAATATTGGGGTAAGGGGAAGATGGCTAGGAAATTGGTTAGGTATTAAATTTAAAAAGTGTGTTTTTTTAATAAAAATAAAACCAAACATTTATTTCTTAAAGCCTAAAATTAATACCACATTATTATTTCTTGCAAAAATAAAAACAAAATATAAATAACAAAACGAATATTTTAAAAAAAAACAAATAAAATTCTAAGTCAGTCATATTTAGTTAGCCTTCCGCGTTTTCAGGGTTCTGCCTTTTTGTGACAAAAGCATCGAATGTTGTTTGCCTTTTTCTTTTGCGTTGTTCATAAAACATTGTTCCTTTAAAAGTTCTTCATAAACGGATAGAGCATCTCTAACACCACGCCTTACTTTTGAGCTCCTGTCAAAATTCGGATCATTTTCAATGAATTGATCCATTATTTCAGTTATGGTAGACAAACTCCTTTTTACAAACGCCATCGAAAGTTCTTTTTGCTCTTCTTCTGAATCACTGCTGCCAACATTTTTGTTTTCATCTTGTTCACTTAATTCCTTGAGCTCATCATTAGAAAGACTAGCCGCTGCTTCTTGAATTATTTCTTCGACATCTTCCATATTTACCCCTTCAAAACCGGTTTGCTTCGTTAATTTCACTATCTCTTCCACTATTTCATCCACAACGACAGAGTGTCCAACGTCATCGCTCTTACTTAAATCTGGCCAAATATTCTTCCATACTCCTTTCAAAGATCTTTCTGTTACCTCATTCCAAGAAAGGTCTTTGTTTTCTACAGCATCCACGATGTTGTAGTTTTTCCAAAATTCTCTTATGGACTGGTTCTCTTCTCCGTCTGTTTTTTCAAACATTTGCTTAAAGGTTCGCCGCAAGTAATAAGCCTTAAAATTTGATATGACACCTTGGTCCATTGGTTGAATTAAGGCAGTTGTGTTAGGCGGCAAGAAAACCACTTCGACTGGAATGCCTGTTGTTAAGTCTGATAAATTTGTTGGGTGGCTTGGAGCATTATCAATTAACAGAAGTTCTTTTTGTTCAAGTTTTTTAATTTCGCAATAATGTTTAAAAGACGGGCAGAAATGTTCAGTGAACCAATCCTGGAAAATTTTCGCAATTATCCATGATTTTTTATTAGACTCCCAAATTACAGGTAAAGTTGATTTAGATATGCCTTTCATCGCTCTTGGGTTTTTGGAATGGTAAATTAGTAATGGTTTTAATTTAAAATCTCCGCTTGCGTTAATACCTATTAAAAGGGTTAAGCGATCTTTTGCAGCTTTAAATCCTGGTGCCCGTTTCTCTTCACGGGATAGAAATGTTCGTTTCGGCATTCTTTTCCAAAACAAGCCTGTTTCATCAACATTAAAAACCAATTCTGGAGGATAGTTTCCTTCTTCAATTATTTTTTTAATATCGCTGAAAATTCAGCCGCCGCTTTTGTATCACCACTTGCTGCTTCTCCTGTAATCTTTATGTTGTGTAGGTTATTTCGATGTTTAAATCTATTAAACCATGCTCGACTAGCAACGAAAGTTTCACTTGTGTCAATTGTCTTAGCCTGAATGTAATTAAAAATTCTTCTAGCTTTTTCCATTATGATAGATTGGCTTAATGGCATATTGCGGTCAATTTCGTCGTCAATCCATATAGACAGTCGTTTTTCCATTTCCTCTATGATATTATTTCTAGAACGGGTAATTCTAGTTGCAGAGCTTGACGTAGTTGTAGTTGCCAATGACAGTATTTTTTCTTTATTCTTCATGATGGTCCTTATTGTTGAAGTTGGCAAATTCAGTGAAGCACTAATTAGAGTTTGACGTTCACCTAGAATCTAATCTTCTAATCACTTCCATTTTAGTTTTGAATGAAATGGTTTTTCTGGTTGCTTTCTTTTCTTTTTCTTTATCACCCATAGTAAAAACTAAAGATCAAAATATTTGACACTGTAATATAGTATTAAATATGTAAATTAATACCTAACTTACAATTATGTCAACAAATGTTTCCAATAATAAAAATATGTCTGTACAATACCGCACCAAACAAAAAACACAAGCACACTCTTTCGGATATGTATTTGAAACCTATCGCTGCATAATATTTCGGGGAATCCCCGTATGCTGCGAGCGATTTCGTGGAATCCCCGGGTTGAAATAAAAGAGCGCTAAACCGAAACAGCGCTAAGCGAAACAGCGTTAAGCGGGGTCTTACTGTATATATATATATATATATATATATATATATATATATATATATATATATATATATATATATATATATATATATATATATATATATATATATATATATATATATATATATATATATATATATATACATATATATATATATATGTATATATATATATATATATATATATATATATATATATATATATATATATATATATATATATATATATATATATATATATATATATATATATATATATATATATATATATATATATATATATATATATATATATATATATATATATATATATATATATATATTATTTTTATATAACAATTAAGTATATTTTATTGCTTAAATGTTTTTAAAGAATGTGAATAAAAGGATTATGCGTATTTTAAAATTGTAAATCGTAGTTAACTGGATAATGCTTCTTAATTCGTACATTTGCATACAATTACTATGGAAGTCATGGAGATATTTATGTTTTAAATAATTAACGTTTTTCTAAATTTGCATCATTGCATTTTATGAAAAAATCAAATTATGTTTTTATATTTGACAACCAAATTCATGGTTGTTATAAAGTTATACACAGTTCGAGATGAATTTGTGGAATGGAATCTATGGCCTGAAGATTTCTAAATTTCTTGATTATATTACATTAAAATTAATTATATTACATTAAAATATAGTATCTAAGTTTAAGTAGAAGTGACCTCAAAATGCTTCTCTGCAAGTAGAAATAAAACATGAGAAAAGTCGTATGCCACAGTATCTTGTTGAAGGGTGAGTCCAACAGTGACTTGTTGCAGGTGTTAAAATGAGAATACATGATCCGGTAATATGTTTCGGTAGCATTTTTTGAGGGGGGCATATCAACTCACCAAGGATTTAATTTGAATACAATTGATAAAAAAAAAAGATGCACACACAGAATAGGATGGTCACAGATACTAGCTAGAAGCATTCTGTTATGACATGATAAGCTCATTGTTTATTGATATTTTTGCAATATTTGTATCTAAGTTTTGACACGAAACCAGTGTGTGGCTATAAATTCATGTATTGATAAATTTTTACTTTTACGGGTTTACTGGTTTTAGGGAAGTTAATATTTTTGAATGATTAATTTCACGCTTGTTAGTTTCTGCGCTTTATGTGAGTTCTTAGAATTTCATTTGATTCCTTTACTTTCTTTTGCTTACTGCCTTTAATTCTGAAGTAAAATCTTTGATTGGATTCAAAGCACTTATAACAGATTGCTAATTTTATGGTACATAGAAACTTTAATGTCTGCACGATATTAGAATTTTTTTAGTAACGCCTCTTATTCTCCATAACTAATTCATTATCAAATCTGCAAATATTTTGCGAACATTTTGCTCATAGTTATTTCTCTTATGACATTAAAGTACTTCGTTAGATTGCCGAGCATTGTTTATTTCTTACTCAATTCAGTAATTGATTACTCTCGACACTTGCTTTACATTGTTTATATGCATGCAATTTAATTGCTATTTATTGAACAGTAAAAATAATAGACATGAAATAGTAATCTACTTTCCTTTACCAAAAATTTTAAAGTTTATTTTATAAATATATGAAAGTATCAATGTCTAGAAAGAAAAATTGGTATCCTTAATACTGACAATTTATGGATCTTTTATACCGTTATGGTGTGAGTATATCAAATTCAGAATTTAAAAAAAGTATTGTTGCTCTTTTCTGTTTATGGATATAAAAATCAAGCTGGGCAAAGAACAAAACCTTTTCAGTTTTCCAACTCCTCATCTCAAAATTCAAATAACGTAAATAACATTTCATTTCATACACTTATTAACTTTCATAATTTTACTTAATTCAAATTATTTATGTATGAAATGTAGAGAATGTGATAATAAAGATTTCTTTTATACACCAGGGTTTCTTTACAATTACAGCTCTATTGCATTGGAATATTACATAACGTCAAAAATTCTAATCATTTATGTATACCAATAATTTTTGTGTTCGAAAATTATGCACTTTCCGCGTTAGGAAGTTTTAATGCCATTAACATACATCACAGTTAAAAATATGAATTTGGAAAAGCAGTTATGTTGCTGAATATATGAAGCATGTTTAAAATTTAAGGCAATAAAAGAAAAGGAAGATTGACTGATTTTAAAATTAAAAAATGGACTTCATTTACAAGAAAGATTGTACTATTAAAGAAAAATATCTCATTAGTAAAATTCATTAAATTATTTCTTTTAAAATTTTATTAAAATCATAAAATTCTCGAATATATTTTATCTGCACGTTTTGCATAAATTAGATTATGAACTTACGAAATATATCGATGCAGTAAAGAGAATGTTCTTTGAAAACTTGCTTCATACATATGAAATTTATCAATCTAAAAATAGTGAAGTAATTTGATCGATTCTTCCAACTGACTCGAAAGTAATTATTAGTAGTTGGACTGTAAATAAAGCTAATTCACTTTTGACCAAATTTACGGATATTAAAGAACTCTTAGAAGTGATGCAGAAGAAACTTTAAAAGTTCGGAATCATTTCTTAAAATAGTGCGTTTCTGTTTATTCATTATAAACTGCTTTAATGTGATTTGAAAGAATTACCAAGAAGTAATTGTTAATAAATAGACTTTTCTGGTACAACAATCACATTCAAGATGAAAATTATATATAGCAGCAAAATATTTTCTTCTAATATAATTAACATTTACTCATTACTCATACTTACATACTTTGAAAGTTTCTAAGAAAACTCGTGGTAGAAGTACATATAAATGCGTTACACAGCAATTTTTTTATCTAATATCCTTACAGCTGTAATATTGTAATTTATTGTTTTATTGCCGCTATGTACTTTTTATGTAAATAAATAAAATTATTGCTGTTTTGCCTCTTTTCATTTTAAATGATTTATTTTTTCTTTCTGTTTACTGTACAGAATGGTTATTCCTATATTATATTTACATAAATAAAATACAAGAGAATAAAATATAACTTTATTTATTTGTTATGGTATTTTCTACTAATTTTGTATTGTGATATAAGCATGCAAATATATACTTAACATGCATTGGGTTGTTCGAAAAGTAATTTCGTTTTTTTTTTTTTTTTTTTTTTTTTTTTTTTGTGGAAATGAAAGACAGTTTTCGTATAATAAACAAATACTTTATTAAATTATATATTGGCCGTTCTAGTCCAACACTTTTTGACATCTTTCTGGTAGTAGTACAATTCCACGCTCATAAAAGTTTTGGTCTTTGCTGGCAAAAAACTGATCGAGGTGGTTTTTGACCTCCTCATTTGAGGTGAAGGTTTTATCGTCTAAAACATTTTGGTGTGACCGGAACAAATAATAATCAAATGGTGCCAGGTCTAGAGAATATGGTAGGTGTGGCATTGTATCCCATTCAAGCTGTAAAAGCTTTTGGCGAGTGACCAAACTTGTGTGAGGTCTCGCGTTGTTTTGGTGAAACACTACACCTTTCCTGTTGATTAGTTCTGGCCTTTTCTGTTGAAGTGCATCATTCAGTTTGTCCAGCTGATGACAGTAGACTTCCGAATTAATCGTTGTGTTATCCGGTAAAAGCTAAAAAAAAACATTCCTTTAAAATCCCACCAAACAGACAGCATCACCTCTTTTGGATGAATATCGGCTTTGGAAATGGTTTCAGCCGGTTCATTTTTTTTTTTTTTGCTCCGTGACCTCTTGCGTTTGACGTTGTTGTATACAACCCATTTTTCGTCCCCAGTGATGATGCGCTTCAAAAACGGCTAATTTTCGTGACGTTTGAGAAGCGAATCGCAGACGCCAATGCGGCGACACAGATTTCTCTGTGAGAACATGGGGAACCCATACATCGAGCTTCGAGGATAATCCCAGGCCTTTCAAGTGGTCATAAACTGTTGTTATTCGCCGGTCTGCATGAACTAATGCCTTTATCGCGTCTTTATCAGCTTCAATCGACCTTCCCGAACGTGGTGCATCTTCGACATCAAAATTGCCGGATCGAAATTTAGCGAACCAGTTCTGGCACTGGCGTACTGTCAACACACCTTCTCCATACACATCGGTCAATTTCTTTCTGGCTTGAACAGCATTTTTACCTTTTCTGTAGTAAAACAGTAAGATATGTCGAAAAAATGCTGCTTATCGCTCTCCATACTTAAAAGGGCACCAACCAAAAACTACTGCGTAGAATTAATTGGAATTTTTCACACACAAGCCTTGCTATATGAGCTCTCAAAGCATATAATAATTATATGGCTGCAAAAAAATACAATTAAATCCTCTGTCGGGAAAAAACGAAATTACTTTCCGAACTACCCAATATATATATATATATATATATATATATATATATATATATATATATATATATATATATATATATATATATATATATATATATATATATATATATATAAAGTTTGAAGAAAAAAATAATTATAATTTTTAGTTATTGAAAAAACAGATTATATTCTGTGACTTATTTTTATAGAAATTAACTTCATTCTTAGAGTAATGAATCAGTAATCTAAATTGTAATTCAGTTGTACCACAAGCTGGTCAACAAATAACAATAACTAAGATAAACCAAGAATAAGTTAATAATATTAGATCAATACATTTCTTCCCAACGGCGGGCACTTGGGTGACGAACCCTTTGATACAACAAGACCAGAAACTGTTACTCATTTCTCGTTACCCAGTGAGCACCTGTGAACCAAGTCACGGAGGCGAGTAGTGTTACCCGCGCCATACCACCACAAACCCATTCTAGGGTAGGTCACATTCATACATCATCACAGAAGAAATGACAGAGAAACACAGAGAGAACAGAAAAAGAAAGTAACATCCTTGCCCGAACCGGGATTCAAACCCGGGACCCACAGATCAGGAGTCAGGAGCGCTAACCACTCAGCCATTGGCCTGCTGATCAATACATGATTTTATATATATTATGAAAGAATAAAATGTATATAAGTCTAATATAAAATTCACATAACAATAAACTTTCATCGATATTATATATATAAAAAATCTTCCTATTTGATATCATCTCTAAATAATATCTTAATGTTAGTCATTATTACTATCATTGTCACTTAATATGTTAGTCACTACCATTTTCACTATCAACTAAAAAATATAGTTAAAACATATTCTAATACCCTTATAAAGGAATAGTTACTATATTCATATGGTTTGGGGGCCATTGTTCAGAGGCTTTATTATATTAAACTGTTTTGCGATACAATCTTTTTAATCTAATACTTTTTTATTTCTTAATTATTATTTTAATTAAAGTAAATAGTTTTATTTTTGAAAATGTGAATTAAGATCAATAACATACCTTGATACTAAGACAATTTATTCACACACATGACTGAGTTCAATTGTGGATGAAATTAAAAATATGAACATGTAATACAATGTTTTCTTTATTTGACAGATATTCAGTTAAAATTTTATGTATTATAAATCAGAGTGTGAGGGTTATATACATTCTTTTCATTACATGTATGCGTAGGAGGTCAGCTCCTAAATCTCTATTGCTCTACAACTTTGTAATTGACAGTTGTTAACAGACGCTATTTTGTAAACAAACTTAAGTTCGAGGTTTAATCGGTCATTCTCATTAGTTTTATTTTCTTATTGTTTCACTACAAGGAATTAAATAATTCCGATATTAATCAAAGATATATAAATGTGCTAAAATTGTGTAAAGTATTAAAATGAAAACTAAATTTGTGACAGGAAAAATTAAAGTAAGTTTAAATTTTTACTTAACTTATTATATTTATTTTTGAATATTATAGTTAAAACTGTGGAAGAGATATGTATATAAGTAAATGAAGTCTAGATATTAATTATACTTGTATATAAAAAGATTAAGTCTAAAATTGATAGTTAATTTATTATCATAAAAACTTTATTTTTTATAGGTTAGTCTAAATTGTTGGAATGTATTTTGATTTAATTATTGAGAAAATTACCAAGTGAGGAATTAAGTTTTGTATTAGTTTTAATGAACTGAATTAATCTAATTTTATATTTAAAAAAAACTGTATAATTTTATTTATTTGTCACGCAATTTTTGTTTAACATTTCATTCAGAAAAGTAAATATTCTTTAAATAGGCATTCAAAATGGAATTACAGAATTAAATGTAATTTTCTATGTCTTTAAAGGGATTTTAAATTATTTGTTTACTTAAATCACAACAAAAATTTCTCAATGTTTTCAAAAAATGCTTAAATGAAATTTCAGTAATAACACCTTTTCTGATGAAAAGAAACTTTTTTTGTTTTGCAACGGATGCATTCCCAGGGTAGAAGTAGTTTTTTCCGAGCAGTGTTGCAGGAGAAAGAAATTAAGATTTCTATTTCACAATAGATGGGAAACAGAAAATAAAACCGGTAAACTAATCAGTTTAAGACCGTTTCTGACCTTTGGCAAAATTGCACAGTTTGCTTTTAACTTAATTTTATATATATATATATATATTTCTATATATATATGTATATATATATATATATATATATATATATATATATATATATATATATATATATATATATATATATATATATATCTATATATAAATATATATATATATATATATATATATATATATATATATATATTTCTATATATAAATATATATATATATATATATATATATATATATACACTACTGTCCATTAAAATTCCTACACCAAGAAGGAATGCAAATAACAGAACGATATTTATTGGACACATACATTATAGTGGAAAGAACAAGTGATTATATTTACAGGAAATTAGGATGTATAGATCTTGAGAAATCAGTACCCAGAGCAGCCACCTCTGGCTGCAATAACAGCATTTATACGCCTAGGCATGGAGTCTGTGCCACAGTTCATCGACAGTAGTGGATGGTGAGTGATGGCGTGCAAATCGCTCGGCAACCATTGACCACATGTTCTCAATTGGTGACAGATCAGGAGAACGTGCTGGCCAGGGTAACAGTCGAACCGGTTCTGTATCAAGGAAGTTCAGAACAGTACGGGCAACATGCGGTCATGCATTATCCTGTTGACACAAAGCATTAGGGAGGCCTCGAAGATAGGGCAGAGCCACGGGCCTTAACACATCGGAAATATAACGGTTGCTGTTCAAAGTGCCGGTAATGCGAACAAGAGGTGATCGAGACGTGTATTCAATTGCACTTCATACCATCACTCCAGCAGATGGGCCAGTATGATGATGTCCAATGCAAGCTGGTAATGCGCGTTCTCCACGATGCCTCCAAACACGGATGGGGCCATCATGGTCCTGTATACAGAACCGAGATTCATCTGTAAAGATGACGTGATGCCATTCCCGCGTCCAGGTTCGTCGCTGATCACACCATTGAAGGCGCTCCTGTCTGTGACGCAGCGTCAATGGTAGCTGAAGCCATGGTCGCCGTGCAGACAATCCATGCTGCTGCAAACGTCGTCGAACTGTTCGAGCAGAAACTTGTTGATTGCAAATGAGTCCATTTCTCGACTCAGGGTTTGTGACGTGGCTGTACGATCCCTTGTGACCATGCGGATAAGATGTCTGTCTTCTCTGCTGTTAGTGATGGGGGGGTCACTGAGATCCTGCATGACGTTCCGTATGATTGTCCTGAACCCATCGATTCCCTATTCTGCTAACAGTCATGGGGTATCGACCGACGCGAGCAGCAATATTGCGGTACGATAAACCGCAATCCCGGTAGGCTATAATCCTTCCTCGATCAAAGTCAGACACGTGCTGATAGGCATTTCTTCTTCTTACACGAGGCATTACAACAACTTTTTTTGCCGAAAACAACGTAGAAACGGAAATTGAGTATGAGAAAACTGCTGTCAAATCTCTGGTTTTATACACATTGTAGATGTCGCTGCTGTCGCCTGCTTTGTATGAATGCGCTGAAAATTTAATCATTTGCATATCACAGCAAGTTCTACCTGTCATGCAAATTTCACGTGTGTGGTGTGCCGCTTTTCTGGTGTAGCAATTTTAATGGCCAGTAGTGTATATATATATATAATTGTTGTTCCATGTAAGAAAAATATGCATTGTTATGTACAGCAACTTGTTTAATTTTTTAAGTAATATGTATAAATAGAAAATCAGTTTATGCCAGACGCTTTTTGTATACGAATATTATCTGATTATATCCAACTTCATCTGAAAACGAAGTAGCGACAGATTATTGGATATTTATTCTCAATGATTAAGGAATAATTTAAGAGTGAAATGAAATAAATTATGAAAATAAATAAATCTTGTTTATGTTATGATTTAAAAGACTTAAACTTTTTAATTAATTAACTATATAAGTTATTAACTCTGATTACTAACAATTAGACTTAACTAATCCAGTTAGCGTAGCATCTACTGAAGCTGGTATTAAATTCATTGAATGAAAAGCAATCATTTATTTGATAGCAAAAAAATTTCAAAGATATTATTATTAAAGTAATTAATATTTATAAATTCCATTAAGCATTGGGGTATGATATAAAAACAATGTATATAAAGTAATTACACCGTAGCTTAAAAGAAAAAAACATAGGTTTTTCTTTTTCTTTCGATTATTTCCTAATAGTATCATTGAAAAAATTTTGCTAAATATATTTTTTAATTTGAATACTATAAATTTTTTTATCAAAAACTATTTATGTTATTAATTATGATAAATTTTCATTTATTTAAATCATTATGAACTCTAATATAAACATTCATTTTTATATTAGAGTTCATCAAATTAATGCTTCATTAGAGGATAATAATAATTTTATATGGATACAATTTTAAGATTTCATTGAAAATTTTCGATTGTTTGTTTATATGAAGAAAGTGCCATCCCATTTCCAAATGAAGAAATTTAAACATTTAGTAATTATAAATATATGCATATTTAAATTATGTCTTGTATTTCTTTAAATAGTAATCTTAAAATATATAGGTAATAAATCAGCACCAAACACATTATGTAAATGAATAAGTTATTTGTTATGCTTTCACAAATTTACATTATTTATTCATAGAATTTTATTTATTATTTTTATTAAATATTATAGTATAATGAAAATTGTGAGAGACAATATTATTTCGGTGTTTAGTTAAAGAGACTCTTTTAAAAGTTATTTTATTACTTTGATTTAAGTATACAGAAAGTAAAGCAAAAATATTTGTATAAAAGAATATTACACGAAATTTTCTATTAATAATAGCAATTCTATTGTAAATCAGGGTTTTAAGTAGTTAAATCAACTTAAGTAGCTGGGTTTAATATGGTTTTTCATTCTACTGTCATCTTTTACTTACGTATCATATTTTGATCGAGACCTACTTCTTAAAGGAGATAACGAACTACTACAGGAAATAAAGAAATTTTTCTTCATCACAGGTGAAATCGACACTATAGTGGGGAATTTGAAGACTAGAACTCTGGCGATTTAGCTCACAACCTAGCTATGTATTATGTATTTCTGTGGTTTTAGCAATCTAATCAAAGAAATAAATTGAGAATAGATAAATGTAATATAGTGGAATAATGAATCGTAAGAAACTGTAAGCAGATAATAATCAAGAAAATTTCTTACCGATATTTCTAAATTTTATAGGATATGATTTCTAAAATATAGATATACACATTTATTAAAAATTTAGATCGGTGCCTTGGATAATGAAATTTTATGTCTTGTATCTCTGACGATCAATGAAAACAATTAATTCTTTTTTAGTTTTATAAGTTCATAAGCAATTGAGATTTTACTAATAAATCTAGAAATTAAAAAAAATTCCCTTCAAATCTGATAAAAAAATTTAAATTTAATCATTGAAACTGAGAATTCTTTGATTTAAAACAATTCTCAGACAAAAATATACTCAATAGGAAGTATTTTTAAAGCAAGAAATTTATATTTATACCTTTAATGATTAGGAAATGCAATATAGTTCACTAACATCTTACGTACATGTGTGGGTGAATATATAATATAATAAATAACAGTCTTCTTGAATATAACGACCTTTCTTATTAAAGCTGATCATGTAAATACTGAAGATTAATCAGCACTCAATACAAATATTAGTCTAATGGTGTGATAGATTTACTTTGTTTAAGATTGCTTTCTTTCCTGCTGTTAATGGATGCATCCATCAAAGGTCATTCGAACAGTTATTTCTTTTCCATCCATAGTGATTTTTCGGGTAAGTAACTATTTATCTATAGCTGAGTCCTAGTGAAATGAAAGCTTTTTTTCTCCTTTGAGAAAATAACCTCAGAGCACACTTTTAAGGAAAGAAACTTCTGAAAGAAGTACATGTTTGAAAAAACGTATCATTGCAATTTCTAGAATCGACTAATGATGAACTTAACATATTTTCATTTCATCGCTATAATGATAAGAAAAATTGTAATTTATGTTATAAGAAAAACCATCTTACACATTCATTGCAGATTTTAGGATAATGGGTAAAATAAAATATCATAAAATTCATTTACTGTTGTACTGATGGTACAGAAATGTATAATATTAAACTTAAAATAAATAAAATATATTTAGTAACTATAACTTATCTAAATGTAACATTCATAAAAAAAAAAAAAATTCTGCTGCGTGCAAGATCTTTAAATCACGTATTTACTTAAGCGGATTTAAAATAACTTTTTTGAATGATAAAACATATATTAAATACATCAAACTAAAAAAACTTGTGATGAGTATAATTTATACTGGAGTTGTTATAGAATACATTTTTGAACAAAGAATAAGATTTGGGATCCAAAAATGGACTATGCAATGTTTAAGAAAATAAACTAAACAGAATAAAATTGATTTTCATAAATCAATTCTCATTGATACTTCCCTGGCAAGTTTCTAAGAGCAACGTCAATAACAGAGTAAAAAAATATTTATTCATTTTATTTAGATATCTATTATAAATATAATTTTAATTGGTTCTCTCTCACTTAAAATCTTATTATAAACCCTGTTTGTATGAATGTTTTTATTGTTTGACTAAAATTTATGTTGTTGTGATATGTGTTCAATTAAAATCAGATTTTTTATGCTTATTGTTACCGCCACATTTTTCACACGAAGGCTAATAGATCGGAACGTACAGTTTAAAGTGGACTTCGAATCTCACTGCAAAGATCCACATACAAAGCACTAACCATTCGGATATTATCTTGTGATTTAGATTAACAGACTGGTGTTCTAATAATAGACTTTTTTAGTTTAAAAATATTTTTTCAAACTATGGTAATATATGATTTTATTGTATAGTTTATTCTGAGTACATTATTTTCAGTATGAATTGATGGTTGAATAACTTTATTAGGAAACGATTCTCTAATAATGTAGTTTCATTTTGAAAATAGAATCTTGTATTTAAATTCTTCCATTTGTGTTATCAATGTTTTATTTCTGAAATATGCGAAACATACTTTTTATCACTGCCTTAAAAAAATAATATTTCAGATTCATTAAAAAGCAATATCATATTCTACTTTTCACTGATTTATGACTGCTATTATAAAATTGAATTTAACCCAGACATTTCTTCTGCTTTTTAAAGGTTATCTGACTTCCTTGGAGCCCCTCAATCAAATTTATTTTAACCATAATAAATCCGTACTTTAGCAGATTTTTCATAATTTTAGACCATATAATTTTTAACAATCACCAGTTTTCCCTAGAACATTGATTATAAACTTTTTCTGATTTTTTTTTCTGTGTATAGCTCGTTCAAATACGACTTTGTGTAGAAAAGTTTCATTTAAACAATACTCGTATAAAATGTTCTCTGAAGTCAAAATTGAAATAGCTTGATTTTCATAAGTAATAGGTAAATTAAAGAATTTTTGTAAGTATTAATTAAGTACCATTAAAAAGATTAATGTAGAAAAAAACAAAGAGAGTTTAAAGAATGTATTATATAAGAAATAAAGGCATGAAATTGTTCTTACAATGATTGCTTAAATAGTTTAAAAATTTCATATGATAAACTGATAAAAGAATATCCATTTCAACATTTAAGTTTTAAAAAGTTAGAGCACAGAATAAAACAATTTATGAAAATAGCGAGGGTTCTTAGTAAGGTGTATGTACTCTGTTAACAAATAACGCCAATATACTATTGTTTTATATAAAAATTAAAATAGAGAGTGATAATGCTTTAGTATCGATTCTACTCAAGTCTTTATTTAATGTAATCTCTCGCTGTTGATCAATAAGCATAAGTATCAGCTTATGTGTCTACAATGTATTGTCTGCATACATTCAAGACATGTTCGATCTGATAAATGAGAAGAGAATACTTGCGAGAGACTATTCTATTCGTTGAAATGTTTCTATCTAATGACAAAGGAGCGTTCCTCTGTTAAGACGTGAACATTCCTTTGCATAAGATGAAAATGATAGGAGTGAATTATTATCCATAATACTTTGAGCGACTAAGTTGATTTTTTATTATTTTTTCTTAGAGTAAAGGGCCCTCAAGCCTTTTATTTCCATATGTAACATGCTTATAAACTTTGTTTTTGTTTTATAAAGTAAATATTTTATTTTAATAAGAAAATGTAGTTACTTTGAGAAATTAATCTAATATGTTCACTCAGAAAAGCAAATTAAATGAAAAAGTAAATTATTGAAACCGTATAATCTCTTTTTTATTTCCATATATTTTTACTCAATAAAATAATACCCTTATGAAAGAAAAATCGCACTTGTCAGTATCCTCCTTTAAAATTTTGTTTTCAGTGCCTTGTGAGATTTTGATATACAGTGTATTACTCCGATGTTACTTACTATAACAACCATTTCTCGATACTTCCTATCCGAAATGATTCTTCATTAAAGATGGCAAGTTGGTTTTATAGAGCTAAAGATAGTAAAATTAAAATTAAAATATTTTTAAATTAATACGAACTGCTCCAAATAATATATTCGAAATGCATTACGTTTTTCAGAAACAGATTTATTTTTAAATTTAAACCTGGCTTCTAAGTTCAATATAAACAGGTAACATGATTGCATAGTATATTTTATGAATAAATACAAGCGAAACATAACTGAGAATATATGAAATTTCATATAAAAATGATCAGATTTACATTCAACTCTCTCATAGTGTGAAAATATATCAAGTGGATTAGAATTTATAAACCATGCTTATCGATGAAGTTGCCAAGAAAACTTTATATTTTTAAAGTATTAATTCATACCAATAATCTCGAATAAATTCAATTTCTTACTTTATCAAATAACATTATAGATAATTCCTTTAGTAACTATATAAGATGATTTGACGTCAAAGACGAAGCTTTTAGCAACGAATGAAGAATGACTATCAAGTTAAAGTAAGACAAAGTGGAAATGAATGATTTTCATATTCAGTAAGAGTCTTGTTTAGATGAATACGATGTCTCAACAAAGTCATTTGACCGAATAAGAAGGTTGAAGAGTTCTTTCCCGGTTAGATGGGGGTCAAACAAATTTGAAGTAGCAGAAGTCATTGGAATTTTACAAGGCGTCACTTCCAGGATCTGGAACTACTTTTTTAAACTGGAAATGCAGTTCAAAGATCAGCGCAAGATAGTAGATTTACAACAACGCTTAATGAAGACCATTATTTAACGCTAATGGCATTGAAATGTAAATGGCACTATTCTTGAACAACACCTTCGTTCAGCTACTGGTACGACAGTTTTGATACAAACTGTCCGAAACCACCTTTACCCTGTAAGACTGTATGCCCCCTGACCAGTGGTGTGTGACACGTTAACAGCAAAGCATCAAAGTAACCGCAGAGAGTGGACAACAGAGCATGCAAACTCGAAGAGAAATAAACGGCACAATGTTCTTTTTTTTCTGACAAGTCTTGTTTTTCTCTTTACCCTGATAATAGGCGTATTTTCATATGGAGGAAAAAGGGCAATAAAAAACAATCTTGCGCTCAAGCATGAAGTGTCAAGTTTGGCGGTGGGGGAGCTATGATCTATGCTGGCATCTCCATTAATGGGCGCACTGTTCTCTATACCATTCTAAATGGTGATCTGACCTGTCGTCGACATAGGAATGAATATTGCAGTCTCTTATGCTGCAGTAATTGGAGATGACATGACATTAATGGGTGACAATTGCAGATCACTTCGTGTAACTTACTCAATGATTTTCTTTGCAGACAAGTTTCTTTGCAGACATTCTAGGCAAACGAGTTGTGAATGTCTACCACCCCTACAAACTCTCCAAGGATTGAAAAGAGGTCTTCTGGAGGAGTGAAACAGAATAACCCAGTCCCTCATTAATATTCTCATTCACTCGATGCCTCAAAGGGATCCAAAGCTGCTGGCCGTCCGGAGAAACCATTCCTCCTACTAAAAACTATTTCCCTTTAAGAAAACTTTTTTTTTCATTCCAAGCACAAATTGTGATTTTTTTTCTTATTACACAAATGCTCAATAAAACGCATTTTTTTCTGCCAAACAAATGTCATTTTTATCTCATGTAACTTACTACGTCTATCATTAATGTATCAATCAATTTTCCAGGTGCAAGAGCTACCCGCAACCTCAATATCCTGTAAATGTTTTGAGCAGTATATTTTACTTTAAGGAATAAAATTTATACATAGAAAATGATAATTAGATTTGAAAGGTTATAGTAATAAAATAATTATTATTCTTTCGACATATGAGTAAAATTATTAATTCAGTAACAATATTTTTAAACCAAATACATTTTTTATAATATTTTTTAATGTTTTTAAAGAAATTAATATCTTTGTAAGAGTGTATTGCGAGCAAAATAATTTCTGTTATTAAGAAACCAATGCTTTTTCCAAATACTTTCCCTTTGCATAAAATGTTATTCACAAACACACAATACAATATATATCACGAAATAAAATAATTTATGCGTGTGACACTGAAAACAAATATATTAGTTTCCAGCTTCTAATTTATTTGTTGTTATTGTACTTGCAAATGGAAAATTTCAGCAAACATGCATGCAAATGAAATATATTTTGAAACTAATACAATCCATCATTGACTATCTCGTTAAAATGTATTTTTTTCTAGAAAGTAAAATTACCTTTACATCAATGTAAATTTCACATTTAAATGTGAGAAAGAAGTCTTAAAATTTGGAAGACTTATTTAAATTAATTTTTTGTTGATGTTTGTTTAGTAAGATTTCACGAAAAATGGATGTTTACTTTAATAATTTAATGTAAAATCTTAAATAGGCTTTGCTGAGCTCATAAATTAAAATATTCATTTGATTAAAATTACTGCCTGATTTTAATTTAAAATGCCATATTGCTTATATTAGATTTATTTAATATTGTTTTGGAAATATAACTTTTAAGAATATCCTGATTTCTATGATGAAAACACGTGTAGAATTAGTTCATTGATAATACAAATTTTAGAAATTTTTGGATTTTAACTAAGCATTAATAAATTAATGATTTTTATTTCATTAATAAGATCAAAATTTCAGACAGTAAATTTTGTAGGCAACTATCTTAATTTTGTACTTGAATCTGTCTAATAAATGTTGAACTATTTTTTATAGTTTTGGGATGTTATTTTATTTACTTTAAATGCAATTTTTTACTAATCATTGATATATGTTAATTAATGTGTGATAAACTAATGATTATTTTTATTTTATTACCAAGTTTAAAAATTAAATCAGCAAATAAAACGTAATTGTTTTAATTCTGTTGGAATTTATAATTATTAAATTCCATAAACTTGAAATGCAATTTTATTTATTTTATATATGGAATGCTTTATACTTATCAAAACCCAATGTACACAATTATTCCTTATAAAATTGTAAAAAATTTAAATAAAGTAAAATACATAAAAATATTAAAAAATATATATTGTTCAGCTTAATTTTTTATATCCTTGTTAAAAATGCGGAAATATGTAACACGAAAAAGATAATATCTACACACAATATTTTTACGGGTCTAAATAATTAATAGAAATATTATTCATAGTAATTAAGGGAATTATATCACAATATCGCCTTCTCTTTCTTAACTTTTAATTAAAATATGTGAGATCTATTTCCGACAAAAGAAAATAAACTTTAACAAAACACATAAGTTTAAGTTCTTTAGAAAACTACTTAAGAATAAACTGAAAAAGAATTTCACAAAACATTCACTTCTAATTTTATAGTAACCTCTACAGTAGAAGCACTTATTTTAAGTTATATAAGCGTCTTATTATATTTGGTCATACAATACTGTATCTAAAAATAACACTTAATATATTTGTATACAGTAGTATGAAATAGTGTTTTATTTGTAGGTACTACATCAATAAATTAGCACTTCTTTGAGGCTCACTATTGCTTAGTGGACTCTTCTTCAAGTAAAACTTCCCAGGTTCGATCCCAGCCACTGTTGAACAACGGGAGTTAAATGTTGCGTTTCTACCTTCTACATACACGTTGGTCTGAGTGGATGATTGGGAGTTCTCCTTATTTGTGACACGTGAATACGGTCTCCTATCTATGAAAAGTTTTCTCGGAAGGCAATTCATGGTTAATTTTTAAGTGCCTGACAACGGCCTTTTGACTGTCGACTACGTGGTATCAAAAAATAACCACTTTCTTAAAATAAATACAGAGGGGTAATTGAATTTAGAAAATAAAAATATGAAACAGAAATTTATGATTTCCGTTATATGATATAAATCTGCTCATATGCTGTCAGAGCACGTAAGGATTTATCAATTATTGGTTCTATTCTGAACACGTAAAAATATGGATTTCTGTGATTTCTTAATTATATGCTAATTTTGTAAAAAATGTTCTCCGGGCATTATCAATTTAAGATAGCAATACATT
The DNA here is from genome assembly GCA_037975125.1 of Latrodectus hesperus. Taxonomy (NCBI): domain Eukaryota; kingdom Metazoa; phylum Arthropoda; class Arachnida; order Araneae; family Theridiidae; genus Latrodectus; species Latrodectus hesperus. Next base: position 51,390,593 of record CM075854.1, on the reverse strand, counting down.
CTTTTATGCAAAATTATAATATTTAAATTAGCAATAAAGTATGTTGATGCATTTTAATAAAGAAAATCTTTCTTTCTGTGTAATCCAAATATTATAACATCTGTAATTGTTCGCTTTGCGACAAGTTATTAAATAAATAAATAGAAAAAAACCCATCGAGTTTACTGTGAAAGAAAATTAAAAGATTATTATCAAAATTTAGAAAAAAAATGCAGTGATTTTGCATAATGTGAGTGGGTAATTAACAACTCTCTCTCTCTTGTTTAATTTTCTTTCTTATTTTCATCCAACCTGTTTATTAGTATGCTCGAAGTCAAAGTGTTTAAATAAACTCGTATTCTAGATTTTTAAGCTTCGATGAGGCTATATTTCTACAAGAATAGAATAGAGACGGGTCGCTTTTAGCACTTAAGGCTTTTTGTATTAAGCATTTCGCTAGCAGATAAATTTTCCACTTCAGCTTTACTTTACGACTCAATTGTTTCACTGGCTTTTTTTTTTGCCATAAACTGAATTTTTGTTTTGTTCCATAAATTTGTCTTTACAATTGATTGCTCACAAGGAAACGCCATTTATCAGATTTGATGTTTTGCTTAGTGAGAAAATTGAAATTACCATATGCATTTCTGAACTTAATAATAATTTTTCAGAATAATTTTTCAATTGATTTTGTGATTCAAATAATGAATATAATTTTTAGGGGAATATATTACATGGTTAAATTATTTTTAAGACATTTTTAATAAATTTGTTTCTTACTTTAAAGTATATAATGTGATGCACAGACAATTTACTAATTGAATTTTGTGTGCGTGATCACTAATAATCCCAAAACTGTATTTAAAACAAATGTTAATATTAAAAATTTTAAGAATGTAGTCATTTCAGATAAATTTAGCTGACACCAGTTTTAAGAAAACAATTACGAAAAAGTGAAATGAAATTTTATTATGAAGATATACTTTAAGATACCGGAAATTAAACGAAGACATTGCAGTTTCTTGCAAGCTTTATTAAGAGTCCTTTTGAGGCACCAGACAAAAGCTGGTCTTTTTTAAAAGTCTGCTTTTAAAGAATGTTTTCCATGAAATTTACTCAAATTTACATACTTTAAGAAAGAAGTAGAATAATGCTAAATAGCTAGCTCAAATTATGATCTTCAGTTAAAATGAAATTCTCGTTAGATCTTCTTACAACAATAACAGTATTTAATTCGACAAATTTCAAGGTCTATATGTGGCACGTCTTGATAAATTTTGATCCAATTAAATTAAATACGTACATCCATAATCAATATTGAACAATTCATTACTCAGAAAACAACAGTGAACTATGAAATGACTACTCGTGTATTTAAAATTTATTTTTCATTAAAATTTTTACTCTACTTTAATGAAACACTACTTTACAGTGAAATTTGAAACACTTTCAAAATGTATTTCATAAATAAATAGTTTTTATCAGAACGCGTGGAATGAAGAAACATGCGACTCAAGTTAGTTAAAATATATTAAATAATGTTATTATCTCCATTTATGTGTGTGTTTCTCCTAATAATAACATAAGTAAAAAAATTTTTAATGGCAACGTCAATCAAAGTAGCTTCATTTCACAATAGGAAAAAAATATGCCTGGCTCTACTATCATTATCATAACTATTTTTTTTAAGTATTGCAATGTCATTTAAGTTATCGCTTTATCGAAAAATATTTTTTATATTCAGCTATCTAAATATGTCATAATTTGTCTGTTCATTTTTTTGTATACTTAAATCATGTTTTTAAATGACATGCTGCTGGTTGTTTTCTTCGTTGATATTTTTGAATAATATTTGCTCTAATGTTTCGAAATTAAATGAGGTAACTGCCGACGTAAATACCCGAAGTTTACAAAATATTTTAACCAGCGAAACTTGTTGCTTAGCGATACTTTTATTTCGACGGATATTTTCTAGGGTGTAAGCGAATTTCTTTTTAATATATTGTTTTTGTTAATCCTTAAAGTTTAAAACTACGTCTAAAAATCGATTTTATTTTTTATTATGTATCTTGCTGTAAGTTAATTAAAAAGAACTAAAGAAAAACTAAAGAATTTTGATCTTTCTCCCTTAAATGAAAGATCAAATGTCTTTAGTTTTTGAATTATGCTTTTATTGTCCTCTCTCTTAAGAATATTTTAACATTTGTACTGAAAACTATTTACTGTATTTAGAGCTTAATACATGATTTTTGAATGATTTTCCTTCTGAAAACTTTTATTTATTAATAAAATAACAAATAGAAATTAAAAACTAATAAAGCTTCGAAAAACTGCATTGTTTATAGTTGAAAACTTTTTACTTAACATTTCGTATCTGAATTCATTAGCTATTGGCATTTCAAACATTCTAAATTTTACTTTTTGATCAAAAGATAAATATAAAGAAACATTTAAATTACCTAAAAAATTTTCAATCAATTGGATATCGCAAAAAAAGCTTCCTTAATGTAAAATTAAAAGAATCAAAGTTAGAAAACTTTATTTTCTTAACAGGACATTTAAATTACTTAAGAAATTCTCGACCATTTTGGTATCCTAAAAAGTATCTTTAAATTTAAAAGAAAATATTCAAAAGTAGAAAAAAATTATTTTGTTTTTTTTAAGGAATTTAAAACTAACTTGAAATAAAAATTTAAATTAACCCTGGAATTTTGAAAGATAAAAGAAAATAACAATTTAGTTAATACATTCAGGCATAACAGCTGCAGATTTGACATAATGAAGCAATCAATTGAAATTTTATTTAATATAATTCAACTTTTATTAAATTACAACAGTGAAATCTTCAAACAAATTGAAAATCTCAAAATAAATTCCTTATCTTTGAATGATGAAGAAATCAATAGTTCCAAGTTTCGCAGTTTATATTTAGAACTGGATTTCAGACATTCAATTATATTAAAAACTTCAGTTGCGATTTTAAAACGTGATGCATACCAGTTTCAACAGAAATAATGATAAACTATTTTTAACTCCTCTGAGGATGAAATTTAAAGTAATACGAGAAGAAATTCAATAAGAGAAAAAAGTTGCGCAAGAGATTTGGGTGTAATAGCTCGTCGAAATCTTTCATCTTCTGATAATTAGTATGTCGCGGAAAGTATGCTTCTCCTATCTTTAATTCAGTGAAATTGATTTTTAGATTTTCCTTGTCCAGCCTTAAAAGAACATGAGGAATAAAGATTTAAATCGTCAATATTTTATTAATATTTTTTTCGTATCAGAATAAATCCGATTTATAAATTATTTCTTACGTAAAGATAATTTTTAAAATATAAATGGATTTGATAAAGATTTTGCAAAAGTATTCTTTTATTGAAGTAACTAACTTATTATATATAATCATTTACAACTTTAAAAACGTTGAAAACCCTCGAAATAAATATTTAATTCAATAAATTTATAATTAGTATCTTCGCTGACCGATAGCTGAGTGGTTAACGTTCCTTACTCGTGGGTTCTGGGTTCGAATCCCGGCTCGGGCCTGGATGTTACTTTCTTTGTCCGTTCTCTCGGTGTTCCTCTGTCCTTTCTTCTGTGATGATGAATGAATGTGGCCCACCCTATAAAGGGGTTTGTGGTGGTATGGGGCGGACAACGCGACTCACTCCCGTAACATGGTTCACTGGTGCTCGCTGGGTAACAACAAATGAGTAGCAGTTTCTGGCCTTGTTGTGGCATAGAGTTCGTCACCCAAGTGCCTGCCATTGGAAAAAAATATATTTAGTTTTTCCAGAAAAACATTGAAGTTTTTATGTTAGAAGTATTTAAAATATTAATTTAAGTTAAACGTACTCCACACAAAATTAAACCATGTCATGATGCATAGAATATTCATTGAATAATACATTGCTGGAAATTACAATATCAGTACCCTGAAGGAAAGCTAATAAAATGATATTTACTGTGCATAATTAATATGGCATGAAGACAACATAATTAAATTTGAAAACAGTTTGGAATTTTGCTGGGATTGTGAGATTAGTAATAAGTTGCCGCTCTGGGCAGCTAACACAGTATTTACTCAGCTGGGCATGGTATCGAACTAGGATTAGATGACAGAAATGGACAAATCATTATATGGTTGTTTCATGTCTATGCCACACTTCATCACACGTTGTAGATTGTATCAAACACGGTAGAGTATGTCATACTTTATAGTGAAATGGAATAGTTCTCTTTGAACAGTATTTCACACCAATCACTTAGTGTAGGTTACTACTTCGGTCAGTATGGTATTTTGAAGTCAATGAAATATTCGCAGGAGATTTGAGAAAGTAGATTCATTCCCAATGAAGCTAGGAATAAGAAATTGTGAAAATTTGATTAATGTTGACAAAATAACACTCTTTCCAAAATAAATTGTTTTGTATGTGAATAGTATTTACATCTCTTTTATTCTGTGTAAATTTAATTGTTTTTTCTCTACGAGTATATATTTATATATATACAGATATATATATATATATATATATATATATATATATATATATATATATATATATATATATATATATATATATATATATAGTCGTCAATGTCAGTTATTGGGATATCAAGTGGAACATTTAACAGCTTCTGTTATTTTTTTAATCCAGTGTTTCTCAACCTTTTATTATACACGGCCCAATTTTCAATCATAATTTTCATCACGCCCCCTCCCCACTGCATACAATAAAATGTATACAATAATAATGTATTTTGAGTGTTTTGGCGCTAAACCTACACTACAACCTTAATTTTAACTTTACAAATTACCAAGAATACGGAAATTTATTGACATTTTGCAACACCGATCCTCAGCATTGAAAAAACAAGAATCCTATGCCTTTTAATTGCTCTTGCGTCCTGCCATGTCGGGCATTCTCACGGTTTCGTGAGAAATTTTGATTTGTCTGGTCAGCTTAAGTTAAGTTAAGTTAGGAGCGTGTTAAATTAAGTTAAGTTAAAGTTAAGTTATGAGCGTGCGCAGATGTCAATAAATGTTTTCTCATAAGGAGAAGGAGAAAGTTCTATGACGCCAATCTCAATTCCAGACAATCTCATTCGAGTCGATCCTTCTATCGCTATTGAATCTATTCTGAATATGTATGTTATATATATTTTCGTGTAATTGCAATTCACCGTATAAATATTCACGGCAGAAGACTTATGCAGAATCATGGATAAATTTTTAAGCGAGCATTAGACGATAGACAAGCATCAACAAGTACACAGACGAGCGTGGTTCTGAAAATAAAATCAAGAAAATGTTCTGAAGAATACTTAAATTTTGGGTTCACTACTACTGAAGTAAATGAAGAAGAAAGGCCCCTGTGTATCATTTGCTCAAAAATGTTGGCGGCAGACAGCGTGAAACCTAATAAACTTAAACGGCATTTGGAAACGCTTCATAGTGAGTACGTAAGCAAACCCAGAGAATTCTTCGAATTAAAATTAAAGTCATATGAAAAGCAAAAATCATTGTTTAAAAAAACTTTGTCTGTTAATGAAAAAGCGTTAATTGCCTCTTACAAAGTTTCATATAAAATAGCCAGGTGTAAAAAGCCTCACACCATTGGTGAAGAACTTATTTTGCCAGCCGCAATTGAGATTGTAGAAATTATGTTTCGAGATAATTTTGTAAAACAATTGCAGTCTATACCTCTTTCAAATGATACTGTTGCCCCTGGAATTGCTGATATAGCTGAAGATGTAGAGTGTCAGCTTTTGTCGAAGTTGCGTGACAAATTGTTTTCAATACAACTCGATGAGGTAACAGATAGTAATAAAGATGCTCATTTCATTGCCTATGTTAGATTTTGTGATGATTTGTGAGTAGTAGAAGAATTACTTTTCTGCAAACCAATAAACTCAAAGCAACAGCACTCGCATTATTTGCTATCTTAAATGATTTTATGAACGAGGCAAACAAAGAATGGAAAAATTGCGTCGGAATATGTACCGATGGTGCTCGCTCTATGTCCGGAAGATTCCAAAGTATTCAAGCACTTGTGAAACAAAAATCGCCACAGTGCGTCTGGACACATTGCATACATTGGACACATAGAGAAGCTTTCGCTTCCAAAGAAATAAGTCCTGGTTTGAATATTGTGTTAACTACGGTTGTAACCGTAGTAAATTATATAAAAATGAGACCCCTGAAATCAAGAATCTTTTCCACACTTTGTAAAGACATGGGTGCATTACATTCAGCGTTACTATTTTATTGCGAGGCAAGATGGTTATCACGAGGGAAATTTTTGCAACGTGTTTATGAATTAAAAGAAGAAATTGCCGTTTTCCTAGAAGAGGAAAACAGACCGGAAGCTGAGAATTTTCGCGATAGTTTATTTGTGATGAAATTGAGCTACATGTGTGGTCGACACATTCGAGAAATTAAATTACTTGAATCTTCAAGTGTAAGGAGCAAATACACATATATTGGATACGAGTTATAAAGTTAATGCTTTTTGTAGGAAATTGGAATTGTGTGTGGAGCAGAAATTTAAACAAGAAAACTTAACAATGTTTCCAAACTTGAATGAATTTTTGTTTTGAAAACTTACAAGACTGAAAAACAACATGTAAAAGTTGTTTTTGTAACCATTGAAAATCATTTAGCAATGCTAGCAAAGAATTTGAAAAAGTACTTTCTTGCTGACGACAAACTGATGTCAAGTTACAAGTGGGTGAGAGATCCACTCCCGAAGGACTCTCAATTGAAGAGGAAGAAACTTTCATAGACTTCATGGCAAGCAGCGAAACCAAAAGACAATTGAGTATTAAATCACTCTGAATTTTGGGCAGGAGTGGATGATGAGTTTTCTGCATTAAAAACAAGGGTATTTCACATTCTATTACCATTTTTAACATCTTACCTTTGTGAAACTGGATTTTCTGCGGTGGCTTCTTTGAAAACAAAATATAGATCTCAGCTAAATATAGAAAAAGATCTGAGAGTGTCTGTTTCTAATATTAAACCCTCCTTCGAAAAACTTTGCTCTGAAAGACAGGCCCAAGGAAGTCACTTATAATTATTAAATTTGCTTTTAATTTAGTAAATTGTTTTAATTTAATAAGTTAATTATTAAATATGTCGAAATGTATTTTGTTTTGTGTGTGTGTGTGTGTTCTTTCCTTTCAGAGTCACTCAATCAATTTTTTTAAATAACATTTTCTCTTGGATATGCTCACACCCCCCTAGGGTTCGCGCCCCACAGGTTGAGAATCACTGTTTTAATCCATTCTAGTGTTTAGAAATGATTCACTGCCTCTCAAACAAATCATATTTATTCTAGAGAGATAGATTGAGAGAATTCAGTTTTCTTGAGATAACCCATCGAACCATGAATTCCAATAAATGATACAAGCAGTTGAGATACTTATAAATCCCACTTTCGAAAAGTGTGTTTTTGTCAGCGTAATTGTGTTGAAAGAACAGTTGCGTTTTACAAATAAGTCTATGAAATAAAAAGCATCTATTAAATTTTTATATTTCGGCACTTATATAATTTTCTTACGTCTGACCTTACAAATTATTTTATTCTAGGTTTTGTTTTTCTTGTAATGTTCAAATTATAAAAATTAATTTTTGTTAGTTATAAATTGAAATATATTTTCTTAGCTTCCTAATGGCAATGTGGTCTTTTAATTATTTCAATGTTTGTTAAGTATGAACAAAAAAACTATTGAAAAATGGCAAGTTCAATCATAAATTATTCCGGTAGACTGATATCAGGTTAGCGTTCATAAATTCGAAGCAGTAGGTCTTGGGTTCGAATCATGGTTCGAACATGTATGTTCCTTTTTCTCTCTATGTGTGCCAAGCTGGTACCCGAATGGTTAGCGATCTTGCCTTCGGTTCAACTGTTCGTGGGTTCGAATCCCACCTTGGGCATGGATGTTTGTAGTGCTTCGGAATCCACTTTAAACCGTAGATCCTGGTCTAATTAGCCCTTGTGTGCAAAAAATGACCGTTGAGCGACAAGCAAACCAACTATCTCTCTTTGTGTTTGCCTTTCTTTATCCCTTCACTTTTGGGGAGAAGATGCACACTCACTGGTTGCCCTTCTGTATGAGATGCCATCAATATCACCGATTATAGCGCTGAATAGGTATATCCTAGAGGATGAGCTGGTCATTAGAAAATAAATAATAAATTAATCCTGAATGCAAACAAAAAGGATTTAAAAAATTTTTTCAGTTTCTTCATATGATTAATTTATAATTTGGATAATATGTGTGATAAATATAAATATAAAATAAAAGTAACATTTATTATTTTAAATTAAATAAAATAATTCATAATTTCTTTTATCTTGGTGAAGGATCAAAACATTAAAGGTGAATTTCTAAATTAATGTATGTGATCAGATTCAGCTCAAAAATTTTATAAAAAAATTACTTTAAAATTATTTAAAATATGATTCCTTTTGTAAAATACAAACGTTTCGAATAATCATCCGTTTATATCTTGCAATTTCAGACAAGACTTTAGTATTGTTCTGAAGTTCATTAGTTAGAATAACAACATAAATACATTAATATAGTATTATAATTCTTGACTAATCAAGGACACATCTCAATAGAATAATTGATAGTTGAGCTTAGTTAGGTTAGGATGGATCCAAAAGAAATTAGTATTACGACCAAAGGTCTATTCTACTATATCGTAAAAAGAAAGTTCTTATTTGAAGAGAATAGTATTTGAAGCAAAATTCAGCTGACGTTTAACAGGAATATCCTGCAGCATCCAAGGTTTAATTGAATGCTGGATTAGGTCAAATCTTAGGACTGGAAAAGTTTCACATATATACACGTAGAATGTATGATGAAGTTTCCTCCATATATTGACAATCTTTGCAAGTGGGATCTTCCAATGTTCCCATTAGGTAAAGATGTCTTTTAATGTGGCAGTGTCCTGTAAAAAGTCCCCATACTTTACTTAAACAGCTTCTACTGAGCTTTAATAACTCTTTTTGCCTTTTACTAAGACATGTCTATTTAATAGATTTGCTTGTCTTTGATCACTGGCATTATACCTGATCAAAAATTGTTGTTTCCTAAAGAGATTAAATACACTCTCTCTCATCAGTTCTTTTGAAATATCTAGCACTCGTTTGGAACCAAAAACTCTGTTTTTGATTCAACCAGCTCATCAAATGACTTATTGCCAAGAACACCAGAGGGTCTACACACCCACATTAAAGTAAAGGCATTGTTGGCCAATTTGCATAGAGTAAGGTACTTTCCCAGACAAGAACAAAAGTAAAAGCAGACTTCTGTTAAACCAGTAATGTAGCTTGACCGTCTGAAGAAATAATTATTCTTTTGCGAAAATAGCTTCTGTCCAAGCATATTCTACTGCACATAGATGGGAGAGATTTCTGTTTGAAATACAGTAACCTGTTTTCCCAAATTGAATGATAACTCTGTACCATCAGCTGGACAGCAAATACCAGCCCCAGTGCTAGAATTCCTTTTTGAGCCAATAATGTATCAATGAGTACAATTTTCACTGATGACAAAATGTTGTAGCAGTCTTCTCGTAAGGGAAATTTGATTGCATAATGCTTGTCAAAAGCCTATATGACAATTTTGTAATCAGTAGGCATGCTTATATAAGGATAACTAATTGCGTCTGCATCAAAGATTCCCCGAGACAAAAATTTGAAGTAATCCCTCCACTGACCTTTATTTTTTTTATCCTTTTCATGTAAATTATAGCTTTCACTTCAATACACATATAAAGAAGGTACATAATAAAAATTATTAAGGCAATTATTCCTCAAATCTGAAATTTATGAATAAAATTTTGTTTCAGGTTTTGTGATAGAAAGTATAAATGGTTTTTATTGTGACAAATATCATATTTAGAAATTTGAAACAGTAGTAGTTCATTATATAAAACTAAACTAAATATTTGCAACTTTTGAAATACATTTCTTATATCAAAATATCAAAACTTCATAAATTATGAGAATTTTAATGGAGAGATTATAGTCTTATTTGAGGTACTATAAAAGAAATATTTATTTTTTATTGCAATATTAATATGTTATAATAATAATAACATAAACGTCATGATTTAGATTTAACATTAATTATCACATTAAAGGCAATGATTTCTAACTAAATTTACCTTTTACAAAGACTCATTGACATATTTTGTAAGTGAAACATAATGATGCAGGTATATATTCATAGACTAAGGGAAAATAATCTTATGGATAAACAATAGGAAATATTGTGTTATTTTAAATTTCAAAAGCATACTCATCTTTTCACCACAGCTTTTCTTAATTTTAAAAGAAAATTTTTAATTATATATCTCAATTTTTCGAAATTAGAAGTTACGAGCATCCTGTTTAAATTAATAACGATTTTTGATCAATAAAATTATAAAGTCAAATTATTTAGTTTATTAAATAATATCTTGATTGGACTAGATTTACCGAGTAATAGTTTGATTGAACACTTAGAGCGGCGGCTAAAATATACAGATAAAATAAATTAACATCATTGTAAAATTTTAAAAATATTGCAGATTGTAATTATTGCGTATTTTATCACCATTTCACTGAATATTTACAAAATTTCTTCCTTTAGTTAATAATATTTTATTAATAACCATGGATGAAGCTCACTGGCTTTTTTGGGCAGCGATTTCTAGAAAGAGAAGAATGCCTCCTGCTTCAGGGGGAAAAACTGCTGTTCGGAAAATAGCGATATTTACAAATTTTAAAGCTATTTACTTTTTATTTAACTTTATTCGAAACCATGTTTTACACCAAGAAACCAGGTCTTACGTGTGGATCAGCTGAACTGATCTATTAAAGAGGCTTTCGAATGAGGAACACTTAAAAATTCCTTGTGCTACAAAGTTATTAAATATGGAAGTCGTGAATTCTATCATCTCCACTCTAATGCATTTCCAATCGATGGCATTGTAGGAAAATGGAAAACATGCTTACCGCAGTGAGTAAAAACAAAAACCTTTTCAAAATAAAGAAAAATGTAATAAATGTTACTTCTCGAAATCAAATTTTACTGGGGGAATATACTAATACCAAATGTACTTTTTTCACTATCCGAGCGTTTATGGATAGATGATAATTTTAGGCAGGGGAGGAAGAACCACATGCCTATATTTTTTAAACGAATACAATTCAGGAATAGTGATCATCGTGATGTAGACTTGAATTTATTGTAAGCAAATTTACAATAAATTCAAGTCAGTGTTTAATACGACCTAAATTGATTACGAATGCTATAATCAAATTTTGAAATGAAACATAGTTTTTGTTTTTAAGCTCTCAAGAAACGAATATCCTTATATAAGCTGCATTTCAGTCCACGCAGCTTCTCTCAATTCAACCCAGGTCAAACATACAGTGGACAAATGGAAGAATTTTATTTGTATTCATGTTTGTGTCAAAGTCGCATAGGACGATACAAAATTTCTTTAATAGGCCATGGTGTTCTGGTTAATTAGGGCGTCGTTCTTATTATCGGAATGGAATAAGTGCGAATCTCTGCTTAATCGAAGATCCCTCGTGCAGGCTAAAGACAGATCTTATTGGGGCACGTTAAAACTGGGCGTGGTTGCAATGTCCTCCAAGTGAAATGATACTTCTGGTGGTTTCAGGCCAAGTATTGGCGTTCTTCTGCTTGGCCTCTGCTTTGAAATCACGAAGAATTTATCCGGCTGCTCAGGGTTAGATTCAGGGAAGCATGCTGGTGCAACAACAGAATTTCTTTATATTGTTATAAGACGATATATGATTAATGTATCCTCACTTTTACACATCATTACGCTTTTATATTTAAAATTATCCACCTAGGCATCAAAAATTAACTTAGTGGGCTTGCTTTACGTTTATATGGTTATTTTTGCATTCAAGGGTCATCCGACAAGAATCTCAGTTTAAAGAGGGATTCCAAATCATTCTGACCACCAGGAAGAAGATGGAAATGGAACCTACGAGCTGTTGATCTGAAGTTGAACGAACTGTTAATGTGAGTGAGCTAACCATTCACCTACCAGACTGGCTAACTTAGATATAAATACATAGTGTACTTCTATCTTTTTTTAAAGTTTTTGAAAAAACTCTATCTTTATTTTTTGGTATATGATTATGGATTATGGGATTTTGATATATGATTTATGGGGTATAAAACCAGAGATAATAAACAATTGTTACGAGAAATGTAAATTTCACAAATTCCTAAATATCAGGTCATATAAAACTTATCTTAGAGAATACAACAGAAGCTCATTTCAAGTGAATTAAGCTTTGATAATGGATACCATTATCATGAAGATAATTAGTAAAAAAGTTTTCCAATTAAGTAATTGATCTTTATTTCATCATAAAATATTGATTTTAAATATAATGTCCACATCTGTGTGATATGTTATAACTTTCTAGATGTTAAACGTGATAATATGGAAACATTGATAAAATTGCTTACAATTTATTTACATTTCTAAAATGTTTCGAAATGGATATATTTCTATTACGTAATTAGAAAAATTTATTTATTTATTATTGTACTGATTTTAAGTCTGATATTTTATCTCTTACTTGACGAATTTTTAAATGTTGTGCGTGAAGATAGTGGAAGATTAGATCAATAATACTATTTACATTATTTAAATACAGGGTGATCCAAAAGTCAGGACGAACTTTAAAAATGAATAATTCGAAAACGAATCACGATACAAAGATGCGGTTTGCACCAAACGGATAGAAAAGAAACCGGGTTTTGTGTGGCAATGAAAAAAAAATTAGTTCTGTTGGCGAACAACAGATGGCGCTGTCGGAGTTCTGATGTAGGATTATGCAATGCAACAAACGATATAAAAAGAAGCAACTACTGCAGGTAATGGTAGTCGAAGCTGGTATTCATCAAAATGCTGTCCATAGTTGAGAAAGCCCTCTTAGTTAAACTGTTTTATAAGAATTCGGAAAGTGCCATTGCGAGCATATCGCTATATGAAGGGTATGCGAGATAGCAAAGGACCAATAACGTCTTCTGCATTTAACAAAATTGTGAAAAATTTGAAGCTACAGGTTCTTTAGCGTCACGTAAAAGAAGTGGATGTCCCTCAACTGCAGCTGCTGTTGCCACGACAGTGGAGCAGACGGTGCAAGCCATGTCGGCGGTTTCTGCACATGGGGAATGCAGTGCTTGAGAAGCTTCGAGGCAGACAGGAGTGTCGTATGGAAGTGTCTGGACAGCGCTGCGAGTAACTTTGCAACGGTATCCCTACAAGTTGCAACATAACCAAGAACTGAAACCTCCTGACTTCGACTCTCGCCGACATTTTGCGAATTTGGTCTTCAATAAGATGGAAGAGCAGCACGACTGGCTTCACACTGTGCTTTGGACAGATGAAGCACATTTCACACTCTCTGGCGCTGTTAACAACCACAATTGTCGAGTGTGGACCACAGAAAATCCACATGCATTTGTTGATGTACCCATGCAACAGCCTAAAGTGACAGTCTGGTGTGGCTTCACTGCTGATTTCATAATTGGTCCATTTTTTTCGAGGAAGTCACACAGACAGGTTTCCAAACAGTTTCTGTCACCGGTAAGCGATATCTAGCACTGTTACAGAACAGCATTATTACTGAACTGCAAGCCCGACAGGCACTCCAAACAGTCACCTTTATGCAAGATGGAGCACCACCTCATATTGCTCTGCCTGTGCAACGCCTGCTACGCTCAACATTTGGGGAAGATCGTATTATCAGTCGCTACTTTAATCACGCATGGCCTCCAAGTTCTCCCGATCTCACACCCTGTGACTTTTGGCTGTGGGGCTTCTTGAAGTCAAAAGTGTACAGCGACCAACCGGCATCACTAGCGGCACTGAAAGATGCCCTCCGCCAAAATGTGTCTGCCATAACGCAAGAAATGCTACTAAATGTTGTGAATGGTGTAGGGACTCGTCTCACAGCTTTACTTCTGAATGATGGACAGCACATTGAACATATACTGTAGTAAGTACTAATTAACTGTAATTAATCTGACTTCATTAATCATTGTTTCATTTGTAAATCATCTCTTGTTGCAATAAAACACTATAGCGCCATCTGTTGGTCGCCAACAGAACTATTTTTTTTTCATTGCCACACAAAACCCGGTTTATTTTCCATTCGTTTGGTGCAAGCCGCATCTTTGTATCGTGATTCGTTTTCGAATTATTCATTTTTAAAGTTCGTCCTGACTTTTGGATCACCCGGTACATTGTTTACAGATGAACTAAATTTCCAAATATGTATATAAATACATTTATGAAAATAATATTTATAAAAAAGTTTAAATATTGAGTTTCATTGTTTTTCTTTAGGTTAGTTTACAGCAAAAAATGTTTTTATTACAGACATAAGTCACTGATAATTATTCACTACAGGAAGACAGAGACCAATATAATATACCAATAATTTTAATCATTTTTATCATTCTGAAATTTATCTTTAGGCACTTATTATTTAACCACTTAAAATTTTTGTAAAATAAAACGTACTATAAATTCTTCTATTCCTTTCAGTTTTCTTTTTAATTACTTTTTTAAAAACGTTATCATCATTTTAACAAATGTGTAATTGTTATCTTGCATTTCCCAGCAATATTATATGTTCAAATCCAGTCTGGAGCGTATGAATTAATGTAAATTTAATACTCAGTTTTTTATATTACCATAATTTGAGGGTTTTACGTTTTTTTTTAACAGTATATTGATTTTTAGGGTTATTAAAAAAAGCTAAGAACACGTTCTTTGAACAACTTAAGATTTTTATATTAAGTTTAAATTTATAGGTGCTAACTATATATCAGACATTTTCTATAAAATTGATAAATTGATGTTTTGATTTTACACGCAAATGTTTTATATTTTTTGTTCTATTACGTGCAAATGTATACTAGCCTGAAATAGAGTATATGAAGAAGGAAAACAATATTATATTTATCAACAGTTGTTAGTCAAAATATTGATTCACAGCATAACATCAAATCTTTAAAAGATAAAAAATGTGTAAGTAAACTCTACAAAAATAAAAAAGCACGATAAATTGCTTATATATGAAAATAAAATTATGTATACATAAACAAATATTAATTTCCCTTAAATCTGCATTTTTAAATTGAAATATTGTTCTTTTAATTCTGTAGAAAGCAGTTATTTTAAAATAATGAAAGGAATTATTTTTTATTTTATTTCCTTAGAAAAGAATCCATACATTCTATATTTGAAATCTGTACCATGTATTAACATACATTTTATTAAATTTCAATTTCCGTTTATATATATATATATATATATATATATATATATATATATATATATATATATATATATATATATATATATATATATATATATATATATATATATATTGTGTTATTACTAAAATTTGTGAAGTTATCTTATAATCAATGAATCAATATATAAAAATGGATTTTTGAATAAAATCTATTTTCTGTTATAAATTGTAATCTCACAACACTAAAGATATTAAACTGAAAAAAATTTAAAAAAAACTAGAACCAAATATTCATAAAAGTCATTTAAAAATTGAAGTACGATATTCTACAAGCTTAATTAGTTAAAGTTCAAAGGAAGATTTAAAATCTTTGCACATTTCAATGTAAATAACTGCTGCATGATATCGCAAGTAGTTTGGAATATGTATGTTTGTTAATATATGGTAAAGCATCTCAATTGACACACCACCATGTGATAATTAAACATTTGCCAACCTGCTTTGTTATTCATAGCAAATCGCACGTGTTTTAATTCGGCATTTGAAATATAGTTTATCTTTTCCTATCTATAATTCTGTATTACGTGTTTTTAAAAAGCACAAAAAACACGCTTTTTTTTACATAATGGGAATGCAAGATGATTTGCGAAATTTCCTGCTGCATTGAAATCGATGTATTCTTCGATAAAAAACAGTTATTTATTGTATTAGACTAATTTTTTTAAATAATTTTGAAGGCAAAAAAAGTCTTTCTCCGCAACGTTTTGACCATTATACCTTCATATCGCATGCGCGATTCTCGAATAATTAGTTTGTTCTTCGAAAATATGATAGCTTAAAATTAAGCCATTTTAGGTTGGTAGGAAAACATCGACAACATTTCCCTCCCATTTAGATCCAGTTACTGATCTTGGCTGTTGAACCCGAGATTTATGACCTTGATATTCTCAGACCGGATGCGATTTCGACCTGAGAGTCCTTCATGAGAACTGCATTATGTTCAGCATACTGGACGCCATTAAAATAGGTGTCATATCTCCTTTCTTTTAGACTAGCTTGCTGAGAAGGGAATTAAACTTTTGATAAATAAAATGGGGAGGAAATATAACTCACAAAGAAAATGACTGGCATCCGTGAAAAAAAGAACAAAAGAAATAAGAAACATGCAAATTTAAAGAGAATACAACTGAAATAAATAAGAAAATATGAGTTTAAAAATGTTTTAAAATTTGAAATGCGTTAGTTGCTTATTACATGTTTTCATCAAGTTTATTGGTAAAAAATGCTTAGCAGAATGTATTATTTACTTTTATATAATTCTAAAACTAACTTTAATCATTGGGTTCTTTTTTAGTCATTGCATATTATCGAATTATTCACATATGAAAGCCAGGAAAGATTTATTTGAAACATATTTTTTTAATTGAAAAATTTTGTAAAATTTAACGTGATAGTATTTTATAACAAAATGTTAAATTAATATAAACGATTTATTGATTGCAGAATTATAGAAATAAGTTATGAAGGTGTAAAACCTTTAATTTAGTGTAGTTTTATTTCATAAAAAATAATAAAAAACTGAGAACATGATTCAAAATTTACCTTGTGTGTCTTGTAATTTTTACTCCAAGAAACCAATGATAATGTAACCTTCATTGAACATGAAGATTGTTCTATTAACCTTGATAAAATATTTAAAAGGATGTTTTTATATGAAAGTAAAAGGAGTACCATTTCGTCATTAAAATTAAATTGAGTAAAAACTATTGCCAAGAATCAATGGAAAATCTAAAAACAGTTTCAAGTTACATAAACAATAATAAATTAAAAATCTACTATTACAGGTTTGTGAATTACACAACTAAAGTTAATGCGTAGCTTCCTTCAATATAGTATTGTTTATTCTATTTTAAACATTTGCTTTTGCTTATAGTTGAATATGCAACGTGATGAAACTTAACTTATAAGAGCATAAGCTCACCGAATTTAGCCTTAATCGCAAAGTCATCTTAATTTTAATTTACATATATTTCTTACTCTAGGTGTTAAAATTCTTAAATTTATTGTAGAAAGAAAAGCACCTAGACACACGTACAAATCTTTGCATTGATAGATAATAATGTGAACTCAGTTTAGGGAAAGACTAATGTAACATGTCTGATAAATACTTTAAAAAAATACTGAATATCCCTTTTAATATGTAATTATGTAGAAGGCGAGCTGAAACACATGGTGATATACCTTGGATTCACCTTGAACTGAAATATTTTTAGATACACATTTAAACATTCTACTTTTTTAGGAATGTATTTCTTGAGAATCTAATTAATTAGTTTAAATATTATTATAGTATGTATTAGTTTTGCTATTTCTTTTTTAAAATTTTAAGTTGTTATTATTGTTTTGATTAAGTTTGTTTGGTTTTCAGTATAGTTGCTAAGCATTACTTTTTTTGAAGAATCTAATAATTTCTAATCTAAGTTTTTAACATACAAAAATGTGAAAACGTTAGAAATAAAATGATATATAAAAGCAAGATAAGAATCTTTTGTACATGCATCGAAATATATTTTTCAATAAAAATAAATTGTATTTTAAAGAGAATTTTTTATATTTATTAGTTTGCTTTTTACTTAATTCAAAACATTAGTAGCAGAAAATATGTCTAATAGAAAGTACAATCTAGAAAAAAAAATAATGTTCCTCATGCAAAACTATATAATTTGAAGCTAAAACATCAAAATAATAAAACTGTTGCTTTTTATAATTTAAAAGGAG
The DNA here is from genome assembly GCA_037975125.1 of Latrodectus hesperus. Classification (NCBI taxonomy): domain Eukaryota; kingdom Metazoa; phylum Arthropoda; class Arachnida; order Araneae; family Theridiidae; genus Latrodectus; species Latrodectus hesperus. The sequence continues at coordinate 51,372,516 of CM075854.1, read as the reverse complement.
AAATCGGAATATTTTTTGCTTATTTTAAGCAAATTTATGTATTAGTATATACAAATAACACGAGAAAATGCGGTAGAATCCAATTATGCAATAACTCATTATAAAGTGTATTGATGTAACTTCATTAAAATCTATTTTGAAGTAAAATGACACGTAATAGCAGTTAGAAGTAATAATGAATTATTAAACTCTATAAGGCAATTATTTTGTGTTGTTCTTAATAACAGATTGGATGAAATATAACTTTTTGAAATCAAAAAATATATTAGATAATCAAAAAAAATATAAAGGCGACATAATGAAAATCAATAAATTATTGAAGATACGATTTAAAACTTGTTCTTCTCTGCTAGGAAGCATAATATGCTGTATGTAAGAAGTATGTACTATGTCCACTGCATGTATTGATCGTCATCTGCTTGGATTTGCGCAATTTTAAGCCGTGGTTTTGATTGATTATGTTGAGAGTGGAATACTAACTAGCATAGTTTTCAGTCTTTTTCAAATTACAGCTTGATAATGTTGGTGATTTGAATCGTTTCAAATTAGCATTTAATGCAGATTCTGTGAAATTGTACCCTTATTAATGCTAATATTATTTTCGGTGAAAATTTGGTGTTATTAAATGTGATGAAATATTATGAAAAAAATTTGCGACTTCGTACACAATTTGATAATGGTATAAGAGCTTCGAGAGTTCTTTTAATATAAAAACTTAAGAACGGGGGTATGATTGATGACTGCGTATTTAATCTAAGTATTTGAATAAATATTTTAAGTAAACTTTGTTGGAAATATTTGCTGCGTATGAAGTTAGATTATTGCGGCACTTCTTGATCCCTGAAATCATTTCCTTTTCTTTAGCTTAATTCACCTTAGTTAATTGATTTTATTCCATGACAAATTTCTCTGTTTATTTTGAATAGTGTAAAATAGCGGTGAATTTTGCAATTGATTTCATAACGAAAATAATATCGTGAGACGGTTTGCTCAAATAATTTTAAATGGACTTTCATGCCCTAACGAACATTTAACTTCTTACACAGGATAAAATTTCAACTTGAATGACTAAGTTTTTTTTTTTTTTTTTTTTTTTTTACTGTTATAATGCAACTATGTATTTGAAATAATGTTTCTAGTTTTCTTTTTATTCCTGAACCCTGTGTAGTAATTAAATATTATTTTGATTGACATTTGAGTGGATAAATTCATCTTAATGGTTTCTATGTAAAAATCTTTTCATCGATTAAGAGAATAAATTGAAGCATTGTGCATCGAAAATTCAGATTTTCTTGAGCTGATATAATTATAATCCATAAGAGTTGAGTACAATAATTGAAAGTTTTGTTTTTATAAGGCTTCATAGACTGTGGCACGATGTTAAAATTGATTGTAAGCTGTCATTGTATTCGAAGTTTTAAATGCTTAGTATGAGGAAGTTGCATGATATGAAATTTAATTGAGAATTTTAGTATTTCCATAGATGTCAAGGATGATCAATCATAGGTATTTATTTTACCTAAGATTGTTCAGTAAGCAGTTTTATTAACTTTAGTTTTCGTTCCACATAGTATTATGTGTAATCTTACTATATGTAGAATTTCTTTTCCAAAGGGTAAATTTTCATTTTAAGATTCCAAATGTCTTAGAAAGAAAATTTGTTATTTGTTAATAGGCCTCAATATTTGATTATTCTTGTATGCTTGAGTGCTTTACCTTTAAAAGTAATTTTTGTGTTTGATTTTGGAATTTGAGTGACTTTTCAATATTCATTATTTGTGATTTCAGAAATGATATAATCTTTAAAACTGTACGTAATGAATAATGAATTGTTGTAATAGAACCCTCCCCTATATCTAGCCAGCGTTCAGCTCTACCTGAATGGTTAGAGAGTAATTTAGCAGTTAATTTAGAAATTCTTTCCTCTTTTGTTTTTTACCATCAATTACCTTTGTGTCATCAAGGAAAATGTAGGGCTAAATTTCTGATTAACATTTACAGCTTGATGCAAAGGAAAGCTATTATTGCTAGATAAAAGCCTCAATGTCTTCAACTAACCGATTTAATATTTAAATCTTTTTATTTTCTTTTACTTAAATATTTCATTATTCAAATTTAAATATGCTTAACTAAATTATATTAATAGAATTATATTATGGGTAAATTTAATTTAATAAATAACACTCATTTCTGGTACAGTTAAAAGTTCTAGAATTATTATACAAGATTATGAAACACTCTAATTTAAGAATTTTATTACGTCGTCAAAACTGTTTATTTTGCCACATGTTAAAACTTTCTTTGAAGGAGCACCTATAAAAAGACTAGTCTTCTGAAATGCTTAATATAGCTGTTATCTCTTGGACAGCCGACCAACTTGTCTAGTGGTCGGCATGCCTGATTACGGATAAGGAGGTCTTGGGTTCGAATCCCGGTTCGGGCATGGATGTTCTTTCTCTCTCTATCTATCCTGTCTTTGTCTTTACTTTGTATGAAAGAAGTGTGAATCGTCGCCTACCCTATAAACGGGTCCCTATGGCATGTGTGTACTGAGGAAGTCGGACTCTACACCAAAATATGGTTCATTTGGAAAAGAGGAGCAGCGCACCCCATATTGCAAACCTAGCTGGCACACGACACTGAATGAATGAATCTCTTAGACAGAGAGAGATTACATATATTCACATAAATAACTTATTTTTAGATTCTATATTTTAAAAATAATAATATAAAACAATTGAAAATTAATGTCTTTAAAATTTACTTCAAAAGGCATTATTATGTTTACTGCTTTGATTAATTATTTTAGCAAATTTTGTGAATGATTTGTAATGTCTTCACAAAATTATAATTTTTAAATAAGATTGCATAAGGTACATTTAATTAGCAAAAGAAGTTGCAATTAAATACTTAATAAATATTTATGTGTGGGGTTTCATTTAACGCATTCCTAAAAACGTCATATAAATTTAATAATTTAATAAAGTTAAGAAGAGGTATCATTTATTTATACATGGTAAGAAACAATTAAAGTGTAGAAAATGATCTTGAATTGTTTCTCATTTTAATTTATTTTATACTGCTCTTTAGAAAGTAGAAAAAATATTATTATCATATATTTAACAATAATTGCATTTGCTAAATGATTTGTCTCATAGATATATCATTTTTTGGTCACAAAAGTCTTTTTTCTAACTTTAAAGTGTTGCAAAATAGATTTTTGTTTTGATCATGAAAATGTTTTTCACATAAAATTAATCTTCAGTGAAATAATTTAAATAGCATTTTTTAAATGAAATTGGAACCACGTTGATGCTTAATAACCGAGGAAATAAAATTTATTTGTAATTTTTCGTAATATCTTTCATAAAAGATAGTAGAATTTTCTTTTTACGATGTTTTACTTCTACTACATAAGTGCATCACCAATACAAAAATTTTCCTGTCTAAAGTGAAATTTAAATTATTTTTTCCAAAATTTATCCGCACAATTATTTTCATTAATATTTGTTTTACGATAAAGTTATTTAATAGTTTAAAAAAATGTTATATATGATCTTTATTGTTTCATAAAATATATACATTGAAATAATATTATACTCTCCTATCTCACCAAGTCTATCTCACCAAAACAAGATTCTAATTATTTCGTCACATATATAATCTTTGCGTAATTATTAGTTTTGTATAATGTATATAGCACAAAATTATCAACTTAAATTAGGAGTAAAATGTTGAAACAGAAATTGTTCTCAAAATTTATTTCTTGTAATTTTGGAGTTATATTCATTGTTTCATTAAAACTTTAAAGTGTTCACATATTATTAAAGTCAAAAATTGATCTGACAGTAATTTTTAGGCATTTTTGATACTCGAGATTGTTACAGAAAAGCGAAATGATAAAAGGTGAATAAACAGACAAGACAATTTTTTAATGTATTGAAGAATATAGTACTTATATACTTTTCTTGTTTATAGTTTGAATGAATTTAATGCATTTTTAATTCCTCTTCTTTTTATACTAGAATTAAATGAAATAAAAAGATTTTATATTTATAAAAACAATTCTTTCACCGTGTAAGAGGTTTTTCATATTCTGAATATATAGAAATATATAATGAATTATTAAACTAAAAATTATATAATTTACAAGGAAATGTGTGAAATATTTGTGATAGAAAAATAGTGTTATAATTACATTTTTCAGAAAAATATAGTATGTATCATAAATTTCACTAAACTTTTGCCGTATACTTTATTTTTAAGGATTAGCAAGTATTATTTAAGATATCAAAGACTATATAAATTAGTTATTTTAATTTCTGCCGCTGTACAGAGGGGGTTTCAATCAAGGTACACGTCATTATCTAAACTTCAATTATTTGATAGAGACAGATGCAATCATAAGGGAGGAGACTGTATGTCATTCATTGTTGCGTGACAAACTGTACAGGGAAATCAAGGTCAGAAGTCCAACAGACGACAGCCGCCAAAAAAAAGATTTTCTATCAATTTTTGTTTTGCGCTCAGGTGTCCAGAATAGAAGCCTAATCAGTAATTATTAATTCATGACCAAAGTTCCGTTCAGGAAATATGAATTTTTTGCTCTCTTGTAATTTCTGTTGCAATTTTGATGGCAACTTGTTTCAGTGTGATTTGCGGAAGAATGTTAAAACGTTTTATAAGCTGTCTAGATTTGTCGAAAGTACTTATAAGATTTTACTTTTCCAAGTCTCCTAAAAATTTTGTTTCCAAATAAACAAATGTTGTTGATTTTTTTATATTATATTTTAGTAGATTAAATATTAAGCAAATGAATGCCTAATTTTTTAAAATTATTTTCATTGCTTTTAGATAGATTCTTACAAGCTTCTTAAAATGTTACATGAAATAAGAAGTTAGAAGCATTAACAATATCAAGAGAAACAAAGATTAACATACATACAACAGGATTGAAAGTTTTGTTTTTAATTTCTACACTTGTGTCCATTTTTTGAAAGTGTTGAAATGTGAAATCTGATGAAAATTGAAGAATATAATTACAGAAAAAATTAATTCATTATACATTTTATATGATATAAAATTATTGTAAAAATAATAGTATTCATTTATATAGACAGATTGTGTATTATAACATAGATAAAATGTACTGTACTCATTCAAAACTTTTACTTTAAAAAATTTTTATGACGATGTTTTGAATTTTTTTACAGAATTTAATGTTAATTATTTAAGATTTAGCTACAATGTATAGAATTTCAAGAACTATAAATAAGGATACTTCGAAAAAAATTAAGTTATAATATATATATATATATGTATATATATATATATATATATATATATATATATATATATATATATATATATATATATATATATATATATATATATATATATATATATATATATATATATATATATATATACAATAGTTATAATATTTAAATCATTATTTATCAATAGATTTATTCATAATATTAATATTTTGGTATGATTTCAACTATATCTAATGATTTTATTAAAAATCTCACAATTTTGGTTTTGATTTGGCTTGTTGAATTACCTTTAAAACTGGATTCTTATTTTAACCTCAATTTTGTATCATAACTGTACTGCAGGAGTTAAACTTTTGCGTTCAATCATTAGAATACCACATTAATTTTTTCTGAGAAACACGTACTATGAATTTGCTTCCCAAAATAGTTTATTAGTTAAAAATTTTATTTTAAGAGGTTTTTAAAAAAATATTCTGATATTTGCATGTAAAATGTATCAGAGACCACAAGAAAATCTGGTTAATGTTTACTGTTATTTCAGAGGTAGAAAACAGCAGTCTCAAAAGGACATTATTCCTTCTAAAATCACGTAAATTAAGAAATTTATCCTCTTAGATGTGCAACGTTTGAAGGCGCTATATTCATGGCATGAAGATATGGAATGGTAGTAAAATTAAATTCTCTCAAAAATTTAAATGAGGCTCTGAATCAAAATCTAAAGTGAAGAATGTGTTATCATTTTATATATCCACTGTTCTAGAATTTTCTTTAATATATGAACAGAATAAAATTATTAAATAAATCACTTGAGTCTGCCGGAGAATATTTTATTAAGAATCAATGAGATAATAAGTCAGTCAAATTTCAGAAATGTTTGCGAATGTAAATACAACTCTAGAAGAAAATTATAATTTAAAAGCTGTTTTGATGGAAAATTGTGATGAATAAATAAACACAGGAATGTTTGAATGAAAATTATCTCAATTAAATTAAAGGTTTGATAAATAAGGACTTGTAATACAGAGAATGAAAACTTATATTAATTAATGAAGTATTTAAATCCAAATTAGCGAGAATATTTAATGAAATTAAGGTACAATAATAATAAGATAAGTAGCTTATGCTCTATTTAAATATTTTGTGTTATTTGGTGTAGATTATATTAAAAGAGTGATTTTGTGATTTGAAGATTTTTTGTTTCAACATTGAAATTTATCTTTCATAATACACTGATTTTCAAAATTCTGGATAAAAAATGTATGAATGTAAAACAAATAATTCACAATTTATGTAATTTCCAAACAAACCCTTTTCAGTTTATAGTAATGAAATTTTGTATGCATATGTGAAACTACCAATAAATTAAACTAAAGACAGGGTCTACTCGGAAGTCAGCAAGTGTGCGTTTTGTAGTAAATCTCATTTGAGTCAGGATTGTAATTATGCTATGAGTTTGCCGTATGAAAAAAAGAAAGAAATTCTTTTAAAAAAGGGCATTTGCTTTCGATATTTGATATTTAAATCCAGACATATTGTGCATAATTGTAAAAATAAAATTAGCTGCGCGAAATGCCATGGACAACATTTATTAGTAATGTGTAAAATAAATGAAGAATTTTATGAAAATAAAAATAATGAAAAGTTTTCAGAAGAAAAGATTGCTATGGAAAGTTCTTTAACTAATGCTACACGTATGCGACAAGTTTATTTACAAACTTTAGTAGTTCGAATTCGCGGTAATAATAAGAAACATTTATTCGGGTTCTTATTGATACAGGCTTGCAGCGATCTTGTATTTCAAAATATGCTGCAAAATTTATGGAATATGATGTTATTAATGAAGAATATATTACATTGTTTATTTGAAGGAATTGAAAGAACTGAAAAACATAAAAAATATTTGGTTCACTTAAGTAATGTTGATAATGGCTATCATTGTAATTTTGAGGTACTGGATCAAGAAATAATTTGTTATAATATTTATAGAGTAATATTGTCCCTTTATTTACACACACACAGGAACTTAAATTTCATAAAATATTTTAACTGATACTATGCATATGTTTGATGATCAATTATTATATCAATTTTCTCCCTTTGAAATTCATTTGTTAATTGGGGCTGATATCGCTGACTAGCTGCTCAGTGGGGGGGGGGATAGACATACGCAATGGAACACCTGGTCTGTACCTTAGGTTATCAGGTATAGCTCCATCGCGTAATACATCTGGTGTGACAGAATTGTCAAGAAATTTGATAACAAAATTGAATTTCAATAGGTCTCTAATATTTGAAATTGATAATTTGACAGAAATATAACATCAACAGCAAAACATTTACAATATTTTCGCTATGGGAGATGACATGAGTTAAATATTGCTATAAAATTGTGAAAATAGATTATCCTAACACTCTAAGTAACCGTGGTAAAAATACAAATTAATTATCTTTATGATGGTCATAGCAGATGATATAAGTAGTTTATAACATAAATATGCAAGCAATATAATTAAGTTTAGGTAGAAGAGTATAAAAAGAGCAAATAACTGGGACAGAGAGAGATTTTCAATGAGTACTAGTAACTCCCTCATGCTTTAACTGGGTCCTTTAATGTAACATTGCATTTTTCGCAATACCAAAGGACTGCATTGTCTACACGCCGATAGTTAAGATTACATATGCATGAATGGTATTCTATTGAACATTTAACATTTGCTGTAGGTGATAAACTGTTGAATATTTAAAGTATAACAGATTACAGTCTGCTGATTCAGTTAATATTTTGCAACAACTTAGTCTGTGCACTGTAGTTACCACGGTTAAGAAAATTGTTGAGCAAAATATAATTACAATACAATAAATAATAAATAAAAGGTATGTCAATCGCCAGAGACTACGACAGGATCTTCAAAAACGATTTCACTCAGAATACTTGGTGCAACTCAGGCAGTTTGAAAGAAAAGTACGAAGCTTAACACCCATTAAGATAGGAGATGTTGTTTTGATATCTAGTGAAAACATGAAAAGGCTGAACTGGCCCTCAGGAAAAGTGATAGAAGTCTTTACATCACCAGATGTGAATATTAGACTTGTCAAATTGAAGACTAAAAATGGAGTAGTTCTACGTCCAGTATTGAGACTATATCCTCTCGAAGTTAGTGAGAATGAAAAAGAAGTGTTCCAAGAAAATGAAACACCTGCGAAAAAGCTTACCTGCTCTGATACTAGTGGAAGTAAAAAGGATCCTCTCGACAAGACACCTCTCGATATGGAAGGAGGTTAAAACAGGTAAAAAGACTTGTATTGTTGAATTGAACTTTTCTTTACATCAAGAACTATTTATCTTTGTACTTTATGCAATACCTTAAGAACTTTATTTCAGAACTTTAAGATTTAATGTTAAGAAAAATTTTGTATATTTAATTAATTTTATTGATAATTGAAACTTGTTATTATTTTGATATTTTTTTATAACTTGAAGTGTATAGATTTATTTTTGAAACTTATTAATTTGTATTGTGATGTTGAGAATTTTTTTAGGTTTTAATTTGAATATTGTGCTTGAGTTTTCTGAGATGTAAACTCAAAGGTGGGAGGATGTTGAAAATCTTGGTGATCATCAAAAAATAATTTAACTCTCTTTGCCAATTTAACATTAATGACGTAAGTTTGAGATCCCATACTCCCACGTGAAAAAAATATAAACAGAATGCTAATATGTTTTGATCCACAAGGAATGCAGATGCGTGCGCAGCAAAGCTAAATATTGTAAATAATTTTTTGTAAATATATCTTTCCTCCTATATTGGTTTTTAATAATAAATAGATAAATAGAGATATCGGAGAATGTTTCTTTTATCAAGTGTATAGATAGAATGTTCCTGAATGAATCCCGGGACAAATTAGGTTAGAGTAAATTTTCGCTTACAACTTGATTTCTTTTGGTAATTGAATTGTTACCGAAAGCTTCTTTTCTTGACTTTCAGTAGACTTTTCTATAAAGGCATTTATGATTTTGAAATTTTTCCTTAGACTCGGAGCCATCATTCGCGCTATTCCTTACCATTCAGAGATCTCCATTTCAGAATTTCTAGATCCAAGCATTACGACATTTCTTACTGTATTTTTTTATTTAAATGATTCAGGAAAGTCATTAAGAGTGTGATTAAAATCTGACTTTTTTTACAAAGCAAAAAAAAAAAATAAAATTTATCACTTACATCTTTTTCTAAAACGTTCTTTTGATCTGTTTAACTGTCACTGATTAGAACATAGATTCTCAGAGTGAAAAAAATGCCCTTCTTCTAACTATATCTAATGTTTTTTAAATTTAATAGTTTTTTGGTACTCGAAATAATTTGGAAAATCTAGCTTTTAATGAAAATTTTGAGCATTAGTTTAATATTTTCTCTGATTTATCAGTAATGAATAATGTGTGAGTGTGACTAAAAAATAAATCTAATAAAGATTATCATTTTAAGCACATGGATTGAAAACTTTATAAATTGATTGTAACTCCAATTAAACCATACAATAATATTTTATATTTTAAATCCTACTCTCTCAAAATAAATAAATTTTAAACTATATTTTCTATAATGATTAGTATATAGAAGGTCAAAAGTTAAAAAAAGATTTTCTGAAGTATTTTATTATTTAATTTTATTCCCCGAACTGAGGAGATTTAATATACCAAGTTTATAAACATAATGTAAATGGTTTTATTGAATATGTCTTCCTTATATTGCAATCATGAAATCAATAAATTTGTAATCAACATATATACTTAAAAAGGTGACAATAATATTTTTAAAATCTTAATAAAGATCTAACTTACCCAATATTACTTTTTGTGGGCCTTGCATATTAAATTACTATTCATATCAATAGCTTTCAAAGGAAATATAAGGACAACATCAGTCTTGCCATTTATAATATAAAAGACTAGAAAAATAATTTAATGAATAACTGTACCAAAATTGGTTATTTTTAAATTTCTGTAGAAATTAAAATACTGAACCACAAATTCAAATATTTTTATGTAACAAGACCTAAATTTAGCAATAAATTAGAGAAAGTCGGCATGCAACTTCGCTTAGACCCTTCATCAATTTAGTTTACAAGGAATATTTGCAAAAAATGTTTCAAGTTTAAAAAACATACAAACATGTTTCTTTTATCATTATAAGAAAATTATTCTTCGTAACAGTTCTGGTCTGATTCGTCTCTCTGAGGTTAATTTATGCACTCGAGGAGTTACTTGAATAAAAGCTTACAGTATAAGGTACTAAAAGTCATGGAAATAACCTGCAAGTACTAGTTTGTCTATACTATTATCAAAGAGGAACAGAACTCTTAACCGGGTTCGAATCCTACTTCAAATTTGAAAATTTGTAGTCAATTCAAATATATTTCAAACTGTAGGTATCGAGTTAATTAGCCCTCATGTGCAAAGAGTGGTTGTTGAGCGACAAATATAAACTATATCCGTTGCACAGATTTTTATTTGACTATTCAATTTAGCGAGTCAATATTGATAAAATCCAACACCAATTAAAGCTCTAAATGGGTTTTAGAAGAAATATGAGCATTTACCCATACCATTTGATAAAAATATTCTGTTTTGATTGTCTGAAGGGTTCCATTAATCATTATTCATTAATAAACAAGGAAAGATTAAACCGGTATATAATGGTAAATATGAAAAAAGAGAAGAATTCAACAAGTATATCAAGTGAAGTTCTCCCTCCTTCTAAATCGAAATGGTAATCAATTTGTGTAAGATTTTTTTTACTTAATAGGTCTTGGAGGAAAGAATCAAATACAAAGTTACTGATGCTAGTTTTAATTTATTTTCTAAGCATCACATAACAAAAAACATTAGGAATCAAATATGCCTTTTGAAGCCCATAGATATATTCATAACATACTGGCGTCTCAAATATTCAAAAGAATTACATATAAAGCTGGCTTAAGAAGCCCAAACAAATAATTAATCATTAATTTTGAGACTGATATCTCTAATAACACAGCACTTATTAGTAAAATGGCTTGAGAAGCCTAACTAATCGGTTATTTAGACAAAAAGAGACTGGCGTCTCTATGAGCATAATAAGGCTATATCTAAGTAGGCTTAGGGAGCCTAAAAGCAGCCACCCTCGTTACCAGGCGAGGTCCTCTCTGTCCTGCAGCCCAGCCAGAATTCCACTCCAAAACTAGACTTTAAGAAAAAAACCTCCTTCGCCTTAGTGTTACCCTTCTTTTTTGCAGTCGTAAAGGGTGGTGGGGTAGAGGAAGTAATGCCCGGATGTCGTCTCAAGAAGCTTCCGACTTTCACAATATCATAATAATTTTAAATATAATTCAGATTTTTTTTCAAAAACAAAAGATTTAGTTAATAAAAACTATGAATATTTTTTGGTTTATAATAAAAATTAATCAAAATCATTTCATTAGAATTTAAATTAGCTGGAATGAAATCAGACATAATGCACAGTAAATTGGTTTCATCATTATCCAATTTTTAGGTTTTTTAGTTCCCTAATTTTTAAATTCTTCTAAGAAAACAAAGTTTTAAGAATTTTCAAAGGAATTTTGTCTCTTTAAAATTACGTAGGATTATGTGATTACAAATGATATTTACACGTTTTAAAGAAATGTTATTTGGCCTATGAGTGTACAATATTGCAATAATTATAAAAGTTTATACATAAACAATTCAAAACAGCAGTTCGTTTTCTAAATCATTACTTAATGTTATATCGGTAAAACACTTTTCTAACTTTTAAAACTATATTAAAAACAAACTTTAAGTAGCTAAATTTGGATAATATTTAAAACTTAAATTTAATACATTTGACACATTTTCTGAGTAAAATGTAATTCGAAACTTATAGGTCGAGTTTAATAAATTAGATATATTGTTGCAATGAAAAAGGAAAATTCTACTTCTTGAAGAAATAAAATAACAACATTGTAACTACGTATTGATAGTTTGGTATTAGATTACCCATTTAAAATATATTTTAAGAAGTTAGTATTTTTCAATTGAGAAGGCTTTTTATACCGAAAAAGGAAAGAATCTTCTTTCAAAAATTGTAGATACAATTTTAAAAATGAATGAAACTGCTTAAATTAGCAATTTCCACATTTATAAATTTTTATCTAGAAATAAAAAGTTGCCGCTTTTACCGATCATATTTTTAATCAAAATATATTTTCGATTCCGAATAAAATAAAGTATCTTTCATGAACTCATTTTTTTAGAGATGTATGTTAAAACGTAAAATTTATATCGTAAAGTTATAAATTAAATTTTACATTAGTTGTGTCCAACTAATGTACAGTTACTATAAGATATAATTTGTGATATTCAGTTAGCGCCCTTATACTCTGACATTTTTATAAATATTTTTGATACAGATTCATTAAAATAAAAACTAGTGTGAACATTTTGGGAAATTAATAATATGATGAATAAAAATTCAATAATTTTATTTAGGCATTCAAATTCTTATTCAAAAACTTGAACTAGATGCTCACAAATATAGCGATGATTTATGAATATCATACCTTTTAAAAATGTACATAGTAAGGTAGATAATATGATACCATATCTTATAAAAGTGTCCTGCAGTTATTACTAGATTGCAAAAGTTATACTCTTATGAAGCCTTTTCTAATGGAATTAATGTTGCAGTAGCTTTTGGTTAAAAAAAATTGTTCTTAAGAGTAGAATGTAATGTGTTCAACTCTCAATGGAGAGGGAAAATTAAAAACAAAAGTGTGTTGTTAACCTCGTCACTTAATCAGACTTCAAAGTTACACTCTTACACTTATAAATCATATTTTATACATTTTTGACATAAATTAATAGTATACACAACATACCCATATAATATGTTGGAGTTATATAATTGGCTGTTGAGGTTATCTGGAATAGATAGGAATATTTTTTGCATTTATAGAAGTAATGCATCATTCTCTCTTCATCATAAATAATTTTTATTATGAGCAAAATTAATCATATTTGCATCTAAATAAAATATATTTGTATACTGTCTCATAGTACTGTGATTTCCTTGTCATATTTTTAATCCAGAAAAGGTATGGCATTATTTAAAGTCTTCCACATTAAAAAAATATAAATAAAAGAATTTTTTTTCATTTGATGAAGAACACTAAACATGTTATGCTACATAAGTTTTAAATTAGCCATATCTGTTTTATTCCACAACAGCTAAGTATTTTGTTGAAGCAATAAAATTGTAAACTTTATTATTTTAATTGTAAAATTTTTAAGGGTGTTCCGCATTACTTATGAAACTTTCCAATGTAAATCATTTATATTTCACAATTATCATTTGTAAAAATAGTTCTAATATAGGTTGAAAAATATATCTGAGTATACATTTATGAAATAACTTGGAATTGAAAACCATTTCACTAATTAATATATAAATTAATGACATTAAATATATAGTAACAGTATATAATGTCAGTTATCATTTGTCTCAATTTAACAACTAACACAAATATATGCTAATATTTCCTAACCTACATAATAAACGTAATTTGTTTAGTTTCATATCGGATATATTTGTTTGAAATTGTGAATAGATAGCATCTAGATTCCTTTTCCGTTGCAAATTATTAATGAGATTCTTCAGCTAATTTCAAAACACTTCAAGGAGTACATTTCAAAAAATAAATTCATAGTTCATCATTCTCTTTTTTTGCAAAGTAATTAAAGCATATAACGGGTATATAATTCATACATATGCAACCATTCAGAATTTGTAATTTCATGTAACAATAAGCGTACTTGAACTGCATAAAAATCAGAATAAATTAGAACCGTAAAATGTTATATAAAATGTAAAATTCAGATATCAGATTATGAAATGATTAATAATTTTACGCAATTCCTATAGCCCCTTTATGAAACAAAGGTAAAAATTTTTCAAAATACGAAAAAAACATTTTTAATATCTTAAGTTGTGACAATAGGCTATAGGAATTTTTGAATCGGTTCAACTGAAGAATTTTCCATTTAATTTTCGATCTTTATTCCGAAATATTTAACATGAAATTCTGTTTCATATAAAAATTGAATAACATTTTTGTAACATTAAATGTGTTTCGGCAAAATGTTGTATTTTATATGATTGTTTTATTATTTATTCAATTACATACAATGAATGTTTTTAATGATTCCCTTCATTATTTTCAGGGCATTCTTTAAAATTAAACTAACTTTAATTATAAACTTTGTTCGAAATTTTTATTTCCATTTTAAAGCAAGTAGAATCATCATTCATTTTTTGCTATTTTATCCAATTGCGATTTTTTTGCAATTAAAACGTCTTTACTGTATTTTTTAAATCTTATCAGAACAAAATTTCATCGCGCATCAACAACAGACCTTTTAATTCTTTGCCAAAGTAACACCTGTAATTTTATAAAATGCATAGAAGTTCTTCAGTGTATTATTAAATAATGTATTCCTATAAGATTTTGCCAAAAAAGTCATTCCTTTTATATATTGTATAGTAATTCTGTAAAATGATAGATTTTCATACGATGTTAAGAATATATATTGTGTTGTAGAAAAAGTTGAAAGGAATCTATATTTTTGACCGTCAGTATGTGTTTTTGGCATAGATTTACACCCGAAAATATATTTTGAGCAATTAAGATTTTATTTTAGATTAATTTTATGTTCGCAGAAACATTTTATAAGAAATACAAAAAACTTTCTTTCTACATTTTATCCAAGTAACAAGAATGATATTAAAATTTTTTTAAACATTTAGTATTAAGAAAGACTATTAACTTGCCAATAAAATTGCTCAAGTTATTACAATACGTAAGATTGTAAAGAATATACATACTTACATACTTCTGGGAATAATTACAATTTAGATTGAAATAGGTAAAGAATGATTTAATTTAACTGATTACTTACGATGCGAATCACGCTTCAGAGTAATAACATAATATTGATGTAAAATGTCTTGTTACATTTAATGAAATAATTTATTTACCTGTGATTGTGTGTATGCGTGTTGTACTCATATTTTATTAATTTAGAAATAACAAATTAATTTTTTTGTTGTCATGCATATGATTTGTGAACTGAACAGTAAATTTTACATAATTTCTAAATGACCATGTCACTTACTATAATACTACATATCTTATAATAATCAATATAATAGTTGAAAAACACTTTTGTAAATGTTTGAAATTAATTTTTTTCATTTTTATTAGCTTAAAAAATATGTAACATATGATAATTTTAAATGTTACGTCATTTAAGCATCAAAGGACTGATTACCACAAGGACTTTTATACTGAATATCCCAGACTTGTTGAATTAATATATCTTTCTAACTGGAAGCTCTTAAAGCAACGAAACTAATATAAGTAGTTATTATATGTATGCATACAATGTATCCATATATTTCATTAGCGTTATACAATGAGATGTTGATGATTAACTGGGATACATATTAAAATGCATCTAGAGGTGATGTTTCAGATTTATTTCATAGTGATCTGATCTAACACGTTCGCATCACACAAGAACAATGGTATTGTGTTCTCTGAGTTTAACGTGTATAAGATTTACATGTAAGATAACCTTTTAATGAGTCAGGATAGAATCATCGATAATACAATCAAAAGAGTCTTTTATAAATAATGCCATCCAATTATAAGAGATATAAAGTTAATGATACAGTATCAAATTTATATTCTTGTTTTGTTATTCATCCCATTGTAACATCTTGAATATGAGTGCTATTTCTAAAGAGACCTACAATTAAATATTTAATATTTGGTGGAAAAATAAAAGTAGAAAGTTGTACAAATTAATACTTGTATTTTAAATAATTACTGTTTCAGATTAACGGTTCTATACCATTATTGATTCTCATTAGATATATTTGTAATTGAGATAAAAATATATTCTTACAATTATGACTTTTGGATTTCGAAAAGCTTACACGAGTTGCTAATATATTCACCACAATATTTCAATAGTGGTCCTTTAGCAAATCTCTTGATGACTTATTTTTAATGCATAGACTAAATTACAATGAGAATGGAAAATTTGTTACAGATGCAAATGATTCAGAAATGAAAACTTCTCATTAACTCGGTAAGAAATATGTAAGTTTAAAAGGATTCATGATAAAGATAGATTTTCATTTTAAATAATATTCTTCCAACAAAAATAAAAAAAGTAATATAACCTGATATATTATTAAATAACTATTTGAGAAGCGTTTTAATGCATTGTCTAAAAGCATAATTTATTTTTATAGTGCTTATATATGCTTATCTTCTGAAAGATTGATAATTAGAAATAATATAGAGGCGTGGAAAAAATTGCAATGTAATACATTTGTTTAAATGTATATATTTAATATGAACTTTAATGTTCAAAATATATTTAATTCAGTTTTAACTAGAGATTTCATGTGCTTTTTATTATTTTGTTAAATTTTGAAGAGTTTTTAATATTTATTTAAATGAGCAATCCAAATTTAAACACTTAATGTTATTTTCATTATTAATATTTTTACCTGCATTTATTCAATGAGATTAAATAAGAATATTTTCTATATTAAAAAAATAATTATTTCTGAAAGTTTCGTTCACTTCGAAAAAAACTAAATTTTAGGAAGTGAAATTAGAAGATATCTCACGAACTGTCACTAACCCTTAAAGTTCTCCTGTAATCCCATTTTCCATTTTGCTTTATTTTTCTAAATAAAGAGATATTTTTACTCTGGTAAATAAATCTCAATATGACAAAAATAAATTCTGGAAAATAGCGAAATTTCGATGCAAAGTTAATGATCACAGTTAATGGAATAGTTCTCTCTAAGCACTTGAGGCAATAAAGTTGGTAGGCAGAAACTAATTTCTATTGTGAATGGAGAAAAAAAGATGCATTTAATTTTTATTCCAGCTTATCTGAAGGAATTAAACTTTACGCGTTACCTTTTTCTTATTACTCATAAATGATTCAATTTCCCAATATATCTGTCTCTTCTCCGGTCAGTTGCTTTCGTGGTTTAAAGAATATAATTTCAAGTTTAGATTAAAATGATATGTAAATTTTCCTATCAATATATTATTAGTATTTTACTAATATTTTTTTCTTTTCTTTCTTTTTTTAAATCATTCAGAAACATATTTCTTAATGCTGATTGGCACGATTTCCTTGGCAACCAAAACAAATATTGTTAAATAAATGTAATCGTACATAATAATTTTTTGTATTTCAGAAAAAGCAAAAAAGCCAAAAAGCTAAAAATTACCTTCAGCTAAAATATAAATGAAATTGTAAAATATTACGATTTATTATAATTCTTTTAATTTCCATTAAAATAGTTAAAAACGTAATTTTTAGTCAACTAAATAGAATACATATAATACGCAACTATTTAATAACAAAAACAAATTAAACTGTTAAACATTCTTAATTAAATAATAATATTCCACTAAATTTAATTAACACTATTTGGCTTGTGGAGCATAATTCATAAGAGTGAAGTAAGGCGTAGTTGTAAGCAAACTACAGAAGGGCTACCCAAGCCCTGAAGAGAAGTCATAAGAAGCTTGAAAAGTTCGATAGTGCTTACGCTTAATTATATAATTAGTATATTTTATTTGAAAGTTTTCATAGTTTGGTATTAAAAATTAGTCTTTTTAAAATACTAAAAAAATTAAAAAGTTTTTTAAAAATTTAAATTTTTTATTAAAATTAAATATTATTTATATTATTTTGTTTCCCTATATTTATAAACTGATTGTTTATTTTCAAATTTATATTTTGGTCTTGTATATTTATTTTGTTGTTATATTATTCGGTATGGTTAGAGGTGTAATGGCTTAGCTTAGACTTTCGCCCTTGGCCATTACAGAAAAGTTTCATACTCTTTTTGTACCAAAATAATTAACTCTCCCTGGTGAAATTGTCTGTGTTAACGCTATTCCATTTTTCAATTAGCTCTGTACATTAAAATTTGTTGGTACTTTATTCAGCTTTCATTTCTTTCTGTCTGTTAAAGTACATCAATGTTAAATGTTTTATTGAAGAGTAAAAGATTTTCTATTTTAAATTTTTGTAATTATATTTTAGTAATTTTTGCGCTGGGTGGATAGCTATTTAATTAAATTATTTAATTAAATTTGTGTATTCATTAATATAATTCATATACTTCTAACTTTGCTTTATATATACATATATACATACATACATACATACATATATAAGCAAAACTAAACCTGTAGCACTACAGCTCATATATGGGACAAGGCCTACAGTGCCCGTATCAATTATTCTAACTGAGGGCCCTAGGTTGCGAAGCATATGCCCCTGTTAGATGGTCAGCCAAACGCGAACCCCCCAGTGTTTATTTCCCAAGCATGCATGGTACTCTGTTTATTGACCCACTGAAAGAATGAAACATTGAGAATACCTTGCCCAACTCGAAGATCAAAACAGGAACTTGTGCGTGCTTTGGGAGAGTGAAGTGCTACCACTAAGCCATTGTGGTTCATACATAGATACACATGTATATAAATATATAATATATATATATATATATATATATATATATATATATATATATATATATATATATATATATATATATATATATATATATATATATATATATATATATATATATATATATATATATATATATATTAATAATTTATTTTTCACTCTGTTCAGCAGTATTTTTGCTCACTTAAAAACATGGTTGTATTAACTTAAGCAAATAAGCAATTTATGGTTAAATTAAGGATCCATGTAAAAACTATTCCAACAAAATAAGTTCCTTGACTATAAAAATATGTATAACTCAATTTGAATTATGAACCTTTTTAAACTGTACTATTTTTCTCCAGTAAAAAAAATGCATACTTTTGTGTAAAATTTTGTATATTGTTCTGTTAAATTTTAGATGCTGTAGGTAAAATTTTTGTATATATTTTGTATAATTTATACAACTTTTTTGCAAAATATAAGAAAAATTGGTGCTCAAACTACCATTTAAAATTTAAAAAAAAATTTTTTTACAGTATATAAATATATTTCCGTATGTGTGTAAGTGCGTGTAAAATAAACGATCTTTTACTTTCAATTCTAATATTTGGAGTTTGTGTACAAAATCAAAGCTTCTATAGCAAATAAAAATGTCTTGAAAATCTCATTGCGAAGTGAAATCATGTAGTCGGCGGGACATTGTTTTTATCTAGCTTAATTTACCAATCATTTTTTTCTTGAAGTTAGATCATATTACAGTTAGTTGTAATTTTGAAAGTTTTTTTTATAACAGATGTGCTTTTTTCTTATTAATTTAAAGCAATTGCTTAAATTATGTAGAATAGTTAATTGAATTGCCAGTTGTATATCAAACTATAAAATATTGCAAAACAGAAAGGTAAGAGTAAAAATAAGAAAGATGAAATGAAAATTTAAATTATGGAGAAGCTAATCTCTATGTATATATAAATATAGAGGTAACCGCAAGCAAAATAAAATCAAAATGTGGAAAATTTATTCTAAGAAAGTGAAAGAGGTTCTATTTCACAGAAGTATACACACATTTTTTCTTAAGCAAACAAATTCTGTCTTCGTTGAAAATATCATGATATAACACAGTTTATTATTATAAAAGTATTATGAATCTATATTAATGTTGGAAATAGCATGTTTTCTTTACATTATGTAATTTATTGAAATTTTGGAGCATAATTTGAGTGAATAATTTCCTAGCATGTTTATTTATGAGTTTATTTACAGACTGTCTTATTCATAAAAAACTAATTTTCTACGAAAGTTATCAGAAAAATAATATTTTTGAGAAGGATGTTTATTTTGTAAATTTATGTTTTAGCAAAACTATTTAAATTTTGAAAGTGATTTTTATGTACCCTTATCTTTTTGATCTTATATTGTGAGATATTCTCTAGCATTAAAAATTATTTTTTTAAATAAAATTAAATTTTCTCGCTAACACACATCTAAGTTTATTCTAAAAAATTCAAAACCAGAAGATTACAAATTTTTCTTATTTATATTTTTGACTTAGCCTTTGATTCAATTATTCTTTTGACACTGAAAATTAGAATTATGGGACAAAAAATTACGAATGAAACAGTTGATATTTTTGTCACAGAAATTAAAAATGCAATATTTTTCTGTACTTCTTTGATTCCTATATTAATTTGAGATTCTTGAAATCAAAATCTGAAATGGAATACTAAATTTGTATTTTATTGGATCATTTTTGGTTTTGGTTCTCGATGTAAATCATTTTAATTGATTTAATTCTAACTGTCTCTTCTTCGAATTGTAAAAATATTATACCTCTCAGGTTACTGACTATATGATTGGGCTACTTTCATATTATGAATCCAATAAATACTACCGTGGAATATCACCATTTTTAACACAGACATTAAATTTGTAAAAGTGCAAAATTTCAGAAAATATTTCGCTCTATGAAATTACACAACTAACAGATTATAATGTTGTATTTTTATCATAACGGAGAGATATATACAGTTTTTATAACAATTTCTAAAATTTTGATTTTATATGCACATAAGGGTCAAAATTTAGTTTGCCTTTAAATAGGTATAAATCTCTACAAAATGAATATTATTCATAATATGAAAACAATATATATTTGTTGTAGAATAATATAATTAATTCAATTTTAATAATATATTGAGTTGGTAATATTAAAGTAGTGTACACACAAAAATGATATATTTCGTTAGTATATTTTAAAGATTAATATCATTTACCAAGAACGATTATATTTTAAATGATGTTTTATTTAACTATAAATATATCAATAAAATAGAAAAATACTTAATGACAGATATATAGTATGAATATAAAATTGCTATATAAATATATATATATAGCAATTTTATATTTATAATATATATATATATATATATATATATATATATATATATATATATATATATATATATATATATATATATATATATATATATATATATTAAATTTCAATTGCTTTTAAATTTATGGTAAGGATTTATGATCAGTACAGTTCTGATGCATATAAAGCTAAAAAGTGTGGTTTGAATAATACTGATTCATTGTAATTTTTTTTTTTTTTGCTTCTTCATTTGAAATATGCATTATGCATTGTTTCTGCATTGTTTTCTTGGCATTTATTCGTGAGTAAATTTGTTTAAAGTAAACAAAGCAACAGTTTGCCGTATTATTGATTTCTTAAAACAATTATTTTAATGCCCTAACACGTGTACTTTGCAATTGTTCTCAGATAAATTATACAAATATTGAGGGGTTTCTTGGGGACAATGTGTAAATAAAATTCATCTATGCATAAACTTGAATAATCTCTTTTGCTGAATTGTGTTTCTCTATAAGTGGAAAATTGTAGGATTAAAATTTTCTGAATGGTACTTGTATATTCAATAAAATCATTTGAGTTTTCGGTTTTTACTACACCTTAGACAATTGGATAGAAACTTGTTATTTTTTCACTACTCTAAGTACATTTAGTTCTTATACTGTAAATTTACCCTAAACTTTTATTTTTAAGAAAACAGTGTATCTCAAATTACTGTCTTAATGGTATTTTCACCAATATTAACTTGCTAGAATGCATTACAAATATCTCACGTATTTACTGATATGTGCTGTACAAAAGAGCTATATAACATATATAACTTTAATTCCGCATCTTGTTTCTTTACATGTAATAGATTAAAAAATTATGAGCTTTTAACGTTAAATATAAACGTATATCTGTTTCACATGATAAAAAAATAATGTATAAATTATAATTATATCAAATAAAAATAATAATTATATCACCTATGTATACAGCTTATATTTTTCTGCTTTTTAAAATGTAAAATTGGACAATCAATGATAAACTTTTGCTGTTTTATCTAAAATTGAAACAAAATTGTGGTTTACAAAATCCCATATGCAAAAGAATTAACAACTTCATGAACTTCATGAATAAACACGTTTATCAGTCTGTTTCCTTTGGATTTATATTATGCAAAGTACTCGGAATTCTGCCATCAATAAATAAACCTTAAAATTATTTCAAACATTCTAAATTGAAAAAATCTTATGACGGTTTAAATTTGGAGCGTCCGTTTATTGAAGGTACTTTTAATCAATGCGGATATTATCCAAACTTATACAATAAATAATGTTGATTTGTTGAACTAAGAATAAATGAGAAGGACTGTGTGTGTGTAATCTCCTTAGTTATAGAAATCTTCTTCGAAATGGTAAAAAAAAATTTAATTTAGGAAGCAATATTACTCTACAACTCTAATTTCATTTGTGAAAACTTGTCCAGAATCTATTTATTTTATGGCTTTTCTTCTAACAGAAGTAAAATTTTCAGCTTATACCGGTGCAATTCCTTCAGATTAAGGTCTACGTTTTATCTTGGCAACTGTGGTGAACTCTAACAAGAGATGAATGCTTTTTATTTCTATAATTGAATGTTCCAAATATTGTTAAAACATTCATCTTGAATACCTGTTAACATATGAAGAGAAACTCCTGGAGACATATGCATAGTAAATGCTTAAAAGAGGCTTTTAATAAATTTCATGAGACGTATCAAATATCTGTAAAACATTATACAATTTTTATTTCTTAAACTGTGTAGTGAAACATAATTCAAAATGTTATACTCAACATATTTTAATTTGACATAGCATAAGATTATTTTAAAATATTTAAACAAAAATGTATTATAGCAAATAAAAAATTATATGCATCAGAATACCGTTCATACTCATATTTTATTCAGATAAATATATTACAAAATATAATATGAATAATTAAAGTGAAATTTTTTGTGTACACTCACTATCAAAAGCTAAATACGAAGAGGAAGAAGCTAATCTTCCAAAACCAAAGAGACAGTAATTTGTAGTAGAGATAAATAAAATTATGTAAATATTCGAATGCCTAAAATCGTCTGTTATTATAGTAAAATTTCATATCGAGAAATATGCAAAAAGAGCTGTTGTATGAGTAGCCAGCATTGTACGGAGTTACAGTAGTTGGATGTAAGAGCGGATGAATTGCTTTTGAACGATTGTTCAGTACGAATTGTTTTCAAGGCAAACATGTTTCTATTGCTTCCAGAAGACGAATAGAAATTTCTAAGAAATCTTGTGCTGTCAGATGTTCTCAAGCAGGAAGATAAATGTGGATGTAATTTAATTCTTCGGCATTCATAATTGCACCATTTCACGATTATGGAAACAATTCTAAGCCAGGTAATCATTTATGCATCATCATGTAATTTACAAAAATTCAACATTTTTTCATCTTTTTATGTAGTTTTTTTTATTTTGCTTTAGATTTAGTTCTACTTTTGTCTCAACTGAAATAGTATTGGTCGATTTTGCTGGATTTTAAAACTCGATTCTTAAAGTTTGAAAAACAAACACCAATATCTAAGACTGCAGAAGACTTGTGAAATATTTTTCTCTTAAAAATAAATTTTTATTTATTTTCGACAATCTTTACAATTATATTGAAAATTAATTTTATTTATCTTGGAGTAGTTATATACTTTCGTTGTACGTAAATCAGCCTTGAAGTCTGTATATATATATATTCCAAATAACCATCAGTTTGTTACTATAAGGACTAAAATAAAATAAAACATCCTTGCATTTTATTAAATTTGAAAATTTCCGAACCGACTAACCTAACGAAAAATTATGATGTACTTGATCCCAAAAAAGATAACATTACAATTTCTTAACATCAAAATTACGCGATGAAATACAATTAATTGTGAAAAAATATATTGTGGAGGAATAAATTACTTTTCATTCTACATTTGAGAATTCTTGTAAGAATAAATAAATTTCAAAACACAAATTATTGAAATTTTATTCAAAATCAAATTAATCCTTTTTAATTTCGAAGTCAAACTATTTTTAAACACAGATGCGTAATTTCTTTTAAAATCTCAGATTACATAGGATGATTATAAATTATGAAAAACTCATCGTTCAATAATATTTTAAAAATATATTTAACATGAAGATATCCGTTAAGGAAATAACAAAAAGAATTTCCAAAATTTCTACAATTTTAATTATTAATAAATTATCTATCTATCTATCTATATATACATATATATATATATATGTGTGTGTGTGTGTGTGTGTGTGTGTGTGTGTGTGTGTGTGTGTGTGTGTGTGTGTGTGTGTGTGTATATATATATATATATATATATATATATATATATATATATATATATATATATATATATATATATATATATATATATATACATATACATACACAGGATTTTATCAAAATAATGAAAACACCTATAGATAAAAGTGACATTTTTAAATGCGTTTGCTAAACATTAAAATTTAATAATAGCTACCAGTTTCCTTTATAAATGGATATATATATATATATATATATATATATATATATATATATATATATATATATATATATATATATATATATATATATATATATATATATATATATATATATATATATATATATATATATATATATATACTGTGTTAATATGGTATAGCTTTATTGAAGTTCTGTATGTTTTAGTTTTCCTTCAAAAGCGTAATGTTAGACCTCTCAAATTATCACACACAAATTGTAGGAACTCATTTAACTGGAACAAGTGTGACCAAAACGTTCAAACTTTTAGGAGTTTCTTAAGGTATGGGATCAATAGTCATTGCAGCATAAGCTGAAGATAGGCATAAATTAAGTTATAAAAATGTAAACGATTTATTTTGCAAGTTATCAAGTATTGAATTTAAATAAAGAAACATGTCTAGTTTAATCAATATTGTTAATAGATAAGGATATATACTAAAATTTTCCACGCTTAATAAATTTCTTATGAATAACAGCATACTTGTAAACATATTATTGTTTCTAAAACATGTTCACATTTGTATTTAAATTGAAAATTTTAGTCACTTACTACTCGACACAATTTCAACTGAGATAATAATCATAATATATTATAAACTTAATCATATTTTGTTAATTTAGAATGTTAGATTACTATTCATATTGTCTAGGGTTCTCCTTATGAACTGAAAGTTATCGTGAAAATTATTTAAAAAAATTTTACTTATATTAATTATATACATGTAGTACAACACGCAACCTATAGTGCAGCTGCCCTCAAATGCAATTGGATAAAATGCGTAAAAGTAAATTATAGTCCTCTATTACCGCGAAAAACTCATGAAAAATGTAAACTTCATACACGGCGAGATTTGCCGTCTGGCTGAGAATGCTGCATGGCATTTATTTTATACCGCATTGATAGGACAGAAGAAGCATGTATAGCATACAAAGGCTTTAAACGGCTGGCTGAGATTAATTTTTAGAAAATCACGTTTCAGACCCAGCCCATGTCTGATAAAGAGGAAAAAAGACAGCAAGAAATTTATTTTTATAAAAGTGAATGAAATCTTGGATTGTCTTTTAAAAGGAGAAAAAGCATTTAAAAAATTATATAAAAGTCTTATAAATGGAAAAAGCCTAAGAAAAATGAAATAAGAAGTGCATTTTATGCTGGTTCAGTGATATCCAAAATATGCTCTTCGTGCCTTAGCTCCAGCAATTGAGAAAATGCTCAGCATTTGCAATAATGATAGCTGTGAAAAGTGCGCTCCATTTAAAAGTAAAACAGAAAGCAAAAATCACTAAAAATTTCCCAACACTTAAAAAAAACATCAGAATTTTCTGTTTACCAAAGTTTTTTCTTAAGTAAAGTTTGGTGTGGTAAAATTTCGTAAGAATTGGCAAACTAAGATTACGGATATTTTAAGGAGTGCAAAAAATCTAAATGTAAAGTGTGTATAAAAAAGAAAAACAATAAGCCATTCGAAATCAATAAATTATATTTATGATTATGAGTGTGACTTTATTAAATTTGTATAATCAAACCTTCAACAAAGAAAAATTGAGAAAATCCTTAAAACATATTACTTTTAAGCAGTTAAAATTTATGAAAAGCTATAAAAATAATATAAATTTGAATTTCAATTTTATGACACATCTTTCTATAATCTCTTAAAAAACTTATCAACCATAGAAAAAATACTTTAACCATAAAATTAACTATAATTATTTTAGAAATTTTAGATTAATATAATACTTTATTGATAATAAAAATAATTATTTACTTAGCGAATATTTATACTCATGAATGTCAAAATTGTAACATCTGGAAAGAAATGTAAGGATATAATGAAACTTATTCAACATATTACTGATAGCATATTACAAATAAATTCTCATATTTAAAATACAGAAAAAAGGAACTTTGAGTTTACCCCATGCTGAGCGATGAGAGCCCATACACGTCGTGGCATTGAATCATACAAGTCCTGAAAGTAATCCTAGGAAATGGCATTTCAGTTATATATATATTTATATAGGTTCAACCTGATTCTCAATTTCGTTCTTACTGTGTATCCTATCAGCTGTACCAGTAAAATCTCAGACAAATTCAATGGGGGCATATTCGAGGAATAAGCAGGCCACACATAAAAGAAGCGAAACATTCTGTGTAGTGAAGAAACCTTATTGCAGTCTGAGAAACATGTGCATGGGCATTATCCTGATGACATGCGACGCCCAGAATATGTCGAAGAATGGGAAGGGTCTCAAGTTCCACAATTTCTCTTATGTTGCGATCATTGTAAAAGTCTGTGTACAGTTTGTACTAAATGGGATCGACAATTACATCTAATAGCCCCACACACACACGCTATGAAACTAGGTATTTGTGCAGTATGACGCTGGATAATACTCAAAGAGAGCAGACGTTCTCCTCAGTAACTCTAACGCGTACTCTTTTATCATTGTACTTTAAAATATACCGAAATTCATCGGCGAAAGCATTTTGTTGCCACTGGGCAAGCCATGTAATCTATTTCTGAGCCCATTGAAGTCAGAGTAGTCTGTGATTCAACGACAGTTGAATTCTGAGTAGAGGAAACCTTGCATGCAGTTGATGCTGCAAAAGTGGGTGACGAACAGAAGAGCTAGACAACAAATCACTTGTAATCTTGATCCAACGTTGCAGTATAACACGAGAGGACACTATGCGGGTAACAGCCATACGGATGAAATGTTTGTCATCTCGTAATGTTGGGCTAATATGTGCTCCACAGCCAGATTTTGGCCTTGCTCAGTATTCCTCTGTCCATTTCTTCCAAACACTCATCACTGTTGTGACATTAGATTGCATGTGGGCAGTAATTTCTGAATATGAAAATCCAGTCTCTCGTATACCGCATATAAACGTGCCTTTTAAGCATTTTTCTTTCAGGTGCATATGACATTGCTTTAGATTTTTGCTTGTAACGTAGTGAGCAGAAATATACCCTGCAACTTTCTGCCAAATAAAAATTTACATTCATATTACTGTTTTATGATTATAAAGTAAGTTTTGTAAATCTAAGCATTATATCCACAAAAGTACCAAACTATGATTAAGATTATTATTTATAGTAGATACATCCAAAAGAAAATCTATTAAAGGAAAGAACTGCCTGTATGCTATTATGCAATTCGGTTTTACTAAAACAATGTATTCGATATTTGGAACTAGAGTTGCTTGTCAAATATAATGATTAATGTCTCTTTTAAAACTTTTCCGGCCTCCCCAAAAAGAAAAGGGAGGGAAAGAGGTGCAGATTAAACAATTCCAAATTTACAAAGTGTATTTAATTGAAATTTGAAACATACTTCTCACATCAACTCTAAAGATTAATTATGAGAACACAGTTTTTAGCTTTTTCTAAATGTTAATGCATTTCCACAAACATGAGTGAATTTCCTTGAAATTTGATTCACATACTCCTTAATTTCTGAAAACTAACAACTTCATCAAATATTATTAATCTTTTCTTCATGTTTTGCTAAATTTGAAAAAAATTTAAAGCATGCACTACTTATCATTCCAATGGATTCGCAATGTTATAAAAAGTTGATGGCTTCTAAAAGAGATTGAAAAAAATAAAGTGTTACTTATTATTTAATTTTGTATGCCTTTAAGAATTTAAATGATATTTGTTACATACGTTCCTTATTATTTAGAAGGATAAACTTTCCTTACAAAAAAATTCAAACACTGTCAAAAATGTAAAAGGCAGGAAAACTTGTCATGCTGAGTAATTTGATGCACGTATTTGACACTTACACATGGCATAATTGCTTAATAATGCTTAGTATATCTCCTGACTAATATTCTTAGGTCCAATGCAAACTGCCAACTCAGTTTTCAAATATTACTTATTAGAGTATAAAGAAGAATAGAGCAAACTGCTGAAAAGTGAGTACAAAAAATGTTGAATTCGGTAGCTTGAATTCCAATATGCACGCGCACCTTGGCATAAGGAACAGATTATGATAGAATTGTCACTAACAAGTTTGAGTAGAGGTTTACTGCTCTATTCAAAAACCTGTTTGAAGTGCATCTCTCCATATGTAAAAAGTAAATAAATGAGAATGCAATTTTCTGCATAATAGCTGTATTCTTGAACCAATATAAGCCAAATTTCGACAGCAATAATATTTGTATCGAATCTATAACATTGGGTTACTACATATACAAATCTATAACATTAAGGAGGTAAATAGGAATGTTGTTGATATTATTGAAATTTAAGCTAAATTCCCTTTGTCATAGAGATCATAAAATGTTTAAATTTTAACAAGGCCATAAATTTTTGGTTTTAATTTGGCATTAAGTTTAGGTAAAGTTTGGAGATAAGGCCATAAGTTTTGGGAATTAAAAATAATAGTGAGTAAAGAAATAAGTCAATCTTAGGAATGTAAGAAGTGAAGAAATAAAACATGGTAAGAGATGTGAAAGTATAGTGTCAAAGAAAAAATAAACTAAGAGGAAAAATTAGTTTTATTAAACTGATCTCAGACGTAGAAAGACGAGAATAAAAAGAGTCTTTATTATTATTGCTTGATTATTTATAATTATAGAGCATATTTGTTTT
Source organism: Latrodectus hesperus (assembly GCA_037975125.1). Classification (NCBI taxonomy): domain Eukaryota; kingdom Metazoa; phylum Arthropoda; class Arachnida; order Araneae; family Theridiidae; genus Latrodectus; species Latrodectus hesperus. Next base: position 51,343,129 of record CM075854.1, on the reverse strand, counting down.
TTGTTACTCATTATTGAATCACGGTAATTTTAACTGAGTTGCTGGGATCATTCATTTTCCTGAAGAAGTTTATATGCTGAATTAGCTTAGAATCTTTTTATCTGCATTTAGGGAAAACATATATGAATAAAAAGTGAATATAATACGGCTATAGTTATACTAATAATTTTTTAATTTATCGCTCCTTTTACAAAGAATATCATGAAAAATTTAATTTGTTTCATTATTTCTGAATAGATAAAATCGGAATACAATATCCAATACATTTTGTTGTTTATTTAAATGTTTACTACATTAAACAAAATTTAAAATTAAACCAAAGCATTACTATATTTTCTTAGGATAGTATTGTAATATATATATATATATATATATATATATATATATATATATATATATATATATATATATATATATATATATATATATATATATATATATATATATATATATATATATACATATATATATCTTTTTGCTAATTTTCTAAGGAATGACCTGAAAATAAATCCTTGATCTTTAGCTTTTATGGTTAATCATTAATTTTCTAGATATTGTGTGAGGGGAATATAATTCAAATTATTCTGTGTTTACTTAGCATACATATTATTCTGCAACTTATAATGATCATGATTGACCTTTTTCCTTGTATGTTTACTTTATATTATTAACTACCTAAAACATATTTAAATTAATTTCTTGATATTAAAAGAAGTTTATATTATTATGATTTTATTTCGAGAATAAAATAAGAGTTATTTCTTTACTTTTCAGTGTCTTTTCGAATGAAAACAATACTTTTCCTACAGCTTCGCATTAAAATTTCACAGCTGCTTTTATTAAAATATAATTTATTTAAAATAAATTTTATCAAAATTGCTAAAAGTAACTTTTTATATATTCAACATATTACACCAAATAATTATATGCAAATCACTTTGCCTGTTTTATTAAGTTTTATCCTTAATGAATTCTTAAATTAAAATATACCTAGAATATTTGTAGAAATTATAATAACTTTAAAAGTATGTTATGTGAATTAATACCATTATTCATACATAATTTCGAAATTTAACCTAAATTTGTTTTTATTTTCGGATTTTGTTTTTTAAGTTGTGAAAAGAAATTTGAGTAGTGTCATGAACACTATTTTTTATCTGAAATTCCATTTCCTTAAACAAAATTATTTAGTTTTTAACTTTAGATGAAAAGAAAAAAATTAATTATGGAATTAATCTCATTGTGTGTTTGGTTTTAATCATATCTGTGATATAACTCTCTAAATTTGATTGATTCTTTATTAATGTTGTTGTTGTTGTCGTGTGCCAGCTAGGCTGGCAATATGGGGTGCGGTGCTCCACTTTTTCAACTGAACCATATTTTGGTGTGGAGTCCGACTTCTTCAGTGCACACCCAAGGACCATAAGAACCCGTTTATAGGGTAGGCAACCATTCACAACACATTTATACATGGAAAGGACAAAGATAGGATAGATAGAGAGAGAAAAAGTACATCCATGTCCGAACCGGGATTCGAACCCAGGACCTCCCTATCCCTAGTCAGGGACTCTGAACACTAGACAGGGCGGGCGGCAGTCTTTATTAATGAAGTGTGAAAATAACAGGTCATTTTACTTGAATCCTAATAAACAACACGTTTCTGTTGATCCATGGAAAGATAAGGAAAGATCCATAAAGGAATTATTAACATATATTTATGAAGTTTTTAAGAAATCATCAATCTTTTTAACTATGCAGTAAGAACTTTATTTAATTATACCAATATAATGATCAACAAAACCCTTATAATGTACCCCATAAAAGGTTTATTTTTATTGTTGCCAGTTTCAATATATCTAAGTTTTTCTAACAAGAGCCTTTATCGCTTATTTTTTAAACTTCAAGAGTCCAAACTATTCTGAATTCGATGTAGCATATTTTTCAACTGATGTTTTTATTATCATAATTTTTGTCTGATTTGTCTTCTTATCTTTACCTTTTATGATGTATATTGTAAGCGTTTTCCTTTGCACGCACTTTATTAGATATCATATATTGAATAAATAATTTCAAGTAAATAAATCCACTCATTTGAACCTCTTCTGATTTTTTAAGTAAAAAAAAGAGAAATCAATAATTTAAAAAAATTCAAAGTTTAATCATTATGCTACATTTTGGACACAAAAGATTGCATTTTTGCTAGATTCTATTTAGAAATTTTGACTTTTTATTAGATATAAAGGGCGAAATAGTAAAACTCACACAAGAATAAGACATTATATATATATATATATATATATATATATATATATATATATATATATATATATATATATATATATATATATATATATATATATATATATATATATATATATACAATAGGTTATTATTTAGCGTGGAGGATTCATTAGTTAATGAAACCAAAAATATATTATAATAGTTTATTCATTTCTGAAAATCTTAAGCTTCTGTTATTATGGTATTATTACAACTAATTTATCAGTAAACTATCCTAAGACGGGAATTAAATTAAAAATTTTGAATTTAACTATTCCGGTTTTTTCTGCTTTGAAAAATAAATATTGATTAGTATATAGTTGCCCATTCTTTTTTTAAATTTAATATTCAGAAAATGTATAAAAGTCCAGGTGTGGAGGTTAGTACCAAGTAATCGAGCAAATGTCGTATCCATGGAAACTATTACCATAGTAACTGGCTCCTCCAACCGCAGACGAGCGGTGTCTGTACTTCACGTTCGAATTTACTAAATTTAGAACTGTTCCTAATAACGCATGGGAATGTTCTTGACACACAAACAGGAAAGTAGGTGAGGGAAATTCCTGTAGAAAGGAATAAAAGGTTGAAAAACGAAACAAAAGGGGAGATTTGAGGTGTTTTGTTTGTACAGGATGTGTTAATTTAATGAGAATGGATTATAGTCGGTATCTCAGTGTGGTAGCAGTGCAAAAGCTAAATCCGAAGCTAATCATTTCTCTGTTTAAATTTTTTAAAATAGATTTTCTTTTCCCTTGACTGTATATTGGCCATTACTATTTTTTAGGAATTGATATTTTTCTATTAGTTAGGAAATTTTGATGCAAAGAAAAATTGAAACATCTGAGATATTGAGAAATTTAAACAAATGTGACCACATAATTATAATTTTATCAGACTGAAAAATATGTTTGATTAAATTTTACAAGATTTCTAAAAACGTGAAATTTCTTTAAAATAAATTAAATCAGGAATTTCGGTATATATATATATATATATATATACACTGCTGGACAATTGCTAAGGACGGATCACAAATTGCAATGTAGCATAACATTAAGCGAGACATGAGGCCTAGTAGGATAAAATATAGTTGCCACACTGTTCAGACATTAGAATAAAAAATATTTATTGTTCTAGAAAGTACAAAAGCTGTGAAACATCTGAAAGAAAAAATATTCATTTGATTCTGCATACGGAAAAATGGAACAATGCATCTAAAAGTCAGCAGGCACCTTGAAGAAAGGTATCAGTACGGAATATGTCCACCGTGGAGTGTGATGCAACATTCCACACATCGTATCACACTTTGCACAATATTATCCAGCAGCTGTTGAGGCAATTTATCCCATTCCTCTGAGAGTGCACGGATGAGGCTGTTCTTATTTGTTGGAGGATAGTTTCGACCAGCAACTTGCCTCCCCAAAGCATCCCACACATTTTCAATGGGGTTTATATCTGAAGAACGTGATGGCCATACGAGACGTTGAATACCCTCGCTGTCTAGACAATCCTGAACCGCAAGTGTTTGATGACATGTTGCGTTGTCGTCCATAAAAACAGCTTTATCACCGACAGCACCACGGAAAAGACGAACATGAGGAAGTAGAACTTCATTAATGTATTGTTGGCCCGTCATAGTCCCATTCGCAACCACATGTAGGGGCGTGCGGCCATTGATCATGATGCCGGCCCACACCTTGACACTGCATGTCGAATATCGGTCCCTTTCCTGGATATTTTCTGGGCGATAAGCAGTACCACTCTCGCGCCAGATCAGTTGGTGTCTACAATCCGATGACAGACTGAACCTACTCTCATCTGAGAATAGTATGGATGCTCAGTCCTGTTCAGTCCAATAGCGATGCTCACGACACCATTGCAAACGGGCAGTACGGTGCTGTCTGGTCAATGGAACACATACAACAGGTCTGAGGGCGTATAGTCCTCCCCTCAAACGTCTGGCAACAGTTTTTAGGGTTAGTTTCTTGCTGCCTCAGGAAAGCAGATTTGCTTTCCAGAGGCAGCAAGAAACTGATTTGCCACCTGCTGAGCTGTAGTGCGCTTGTTCCTTTTTGCTTATAGGACGATATATCTATCTTCTGCAGGCGTCGTACTTCTAACACGACCTCTCCCGTGCCGCCTACTACACATTCCAGTAGTTTTAAATGACTTCCACAGCCGTGAAACAACGCTGTGAGCGATGTCGAACTCCCTGACAACATCTGTTATTTTTCGCCCTTCTTCGATCTTTCCAATAATTCGGCCACGCATAAAATCATCTAAGTGATGTCGGGAAGACATGCCAAAAATTTCAAGTTCGTCTATTAAATCTTTCCTGTAAAACTTTGACTTGAAACAAAATGTGTCCACATGCGTCAAAACCTTTAAAGCTGTTACGAACGCTATCACGTGAAGAGCAGACGTGGAAAAAAATTTGCAAATGCATACTTCTTCTTATTATATCCCGCACTTATTCTAATTTTCCACATTTTGCTTCCTTTCATTTTGTGGTTGCTATGGATGATAGTGTTATCCGTCCTTAGCAATTGTCCAGCAGTGGATATATATAGTGAGTGAAAAGAATCCATAGCTTTTACTCGTATAACGCTTTAATTTACTTTCATTTTTAAAGTTTTGAAATAGCATGGTCTTGATTTCAAATATGATGAAAATTATCAGTTTCTTGATGATTTTTTCACGAAAAACCTTGAAATAAATTTTATCAACAGAAAGCACGATCTTTTCGAAGAATAATATAAAATTAAAAGGAGTATTACGAATAAAGCGTTATGATAAAAATCAATGTAGCTGTAGAAAAATATTTTGATTATTAATTAACTTAATGAAAAATTTATAAAGATAGGACTGGCATTAATTGATAAGATTAAATATCCAATCATTGATTATATATGGTCTGCTCAGATTTTGTTAAAAATCTTATACTGTTTGTCGCTCAGCAAAATTTTACACATTAAGAATTACTTTTTTTTATCAGATCAAATTACTTTAAGTTTTACAACTTTTATTTCAAATTATCTTTCCATTGTTAAACTAATTCATGGTTTTCATCAGATTCTCTTTTAGGCAAAGCAGATAAAATGAGAACCTACTATACAATAATTGAGTCAACATTAATAACTAGATTAAAGCAATTAATGCTCATACTGCTTTTTTTGAATGAATGTTCTCTAAACTCATTTAATGCTTTCCCTTTTTATTTAATTATGCAACTAATTTTCCTTCAAAATAATTTTTTTCCTTCAACATCCTAAAGTAAAATTTTTTGTGCTAATAATTGAATAACTAAAATTTACCATAGAAATTCTGAACAAAATTGATAGAGAAGGAATTTTATGAGTAAAATAATTTAAGCGAGAACATTAATGATGATAGTTTTAATGTTTTGAACACGTATGGGTAGTATTTTTATTTCTATTTGATTAAAAAGTATTTCAAAATCAAAAATTAAAATTGAAACAGCAATCAGTGCCATTTTTCTTGAAACTTTTATTTCTCAATCTAAAATTTAAATATCATAACTTTAATAAAATAACTTTGATAAAAATAATTTCATTGAAGTAAAAACATGTTGAATAGTACATGGTATTGTATATAAATGATGTAACATTTGTTAAAGGGATTTTTAAAAAGTTTTCTCTTTTTTTCACAAGTTATTAACTTATTAAGACAAAGTTACATAATACTAATTTAAAATACAGTGAAGTTGAGATGAATGAGCGAGACTATATTTTCAACGATTTTATACACAAGTGGGACCGATGCTACATCAAAATGGAAACATCAAGATAATTCAGAGATCATCTAACAAACTGTAGTAGAAAATTAATTAAAATATACGTTTTTAGTCCAATAATTCTTATTACGCGAATGCACATTAATAATTAAATCTAAATTCAATAAATAAATTTAAAAATACCTTCATTTCGAGTACTTTTTACATCTTACGATTTACGATTGCACCTCAATTAACCGTACTCGGATAAAAAATCTACAACAGTCTCTTACTAAAATTACATAGAACTATTAAGTGATTTTAGAGAGGCAGGGATTAATCAGACCCTGTGTACTTGGATTGAGGCCTTGATTTTGATAGATGTATACAAATGAACATCTTCGGTGAATCATTTGAAAAAAAGACTACTAGAGATTGTCCTCAAGAAGGTGTTCTCTCACCATTACTTTGGAACCTAGTTGTAAATAGCCTTATAATATATCTAAATGATTGAGGCTATTATACAAAAGAATATGCTGATGACATTGTCATTCTTATCCTTGGCAAATATTTCGACATAACTTGTCATCTCATGCAGGATGCTCTAAGTTATGTTGGTCAATGGTGCATGGGTGATTAATCCTCAGGGACCTGATGGTTAATCCTCAGAAAACCTACCTTGTACCTTTTACACGCAAAAGGAAATAGAAGGGTTTCTTCATACCAAGACTTTTTGATGTTGAAATCAATGTGGCTTCAGAGGCGAAGTATCTGGGCATTTATTTAGACCAAAAACTCACCTGGAATAAGCATATTGATGAGAAAATTAACCGAGCAAAAAAAATCATTATGATTTGCAGGGAAATGCTTGGTAAAAACTGGGATCTACATCCAAGACATCAGTTTTGGATGTACACAGCTATTGTCAGGCCCATTACCACATATCCCTGTGTGATCTGGTGGCGTAAGGTGGAACAGAAGTCTGTGACTGACAGACTAGGAGGTCTACAAAGACTGGCCTGTCTCTGCATCACAGGAGCAATATCCACCGCACCAACCAGAGAATTGGAAGTTATGTTTGATCTGACTCCCTTAGACATCTTCATCTGCAGCTCTCCCAGAATGACTGCATTCAGAATAAAGTTACAAAACCAATGGTACGACGAGCATGTTGCCAAAGGGCACAGGGGTATTACCAGGAAAATTCAAGATACTACTTTCCTGATGCCTTCGGACATCATGGAAAAGTCATACATGTTTGAAAGGACATTTGAAATAGTTTTTCCAACTAGAGACGAATGGGAAAACAACATGTTCAAAACTAAAACAGAAGATCTAATTTGGTACACAGATGGATCACTGAAAAACGTCCTCTCAGGACTGGGAGTATGTGGCTATGTGGCGTGTCACCAAGAACCAGCCTATCTGTAAGCCTTGGGCGATACGCTACGGTCTTCCAGGCAGAAGTTTTGGCCATTATCCACTGTCTGCGACTAAATATGAGGAAGGGCTACCACGGTAAGTGGATTCTCATTTTTATTGACAGTCAAGCCGCTTTAAGCGCTCAGTTCTTTCGAAATCAAATCTAAAATGATTTTGGAATGAAGAAACCTTCTTACAGAACTGGCAGCTAGAATCAAGGTGATCCTTGTATGGATGCCAGGGCACAAATGTATCGAAGGTAATGAAAGGGCTGATGAACTAGCTAAACAAGGATCGTCTTTTGCTCCCAGTGGTGCAGAACCTTTTTGTGGGATCAATTTGAAGACCGCAAAAACCAATGTTCTTAAATGGGAAAAACGGAAGACGTATGAAGCTTGGCTCAACACTCCTGGTCAAACCCACGTTAAAAGTATGATCTGTGGATCATCAGCGAGGATTGCCTCTGAAATTCTAAGATGCTCTAGGCAGAAGATACGTTTAATCGTAGGCTTCATAACTGGGAACTACTATTTCAGAAAACACCTCCATAAAATGGGACTGTTTCAGCAAGACCCTATCTGCAGGAAATGTCATACGCAAGAGGAAACGGCCAAGCATATCATTTACGAATGTGAGGCTCTTGCCCTCCCTAGATTAACTTCTTTAGGCATCATCCATACTAGAGAGTTATACCTAGACTCCATTAAAGGGTTATATCGGACTTCATTAATAAAGTGGGTGACCCGAGCAACTGGAACTAGGAAACATTGGGTTTGGAGTTAATAGTACAAAATGCTGATAAAAGCAGAGGTGCCCAATGACATACAAACCCAATTCTAAGAAGAAGTGATTTTATGTGTTTATCCTTTTCTCTATATAAGTTGCATGAAATTTATCAGTAACCACAATGCTTATAATATGCTTAAAGTTTTGAAAAATATCTTTTTAATTGTTTTAACTTACTTGATGCTAATAAATGAAATTAATATTAAATAGCATTTAAATCTCATGTAATAGCTTATAATATATATAACGTAACACTTTTTATATTTATATGAAACTAATCATTTATTTTTTACTATATTATATTTCTTTGAATATGATTATATATCAATAATCAATATAATTATATTTAGTAAAATCTAAGCTATAATATTTTTCGACCCTTGAGTTTAATGAAATAGTTGTATGCCTTAGCAAAAAATGTGAGAGTAGTAAAAGAATTACAAAACTTAACAAATATTTAAAATAGTATTTTGTATAATATTACAGAATTAATTACAAACTAGTCAGAAAAGCCAGAAACTTTGTAAAAAATTTTACATCTTATTTTTCAAATCATCTCTTTAATTTTTAGTCCTTTAAAATATTTGTAATTTGTCTTTGCCTGATAATATTAGAAAAGTCTGTCCATTTTTAGAAGAAACAAAGTAATAAAATTTTCATACTTTGAATAAACTTTATTGAATACTGTAATCACCATCATTATTTTGACTTTTTGTTAGCATGAAAGCAGTTTGTATACCCTTTTTTAAAGAAAAACTTAATCCTTGGAGGCACAAAATGCAATCATTGTTAGTTTGACATCTTCGCTTTTTAATTTTTTCAATGCAAAATATTTTGTGAGAACAAAAACAAATAATAATCAGAGGGTAAATGATGCAAGGAGTAAGTTGAAAGTGGCAGAATTTCACAGCCTAGCTCTATGAGTTTCTAACGAGTCTCCAAGAACCACGTGGCCTAGCATTATTATGAGGCACTGTTATTTTTTTTCTATTGAAGGAATCCAGCATTTTTTTCTTGGAGTGTAGTTTTTAAATTTAACTAATTTTTAAAATTAATTATCAATTCTGAATTTAATTTTTCGTTCGGGATCAACAGCTTAAGATATGTCGATCTCACTATATACACACAATACTCTTATATTCACCCACAGTTTTGGCTTAAAAGCGAAGAGAGTAGGTTTACGGGTAGTGCAGTATCCAATAATCAACTGGTTTCAGAAGGATTTTATTTCGTACCGTGCAAGTAGAGATTACAACCCATGCATCTGAGTATAATTTGTAATTCCAAGTTCAAATATCGTGGGTAATTTTGCAAGGAATGATTATGAATTGGAATCACCTAACAGAATTGACATTCTAGGTTCAATGCAGATATCAATCTATGCTTGGAGTGATGTTGTTGAAAAATCGATATTCAGATCTTTTGTAAAGCTAGTTTTATTAAGAAAACCTCTGTAACTGAAGAAACATTTACCTGAAGACTTGAACGAAGATGAAGTGGAATCGACAAAAAAATCCATGCTACCAAAATTTTCCAGAGCTTTTTGAATTCTGTCATAGATGTTATTTGTACGAAAGAAAGGTTATGATTAAACAATGCGAATATGATAAATGAAAATGAAATTTTGAAGTATCAAAAGGGAAGAAAATGACAAACGGCTGCAAAACAAGTAGAATAGCTAACAAGATGGAGCTACTTTTTTTAGAAAAACGAAATTGAAAAGCTTTCCTACAGTGATTAAATAGGGAAATATATATTTTTAAAAATGTAGTTTTAAAACTGAAAAATAATAAATGACTTCTATGCTTGACTTTTTATGTATAAAAACAAATAAAGAGTTGTTTTAAAATATGCATTTATAAAAGAGAGCAATTTGGTAAAAGGAAAATTAGTCTTAAGATCTAATACTCATTTTCCCATTTTACGAACTTTCAATTTTTTAAAGTATGATTTTTTTCACTTACGAGTTCGTAAAAGTGAGCGTCTAATCTATTAGGAATAATCTTCATTTTAATTCATTTGTTTGTTCAGTATGTATACATTCAGTGATTAAAAAGGAGAAAAAGAGTTAAGAATAATAATAGATAAAAAAAAGGAGTTGAAAATTATTCTACCTGGAACGAATAGAACTTTCCTGTTAACATAATATATTTTGTAAATTATATATATCAGGATTAATTTCTGTTCAAACTGAATCAGAAAATTAAGCAGCAAAACTTTATACCAAAGAAACACTACTGAAAACGGATAACAGGGCTGTATCCCTGTTTACCCAATAAAGCTTGGAAAATATTTTATTTCATAGGCAATTTATCACTAGAACAGAAAGTGAAACAGAATCGTCTTTTATAATGATGATGGATTATATTGAAGGCTAGTAATTGAGTGTGTGAAATTAAAGGGAAATATATTTTTTTTTCTACTGTTTACTCGACATTATACATAATGTCAAGGTTGTTATTTTCATTTTGAAAAAACTTGTACTTTAAAAATACCAGTTTTAGAAAACATCAGTGCAGCTAAAGTATCTCATTAAAATTGGTTTCCATTTTACTTCCGTTGAAACAGAGTGGAATTGAAACTGTATAACTTCCTGTTGTTAGTGTAATTGTGTATATTTATGATCATTATTATGTGGTCATTATAATATATGTGTATACAAGCGATCATTATTTCATATTTAATTAAGGTAAAGGTGGTAAAGGCTTAAAGCAACTGGATAACAACTTTAAAGTTTTAAAATAAAATTGTATATTTTATGTTATAAGAATTGGCTTGAATTGGAATTAAAATCTTGGTGAATTTAAATACTTCTACTATCTCTTGTATTATCATTAACGTAAAATATATTTATGAATAATATTTATATATTTACTATAAATATGTAAATACAATTTTGACTAGCTTTCGTAGCTCAGTTGAGAATAAGATTTTTATGTATTTTACCAATTGTTTTTAAACATTTGAAGTAATAAAACGGCACATGTTTTTTAAACCCTGTGCATTACATTGAGTAATGCAAAGGTAATTCTACGCTGTGAAAAACTACGAGTGTGTGATAGAAAATTCTATAGTAAAAAATATTCCTGATTCACTTTCTTCTTTCTTTCTTTGACAATATAATATTTATTTTATGTAGATAAAAATTTATGAGTGTTTTTTTATTTTTGCCTAATTTATTTCGCACATCATCATTATTTCTGCTATAAATAATAAAAAAGCAGATTCATGTACGTTTACAAAAACTAATACTTGATAAACAATATACTATTGATACTATACTCTTCAGCAATAATAAGAAGAAGAATTGGTATAAAATTGAAATACTAAATTTAAGATGAAATTAAAACCTTTTCTGTCCTATAATCCCTATGCCATATCTTTAACTTTTTGAACAATTATGAATTCGTTAAAGATTTTTTGGTTTATCTCTTTGTTTTAAAATAGATTTTACGTGTGAGCAATCCAATCTTTGATTTATTTTATCACGCATTTCAAAAATATTAGTTTTACATCATGTTCACATGAATTTAATTTTCAATTAAAAGTTCTAATTTTAAATTATTTTGTATAATTGGACTTCATTAAAATTAAAAAAAATTTTTTATAGATTATAAGAAATGAATTTGTGGTACTTTATTATTTACAGCTATTGCATAGTAAACGTCTAAACTTTGTTTTGTAACAGTATATAAAGAAACCTGTTTTGTTGTGCTATAATTTACTAAGGGTACCGTGGATTCTGAGGTTATTGATTAACAAGAACACAGTCGAATATTTAAATTGCTCACAAACCCTAATTTTATTCCTTTAATTTATCTGCAAGAATTTGCCTAGAATTATCAAGGAATAGTGGTTGGAATCCATTTTTTAGAATGGAAGGCCTTACTTTAAATCTACAATTTGAACCAGGTTTCATCATATCTACTGTTGAACAACATGAAATAGATGTTGTACCTCCAATTCTTACAATCATGACCGTAGGGTGGTTCCTACGACATGACAAGGAAACAAACTCAATTTTTAATGAAAAGTGAAGTCCTCTAGAGAGTCAAAAATGCAGAAGCGTTCAAAATAGCATTCAAAAAATCAAAAACGTTATGGCTTTTATGTTATCATTTGTGTGATATTAATAGTAAGTGTTTGAGCTTACTATTGCTTGATGATAAGATCACCGTATATGATATGGCAAATTCCACTTTTGGTTGTAGTAACGGATGAAAAATGAGAGAGCATTTGTGTATCTGTAAAAATTGGTGCTTGTGAGTTTTCCGGGTTTTACCCCTATCAGCATATAAATGTAATTCACTGCCTCTGAAAAATTCTCTCAGAAGAGAAAAATTGCACCTTAAACATGTAACTTTCTTCTTAGACAATTAGCTTTAAGTCAATATTCTACACAAGACATCAAAATATTCAATCAAAATTTAAGTACAATGACTTGCAAAATGCCTTTTATGTTATAAAAATATTCAAAAAATTTTCAAGAGTTAAAACTTGGTAACAAAGAGAAATGTTTTGCAAATTGTATAACTTAAACTGTTTGCTCTTCATTCTAAATAATGAATCTCAGTGATTTACTTTACGGTAATGGAGCGTATTTCTTCTTTATTTCCCATATCCTACATTTGGCACCAATGGCATAACATACACACATGCACATATATATATATATATATAATATATATATATATATATATATATATATATATATATATATATATATATATATATATATATATATATATATATATATATATATATATATATATATATATATATATATATATATATATATATATATATATATATATATATATATATATATATATATATATATATATATATATATATATATATATATACAGTATGTCCACTAAAGTCCCTTGCCACCCTCTTAACTGCGGAACGGCTGCTGCTATATTCATAAAAGTGATGTCTAAGTATAGTAAAGTAAACATGCGCTACTGAATGAAACCACTTACAGCGCCACCTGGCGGAAAACTGTGGAGTTAGCATTCGTATCTCGAAAACCAGACGATATAGGTAAAAAAAGTGCTATACAAAGTTGTAGAGCAGCCTCGATTTAGTACAAAAAGAAACCTTGTAAGGATTAATGTGAAGAATACAACGGTTAAAATGCGTATTTGTTGTTTCGTACTGTGACGTGGCACATCGCACGTGTGCATATTTGAAAAAACAAAAAATCGTTTTCTTTCACCGCTAGCCGTGAAAGAAAACGATTTACATTTTAGTGATTACATTTTTCACTTTTATTTCGAAATGGGAAGAGCCGAAGTACTAAAAATAATTTCAACAATTTGTATACAATATGCAAAAACCTAAGAAACGTCATGCCTGTTCACCTGAAACAGCTATAAAAGAGACATCTTCTTGGTGATACCCGATTTTGTGGAGAGCCTGCCGTTGTTTAATCTTAAGAATATATGGTTTCAACATGACAGCGTACCTGCTCACTAGACATCTCTAGTGAAGCAGTACCTCATCAAGGAATTTGGCAACCAAAGACTAGGTTATGGTGGTTTTGAAGAGTGGCCTCCACGTTCTCCTGATCTGACTCCACTGGGCTTTTTCCTGTGGGAATATTTGAAATAGCAGGTGTATGCGACTCCTCCACAAAAATTGCAGGACCTTAAACGACATATTAAGGTCGCGTGTTCCAACGTGTGCAACGTAGTCTTCAAGCGAGGATCCAAATGTGCATTGCAGATGAGGGTGAGGAGTTTGAACATCTTAAATAAATTATATTGTTATAACTATTTCTTTTTTCCTTTTCTTAGATCGTTTTGTCACCTCACAGCACGAAACAACAAATACGTGTTTTAACCGTTGTATTCTTCACATTACTGAATACAAGGTATCTTTTCGTACTAAATCGAGGATGCTCTACAACTTTGTAAATAACTTTTTCTCTCTATCTCGTTCCGTTTTCGAGATAGGAATGCTAACTCCGTAGTTTTCCACCAGGTGGCGCAGTTGTCTGTTTCATTCAGTAGCGCATGGCTACTTTACTATACCTAGACACCACTTTTATAAATATAGTAGGAGTAGTTCCAAAGTTAAGAGGGTGGCAAGGGACTTTAGTGGACATACTGGATGTATATATATATACATGTACATTCCTTTCTTTGAGATTTCCTACTCTTACAGAAATCACTATTGGGATTCATTTTTATACATCAATGTGTATGTATAAAAAGATTGCCTTATATACTCTGGCTATATTTCCTTTTTACAATATATCATAGAAGAGTTGCAAAAAAAGGAGAAAAAATCCTTTTTTACTAATTTTTTAAGAAAATAATTCTGAGGTATAAAATTATATGAAATAATTCCATGACTCCTATTACAATATATATTAAATTAATAGGGTACAACTTTATTATTTCAACTTTTACGCACAATCAATTGAATGTAAAATTTATTACATAATCAGTCCGATTTAGTAAATAATCAGGTTTAGAGTTGCTGCGTGTGTGTGAATACATGCAACTTATAATCCTACAACCAAGAAATCTTTTATTGTATCAAATTTTGTAATTTGATATAAATATAGGTAGCTTCTAATGAGTTACAATTCTTTATTTTTTCCAATGATATTTACTACTAACAATATATCTTGATGAATTGAGGTAATTGTTACTTGCTATTAAAAATAGAAAAGTTATAAGGGAATGCTTTCTCGGTGAAATAAAGTGATAAAAATGTGAAAATAATAAAAATGCATCTTTTTTTATCAATATTTATTTAATTTTTTAAAAATTATGTAATAAAACAAATGAAAAATAAATTATTTCTATATTACTCATATACAATATAATAAAAAAAATTTAAAAGCAATTTTCTAAGATTTATAACGAAAAGGAAATATTTTTATCTAGAAAAATTTTTTATTTCTTTGGCATGGAAAAAGTGACACGTCTGACGAAAAATACAGTTATGGGAGAAAAGCTTTTTCGACATTTGATCATACGATGGTAAATATTACAACGTAATAAAATCCATCATATATAAAAATTCGGTTCCACCACTGAATAATTTTTGGTGTTTCACACATTTCTATACAGATCATAATCATTTCAACAAAGCATTATTCGCCATGTTGAAATGATTATGAGCTGTATGTTTTCTGTATTCTTGATGTGTTTTCATATATTCATTTACAATTTCATATTTCTTGTGATAAATATTCTTAGAGTTTTTTGGAATACTCAATTTATATACTTAATATTATAGCTCCTTACATATACATTCTTACACACACACACACACACACACACACATACATATATACACACACATATATGCATGTATATATACATATATACATACATAAATGTGTGTGTGTGTGTTGTTGGAATTTTAAATTATACTTTGTCACATGCTTTTCTTTTCCTTTAACTTCATTGAAATTAAAATTTTACGTAAGACTATTGAATATATATAATAATAGATGAAATATATAAAATGATAATACAAACAGAAACATTTAACTTAGAAATATTTCTTATACATAGAATATTATCCAAATTTACAAAAATTTAAAAGTTATAAACATAGTAAATAAAAATATTTTTTTAATCTATAAAAATATAGTAGTTAAAAAATCTAAGATATATTCTACAACTACATGTATGAATAAAGTGATTATAGGCTTATTTTTAATAACTAAAATATTAACTAAGTTATTATTTTATGCAAATATAACGACACACTTTATTACTTATAGCTATATATATACTGAAACTATTCATAATAATTCTAGACTACATAATTTTAACGAAACGGCTTAAAGTTATACTTTTGTTGTTTCAGTTACATGTAAAACTCCTCACACAGCAAATAAATAATTAAATAAGTGTTTCTAATTATAGAAAAAATATTTAATCTTGTTAAAGCTCCCATAAAATACATAACTATATCTTTCTCCAGACTAAAACTTATTTAATCAATAAATACATGATTTTTACACAAGTGGAAATTTCGCAAATATAGATTTATTCTATTTTATTTTTATGTGCTTTTTGATAAAAGCTATGAAATGTCAGTGTTTATGATTAATGTGCATATGCAAATTCATAGTTGAAAAACAAGGAAATACTAACAAAATTAAATAAAAATATTATCTCAATTAGTCAAAAGCGTTGGGAATATTTATGAATACTCACACATATTGTTTTTGCTAATTTTGATTAGTTGAAAAGCTGTATGATTAATTGAAATGTTTCCACATGCTAAATTACTTTTCCTTTCTAATACTGCTCATGGCCTACAGACTTAGTGCTTTTTAACAATGATCTGTTTCGTAATTAATCATACACTTTCACTTTTAAGTAACATTTTAATTTATCTCACTAAAACAAATTAATATGATATTATTGACGTGATGAACAAAAAATTAATAAGATAATTCGTTTTAAACTGTCTAATGTTGAACATTTTTAGCAACTAGTTATAGATTCAATGTATCTTTGGGCAGTGATCGAAAATTTTTTATTATATTTAAAAAAATTTTTTTTTGATTAAAATAATTGTAAAAACGCTAACTTTATGAAATTATGATAAGCTTAAAGAATGATGTTTAAAATTTTTCATAAAATAAAAACAAAGTAAAAAAATAAACAGTGATTTGAAATGCGTAATTCTTGTCAAAGGTCAGTATTCATTGCAAAGGTTTGTTCATGCCTACTTACAAAGTTAAATTTAACTCAAAATTTCAAAAATCACATGGATGAGAAACGTTTTTCCCGTTCTGATCATCAATAAGTATTGATTACATGTGGTTATTAATACTGATTACAGAATCATTTTTCAAAAAATAATGAATTTTTCTATGAAATATTTTACTGTGTGGAATCGTATTATTAGCATATTTCTAGTACATAAAAATATTTGTATTTTTATTCTTTTGTAATGATCACAATTTCCATTAGAATGTTTTAATATTTTGGAATTTTTCTTGATATTAGTAGTACTAGCTTAGTCTAGTTTGATATTAATAGTACAATCTTATTAGTCTATATGAAAAGAAAATTGCCATTCATATTCTCTTGTTAAAATATATGATTATTTCGTTTTAGTAAAAATTGTTCAATAATAACGTTTGTGCAATTTTGTTTTGGGATATTATTGCCCCAAATATGAAACTAATTGTCCTTTGAAATAGTTTATTAGGGGAAAAAAAGAAGTTTACTGTTTCACATTGCATTAAATATTGAATTGAAAATATAAAAATTATGATTTTTGCTTATGTTTTCAAAGACCATAAGATTTGTAAACATGCTACCTCAGGTCAAATATTATAGACTTTTTATCATTGCTCTAATGGTATGATATCATTAGGACATCATGATATTATGTTCTAATGAATAATTGAGTTTGCTTGACGCTCAACAGTCTTTTTTTCCACGCAAGGGCTAATTAGACTGGGGCCTACAATTTTAAGCGGTTTGGAAACCACTAAAAACATCCAACCCAAATGTGGGATTTAAGCACACGAACCGAAGACTTGAGCGCTAACCGTTCGGTTGCCAGCTAGTCCTAATTAATAAAGAGAGTGATGTTCTAACATCACTTTGTTCAGAATTAAGTATTCCATTTTCGATTCTGACCTCTGTCATATAACTAGTCATGATACATTTTTGTTTTGTTAATATACATCTGTTGGGATGAGTGCTTGAATATTTTTTGTTTTGCAACATATGATTAAAGATAACTATCAGTAAAATTCCTTTCCGCAATGCAATATTTGATTGGATTTCCAAGAATTTTTACAAATGCTTTAAGCTGTTTCACTATCTTCAAAATAGCGTCAAATTATATGACTAATTTGCACATTTTAGATTTTTTAACTGATTATGTGGTATTTATTGATTAAATGCGCAATTTTTCTTCAGTTTTTATATTATATTTTTCATTCTTTTTAGGCTAAACTTAAATGTTAATTGAAACATAATTTATTGACAAGCATTGAAGATAATATATTTTCAAAATAATTTATTTATCCGGTTCTTAAAATAAACATCTGCATTTCAGTTTTACAGACGTTGTTTGAAAGTAAAATATCGGACAGATTGTTAAAATAAATAATACATAATTATTTCCGAACTATGTTTATATAAAAGTTAATTGTATAATTTATAAGACATATTAATTATTTAACGAAAGCTAAAGGAATAACTTGAAATCTCTTAGAAATCTAAATTGACTACTTTATCAAAATATTATGCAAATCTCAAAATGCATATTATTTGTAACAGACGACAAAATACATATTTTATAACAGACTTAGAAAAACTACTGTTGTTTAAATACTATAAAAATTTATATGTATTTTCCTTTTGATTTTAAATTTGGTGACAGTTTATAAGCAATATATTACTTATTTTAAAATAAAATTTTAACTCATCTATTTCACAAATCAAATAAGTTAAATTAATCAATGTTAGATAACTTTTGAGATCTACAGAGAAATATAGATCGAATGTCAGTTTAAAAGATTTACACTTTCTTGTAATTCAGTACTGTACATCAGATGACTGTGAAAGTGTTATTTCTTTCCTTTCATTCTTTGATCTTCTCGTAATAAACTATGCATTTTGCTTAGAATGGTTCCCGATGCATTTAATTCTACATACCTCGTAACTTTAATGTTTTAGGAGAATATTTTGAATTTCTAACAAGAAATTCAATGCTCTGAATGAAATTTATTTTGTGAAAATTGATTGCATAGAAAATATTAAAAAAGTTATTTGCTTTTTCACATAGAATTGTCATATAGTATATTTTAAATGTAATAAATTGGCAAGCATTTTTAGAGATAGTGAAATAACTTTAAATCACAGTATTTTAAGAACATTTAATTTTACGCAATGCAAAGATATATTGCAGACAAAAAGCAAAAGAAAATACCATTTAATGCAGAAAAAATATGAAATTCTTAGCAAACAGTCTTTCTTTTATTCTATAAATCATCTTTAATTTCGTTTCCTTATTTGAGATGAACTAGGAATATAACAAAGTTCAACGTCTGACTTCGTGATTTTCTAAGCTTTCATTAACATCACACACAGCTTAAAACATCTTAAATGTCACGTTTCGTTGACAATAACCTCAAAAAATCCAAGTTAAATCCTGTCAGGACATAATCAACCAATTCAAAAACATTTGTTTTTAGTACACTTCTGTCCTTAAAACGTCGCATAGACAGATAAAATGTTCTACAAGAGATGAAGATCCAAATTGCAAGACCAGGCTATGTACAGATTTAGCTCTACGAACTAATCCAGTTGCTTATTTCGCATAGGTTGGGAATCATTTTCTGATTTTTTATAATTATTTCAACGCTACTCATCAAAAGGCACTTATTTTTATGATTCGAATTATAATAAGAAATCAAGATGCTCAACCTTCATTTATTCATTTAGACGTATTTCATTAAAACTTTATTTTCTCAATTTTATTAATATATTAATATTCCATAATTTTTTTGAAAAATTAAAAATTTCTAAGCCTATGTGTTTAAAATGTACGCAAGGCTTCAATTTTTTGAAATTGCTGCACTTGCTAACTGCAGGCTGTCTCAGGTGCACTCTAAAAATTCTAATAAAAATTTTAGTAGAAACTATTTATATAGATTCATAAGTATAGTTAATAAAAATAATTAATAGATCTAAGCATTTTATATATACCTAGTTCTTAAATTTAGATCCATTGTTCTGGAAAAACACAATTTACTGTAATATACAGATGTTAATATCTTTTTTCTTGAAAATACAACAAAATATACCATCATTCTTCTTCTCCTTCATTGGCCTGACAGCCCAGGGTGGGCCTTTGTCTTCCTCAGAAGTGCATACCAGGACCCCCTATTTTTGGATAAGGTCATCCAGTTTGTCATTTTTTGTGTTTTTAGGTCGTTTTCAAGGCCATCGGTCACGCCATCGGAGTTTCGGTCGTCCTCTTCTTCTGGTGCCAATGGGGCGAGCGAAGAAAATTTTTTTCATCACCCGATTGTCGTTCATCCGGCTCAAATGTCCTGCCCATTTTAATCTCTGTATTGTGATAAATTTAACAATATCTGCTTCTTTATATAGTTTATAGAGCTCAGAATTAGTTCTTCTTCGCCATGTATTCTCACATTTTATTCCACCAAAGATGCTTCTTAAAGTTTTTCTTTCGAAAATGGAGATGGTTTATATACCATCATTGCCAGACCTAAAACAATTCTTATCTTATAAACCTACAGAAAATGCATTGTAAGGATCAAGAAATCAAGGTATCAAGTAAGAGGATTTGATTCAAATAATAACGTATCTTTACAAAAAAATGTATTGCCATGCAGTGAAGCAAAATTGATTGGAATGCTTTAAGCGTAATATTCATTTCGGTTAGCGAGCACTCTAATCACTATGCATATTATTTCTGTAAAAACAGTCTAGGAAATCAGTTCGTTTTATAGGAATTTAAGATGAGAAATTCTATTCTGTCTTTGATGGAGAAGCAAAACTAGTTAATCAGTTGGGATAGTCATGAACTCCCCCGCACTATTATGTATATTGTCTACTGTTAGAAAAGAATATCAATAGGACATTAAATTAAAAACATCAAAAGAAGAACGACTGATGAATGTTTATTTGCACACTCTTGATTGAAAATTTCCGTCTATAAAACAAAATTCATCATAAAAATGAAACAAGTTTCATTTTTAAAGAATTTGATTGAATATCATCTAGACAGAAACTGTAATAAATATAATTCGCAATGTAATTGTGCAATTTTTGACTGTTTCATGATCACTGGAAACGATAAGGAAATAACTGAAATTTGATAAATTTTTGTCCTGGGAATTAATTATTCTAGGAAATCTAAATGCACTGTCATAAAATATCTCATAAAATATAGCGCTTTTGTATCCATAAGATAAATTATTGCTGTAGGATAGAAATACATGGTACAAGACTTTCATACATTCTTATAGCACTAACATCGAGTATATGATTTCAGAAAACTAATTTATTCTTTCAATTTAAAGAAATTTTCACTCCTTTTCTGAAATTAAATGTTGTGATATTGTAACTAATTTCCAGAGAAAAAGGGTAATTCTAAATTATTGTTATTATGAATTACCAAAACTATGTAAAGAATGATGATTTAAATAATCAGCAAATCAATTATTTTTATAATTTCAGATAATAATAAACCGAATATTCTTAAAACCAACAGTGTAGACACTTAAAATGACTTATCTTAAATTCACCATTATGCAATACAAATTTTTCTAAGAGTTAAGCAATATTGTATGCTAGAAATGTCTTTTTTACCTTATTTGCACGGACTTGTGTGTGTTCTATTCTTCTCCTTGTGTGTGTTCTATTCTTCTCCTTGTGTGTGTTCTATTCTTCTCCTTGTGTGTGTTCTATTCTTCTCCTTGTGTGTGTTCTATTTTTCTCCTTGTGTGTGTTCCATAGATATCAAAATTTACAAATGAAGCATAGTAATCAACATTTGCAATAATGTATTAGGTTAATTCAATTAAAGATTTTCTTACGTGGTTATTATTAAAATAGTTTAATACATTTCCTTCAGTTCATACGAATTTGAATACATTAAAATTTCATAATACAATAGCATAGAATTCCTATTTTTAATATATAACTTTTTTCTATATAATAATTTTAACTTAACGTCGGAGAGAATTTTGTAAATTCTACAAAATATTTTACTAGATTAAATCGAAAATTATGTTTGAAATTTACATGTTTCAAGCAAAATTATTTTGTGTGATTTCATTAAATGTAAGCATTTGTAAATTGTGAACAAAAACTTAAAATCGAAGATTGGTGCAATGAAATAACTCACCCGAATTTCAACGTCTACTTCAAAATACGTGAAAGTTGTAAACGCTTTCAAACTCTATCGATTTTTGAGAATCTATAAATAGTTTTAGATATAATTTTTTCCCAAGAAAAAAGTTACTTTCTTGGTAGAAATGTTATTGTTTATTTATCGATGAGGGAGAAAAATGTTTTTGTCAAATAGATATTAACTATAATAAAATAAATATAAAAATATAAACGAAATCATATAAGAAGAAAACATCTGACTTTAATAAGGCAAATAAACTGGAATATGAGAAGATTTGAAAAGAAATTAGAAGAAAAAGGAATTTCATTGAAACAAAATTTTAAAGAGTCGTAGATAGAAACAGAATAATACAAAAGGAAAATAGATCAAAAATACATTTATCCAAATAAAAGATAAAAAGTACTTTGTTATAATTACTTGAATTTTTTCTAAAATTTATCTTGTACTATATACAATGCATTTACTTTAAAAGCAATAACTGTACTTATAACAAAATATAAATAAAATTTTAAAGAATAGTTATGTATATGACTACAAAAAATATAAAATAATAAATATGTATAAAAAACCCATCTAGTAATACTTTTAAATAAAAATAATTAATGATTTTGCAGATCTTTTTTTTGTATAAATAGTCTTGAAATAAAGATTTTTCTGAAGGAATCGCAATCAATTTTTCTAACGTAATGAGTAAAAAAATTTAAACTGTCTGAATATAAAACTAGTTTCCATGTATATGCCTTCAGTTCAATTAAAAAAGCATTGATAATTGATTATTTACTTAAATTATTCTTTTTATCAAAGAACTTTAGCTAGAAATTAAAATACATTAACTTGTATGAATATTTATCATGCGCATTTCAATCAACCTTAAAATGAAAAATACTACACGTTATTGCAATGCATATTATACCACATTCCCAATATATATTGCATACTTTTTTATGTATGTATTTTTTATTCCTCATTTTTCTCTGTCCCTTTCATTTTAATTTTATAAATACCATTAAAATAATTCAGAAAGTTAAAACCACATAAAAGTCTGTCTCATTATTTATAAATACAAATAAGAGTAATTTGTAAATCGCAAGTTCTTACATGTACGAAATCTTAAAATACGGACAATAATTTAAATTTAAGTGACATCAATCGAAATATGAAATAAAATACCTTAAATATTCGCATTACATCAAATATAATGAGCATATTAAGTTTCGAAGTGATTTGCCAAACTCAATTCGTTAAAAATTTGTCTTTCTACATTAATATATATATTTCTCGGCACACATTTTCCAATAAAATATCTTTAAACATTACCATACTGGGTTCAAGCTGCACACTATTTTATTTTCCCATTCAAACAGCAAGTAAAACTTCTATATATGATAATATTATTCTTTTGAAATTCTTGTAGCTTTCATGATATTTTCATTGAACAATCCAGCCCCAACGGCAATTCATTCACCGAACAAGTGTAATGTCAGTGACCGAAAAATGTTCGCTAAACAAGCACGTTTTCTTTATTTTTTTAAAGATGACTTAACATAATAATTCACTTCATTTGATATCAAAATACATACAAAAATAGCATGTACTGAAACCCTTGTTTGTTTAGCATTTTTTGATAAAAAATCGTTGATGAAAAATAAACATTTTGAAGGATTAAAGACCTTGAAGAATCTAAAATTTATTTTACCCATTTTTCTTAACATTTTTGTCTTTGAAAATAAATTCATTTTTATTAAATGCTATTAGGAACTATATTTTTGATTATTTAGTTTTGATTAAGTACTCTATTAGGAATTAAATTACTTTAATGTATCACTTTTGTTCGTATTTCCCTGAAAACTTTGTTATTCGACTGTATGAATTATAATTGATTAATTATTATAATTGGTTAATTATTGTAATTGGTTAATTATTTTAATTCATCAATTATCATTAGTTATTGGAAGTTTAATTCAAAAAATGTTTTTAATGAATACATAGAGTTGTCGCTATGAATATATACTTCATTAATCAATTTCAATGTTTTTACTTTAATTCCTTAAGTTTTATTATATTATATATATTAATCTATATGTGATATAAATTAATAAAATCAATTAAGAATTTGTTATTTCATTAGAAATTAACAGGAATATGCATATTTACTGTAATAAATACTATTCTCTAAAAAAACTATAAAATGAAAATTCTTCACCTATGAATAATGCGTTAATAAATAAATTTAATAATAAAATACATAATATTGTAACTGAAAATAGCAATACTTCAGTGAGTGATGGGAAAAAAAGATTATACATACTGACTTTCCGATAAATCTATTATAATAATTAAATTGCAAATTAAAGTACGCACAATTTGCAATGTCAAATGTAGAGGAAATTTTTTTAATTATGACATTTCAGGAAATTTTAGTTATTATTTTGATTGAAAACTCATCATTCATAAATACTCTTAAAGCCAAGAAACCTACGAGCTGAAATTTAGATCAGAAGAATTCTTCTAAGCACATAATGGAATTTATATATTGTTAAGAATTTTTCCCTACAGAAATTAAAGCATTATTTTTCCTTAATTTTGACTTGACTGTGAATTAATCTTCTGTGTAAATATAACAAGTTTCTAAAAGCTGACAATGTTTTAACAGAAAAATGTATTATTTAGTAATACTTCCTCAACATCAGTTCCTATATATTTTACTTCCCTACCATGTTGTTGTTGTCGTGTGCCAGCTAAGCTGCCATTATGGGGTGCGCTGCTCCACTTTTCCGACTGAGCCATATTTTGGTGTGGAGTCCGGCTTCCTCAGTACACACATGCCATAGGGGCCCGTTTAGAGGGTAGGCACAACCATTCACAGCCCATTCATACAAGGAAAGGACAAAGACAGGATAAATAGAGAGCGAAAGTACATCCATGCCTGAACCGGGATTCGAACCCTGGACCACCCTATACTTCCCTACGATGAGAATAGCGTATATACATAGTATTCTTTTCATAATTAATGGAAGCGAAACATTTTTCAATCACGAATTTAAAAAATTTACATATTTAACATTTCTGACTTGTAAACAGTAATTATTATTGCGACAAATAAACAGTCAATGTTATTAATTTAACGAGAAATTTTCACTGTATAAGTCCGTAAACTACTACGTAAAATTCGATGTAAATAAGAAACTGAGACAAATAGATTTAAAGGTACTAGTTTCCGCTGATTTATATCCATATTATTATTTTAGCTTTTATTGCTATCTATCAATTGAATATGATATAAAATCATATTCAATTGATAGATAGCAATATGCAGCAGTGGCCAAGAATATTTATGCTTCTTTCGGCACAACAAATAATGATTTCTGTACTGATTACTGCCGTCCCCTTTGAATTTCTTTCTCTGAAAATATCTCTAAAATGTTACAGAATATTTTTGCATTACTGTAACGTTTTTTATTGCTTCATTACGATTTCCAATCGGTCTTATATTCTAATTTTCATTAAAAATTTTAATGAGAAAATATTATTTTGCCTACTCCGTTTTACATTAGCTTCATTCTGTTTGATAAATAATAAGCGGAATTCTTTCCTATTTTTTTATATTTGAATGTATACAAAACATATTAGAATTATATTATTGTTATTATATTGAACAGATACTGGGCAATAACCTGAGAAAAAATACTTACCATTAAAAAGATATTAATTACACATAAAAAAATAATAGTTAAAAATAGTTCACATATATGTAAGAAAAAAAATTTTTTTATAAAGAGAAAAATTTTTTTAGAAACTTTTTAATCGATTCTAGAATTGCACGATTGATATGTTAACTATGTTAACTGAGTTATGTTAACTGAGGAAATATTCAAAAAATTACACGATATAAGAAGAAAAAGAAAATTTAGATATTTCATTGCATTAATAAAATAAACCATATCCTGATAATAATTACTTAAAATATTCTTTAAGATAAAGAATATAAACTCGCAATAGTAAAATATGGTATAGAATCTTAAATGTTTACAATTATAGATTAGATATATTTTATAATTTATCACTAAACGTATCGCATAGTAATACTATAGAATATGGGTTAATACACTGCTGGCCTCCCAAATTGCAACACCAAGAAATACAAGAGATATCACAACAAAATTTATTTTGTAGATAACATGTTAACCAAGTATCGAACGAAAAAATATATAGACTTATGTGAAGTGTAGTTCCTGCCAAAATCAATAACCAGAGTAACTACCATTGTTGGAGATAACCGCTGCCACACGTTTTGGCATTGATTCAAAGAGACTTTAGATGTGTTCTTGGGGTACAGCAGACCAAGCATATTCCATACGTCACCAAAGTTGATCTGGTGTGGCAGCTGGGATGTAATCTGGGGCAATCATTAGATAACCATGGACTACATGTTTTCTTCCGGGGAAAGATCCGGAGAGCAAACCGGCCAGGAAAGCAATTCAATCTTGCGATTGACGAAGAACCCTTGGACAATGCATGCTACGTATGATCGAGTGTGGCGATGCATCCTGTTGAAATATGGCTGTGGGCAAGCCCTGAAGGTAAGGAAGGACAACTGGCTCCAACACTTCGGAGATGTAGTGCTGATTGCTTAAAGTATCGGCAATGCGTACTAGTAGGAGTGCGAGAGAAATATAAAATAGCACCCTATACATTAATACCCGATGCAGGACCAGTGCAGGTGGTGTTATACACCGACGCAGGCGGTGTATAACACAGCTGTGTTCAGCATCCTCTCTCCACGTTGTCTTCAGACTTGAATGCGACCATCTTGGTGTTGCAGACAGAAGCGTGAATCGACTGTAAAGATATTTCATTCCATTCTGTCGTCCACATCCTTTTTCATCGCACCATTGGTGCCAGAGACGTCTGTGGCTCTGTGTCAAGGGTAGATGAAGTAATAGAAGTCTTGCGGATAGACCACTCTGCTGTAAATGGGGTCTAATGGTACGCGCAGACACTGGATGATGTGTTATAGACTGAATGTGCTGTGCTACGGTTCATGATGTGGCTGTACGATCCGTTACTATCATGTCCAAAATTTGCCTGTCATCACGTGAGGTGGTGCACTGAAGTGGATGCAATCGAACACGACGGTCCGTCGTACCCTCCTGCATCCAACGATCACATATCCTCATTATAATTGTTTGGTTTCGTCCAACACTACCGATTTCCCTGAAAGATAATCCACAATCTCGGTGTCGAACTCGAGATACTTGATCAAAAAATGATCGCTGTTTTCTAGGAGGCATAGTTGATTTTTTTAAACCACTAGAAATACACAATTGCCGAATTTGAAATCGGTGTAATCTCTAAGCCTTAAATAGCGCTTTGGCGACACAGGCACGTGTGATGTGCATCTGCGCAGAAATTCTAATCATTGACATATATCATCTCCGCTAATGCATGTTGTAAAAATTTCCTGTTATTTGCATCCTTCCTTCAGGGTGTTGCATTTACGGTGGCCAGCAGTGAATTAAGCAGTTTTGCCGCGAAATGAATTCTGCCTCAAGTCATGTATTTGCTTATCATTTAATATCATTTCTCAACATCATTAATATCATTACCAATTTTTGTTTATTAATGAAATTTGTGTTCAAAAAACAATGCGAATAAAAAAATAAGGCTTACTAGAGTTTCATTGCGTATTTTATATTGTTTTGCTGAAAATGTATGAATAATCCAGCTTTCTGAAATTTCTAATTTACTCCTACATTTACATCAAATTTGATTAATTTCAGATGTACTTTTTCACAGACTAAGATAATTTGTCTGTAAATTAATTACTTGTATTTTTAAAGTAATGTAAGAATATTTTTCTAAATAAGAAAAAAGATTACGTGCAAAACAGAATATTTCAATATAAATTTTACAATTTGAAATTGTTGTTACTAATGACACTTGGACAAGCCAAGATAGCTATACCTTGGCTATGCGAATTAAAGTCAGTAGGGTGTCTTTCGTTTAATCAGAGCAACACGAAGGTGAAAGTACGACTTTGCTCTTCAAATCCTCCGATAGATGGCAACACCAGAGGATCTACTCCCTCAATTTTGGCATCGATCTGAAGGGGGAGTAAATTTCTCCAGACCATTGCACCCATGGTAACTGCTCAATGATCGTCCACGGGACTTTCGATTCCACAGATTTAACGAGCACGTATATCGCATGTACTCAGTGGGTCTTTGGTGGCATTGAGAATCGAACCCCACCCTTCCGGATGGAAGGCCGATATCCTAACCACTAGGCTACCACGGCCTCACAACTAGAAATAAATATCAAATGCCTTTTCCTTTGTACATTATTGTAATATTTTTTTTAACTTAGAATGTTAGATGCTTGTGAAGAATCAGAAGATTCTTGATAAACTTCCTGGAATTAAAAGGTGAAAAAATTCAAATTCATAAACAATTTTATATTATTGAATGAAAAGTTGATTTAGTTATAAGCAATATAATACGTGTTTGCCAATAAATTAAAACTTACAGACGAATTTATAGCAACAATAAATGAAAAAATGCAATGCCCTAATATTTATTGAAAAGTAAGAATTTGATACAGTTAAATCAGAAAATATTTAGAAAATGTAGGGAAGTATTTCAAGAGAGAAATTTTGAAAATGGGGATAAATGTTGAAAATGTATGTAGAACTAGCTGAAAGTTCCCACTTCACAGTGTTTCGTTGAAACACAGTAGAAACATCATATGCCCGATTTGATAAATCCAATAATTTACTCTTGATTTACTGCATGATTACTTGGTTTAGATATTTAGATATTTCACAGAAGGAAAATATATACGAAATCCTGCCAAATCAGGCAGGGAAAAGACAAACTTTAAATTAATGCAATGTAAGCAAAAGCAGAACGTACGTCACACATTTTTTGCATACCAAAGTAAACAAAAATCGCAGGAATGAAAAAAATCACTTTTAACAGAAGTTTTAGTTTAAAGTGAAAGCATGAAGCTCTTACCTTTAACATGTACAAATAACAATCAGAAATTTCCCACCGTACGGAAAGGCGAAAACACCTTCTCTGAATGGTGAAAAAGCAATACTTTTTTCAAAAATCGAAAAAGCAGTAAGTATTCTCATTTTTCAAAATAAATCACACTGTGGGAATGTAGAAACAAGGGAATATATGCAATGCAGTAAATATTTATTTATTCCTTCTTTTAACTCATTAAATACAATTTGAAAAGAGAAAAAGAAATACACGTTTCTTTCTTTAAGCTTGAGCAGTTTCGTAGGTGAATGTTTCGTAGCTTAAATTAATTGCATTACGGCATAAGTGACTACTAGGACCTCAAATCCGCATTAATTCTATTTTAAATTAAGTATGAAGTCTATAATCGAAATTTTGAAAGGAAACTAAGTTTTAATTTTAAGTTGCTAGAGACCGAAAAAACCTGAGATAAGTTTCTCTCTGTTCCATGCAGCTATTTTTTAGTTGTACTTTAGACAAAAATTCGGGGAACAAATAAAATATATAAAAATTTTATTTATAATAATGGCATCAGGGGCTTATTATAAAAATGTCTAATAAATAAATGTAGCAGTTATAAATAAAAAAATTATTAAACTCTCAGTCCTTAAAAAAATCAGAAAAAAAAATTTTTTTTAGAAAGTACATTTTCAAATTATTTTTTTGGTTAAAATAAATAATTAAAAAAATAGAAATTCTTTTTAACATAATACTTATTCTTAAATTTTTATTATAAATGGTCTTAAGATAAATAATTTTAATAGGAATATCTAATCTATTTTACAAATAGGTTTTCAAATATGAAATATTCTATAATTTTTTAAAATACCAAAGGTACATTTATCCTGAGTGAATTACAAGTTCTTCATGAATAAATTACTTTCATAAATTTTTTTCTTCCATATTCTTTAATAATTTATACTTAAGTACATTTTCATGTAATGATTTGTTTCTTATATAATTATTTCATTATATGAGAAATGCCCTGTCATTAAAATATTACATTATTCTCTTAAGTTTCCCTAATTTAATTGCATGAAAAAGAGAATTTCGAGTGTATAATTCAGAATGTTTTTTTTTTTTTTAACAAACTTTCAAAAGTATTTTTATGGTAAATGAAGAAATTGAGAGAATGGTGTCTTTAAATGTGTAGTTTTAGTCTTTAGTTTTACTCATTATAAAATATAGTGATTTTATGAGGTAGACACAGATCAATTATTATATAAAAATATATGCTAAACATTTTATTCAGAAGAAATATAAATATCATTTCTTTTTCGAAGATACTAATTTTTTGTTGCTCTACTGGTATGGCTCATTCTTTACATATTTGACCCTTACCTTAGATTCAGTTTATGAAAACATTGATTTAATCATTCAGTACTCTCTTATTCATTATTCTAATTTATTCTCGAGTAATTCTAGATTCATTTGCAAAATTTGTGCTTAAGCTTTTAAAATTAAAATCTCGAAAAATCTACTTGTTCTGCCTTGATTGACATCAAATACTACAGGAAATTATCATATATGTTTATTTATATAAATAAATAGTTACAAAGATGTAAATGATATTTAATTAAAATTATGTTATTTTAGGTTAATTAGTACAAAGAAATTTTTAAAGTCACAATATTCATAAGTAAAGTACTTTCATATGATATCTAAGCACTCTTCTCTGCATGCAATATTTACATAGTTTAATGATGCTGTCTTTGAAATGATCAACCAATGCAGAATTAAAAAATCACCATTTCATTGTAGAGTTTTCAAATTTCCTTGACTTGTAGGAATATATCAAAGTTTGCAAGAGTTAATTGGATGAGAAACGTGTAAGTACATTACGGATGAGAGCATCCTAAACATTTGCAATGGTATTCTGAACAAAACATTGGTCATTTTATATGCACAATGGCACTACTTTTTCTCAACAATGACAACTGTATAGAGACGCAAAATATTGTCCATTAAAAAAAATAGAAAAAACTGCTTCAGGATATTATCTTGCAAAGAAGTTTAAAACTTTATTTCGATACAATGCAACTGACATAGGAGACCATCTGCAGATGAATAAGTCAGTATCATACTCCAATAAAATTCCTTCTCAAATCATGATGATTTGAATATGAAATATAATGTTCTTTGGCAGATTGCATATGGCACGATCTCAAGACTTTATCTGATGTTTGGGAAAATCTCCACTTGTTCATGAATTTATCTTTGACCTAATCTAAAGTTTCTGGAGTTAGTAGATTGGAAGATAGAAACTCGTTATGCCCAGGCATACAGTCTGTGTGTGCAAATTATTATTCTCAGTATTGACTAATATCGTCTTACCTTTTCCCTTGGAAGTCATAAAAATGGTGATGGACGGAAATGGTGGTCCTCCTTTGATTCTGTTTTGCTATAACAATATATCTATCATTTACAAATCTATTCTGACGACAGCATAAGTGTGGGCGCTATTTCGGGTAGAGGATGTTTTGTTAAAAAGGAGAATGATATTGAAATCTGCGTAAGAAACCCCGATAATTGATCGGTGTTCCATCCAGAACTAATAGCTATTGAGAACGCTTTGAAATTTTGCATAACTGAGATGTTTGCTCTGATATTTGGATTTTGAGTGACAGTAGTAATTCCATTCAGCATTTGTCTGAATGGTGGAGGCATGAGGACAGAACGACTAGGAACATCGTGTGGCTTTTGAATCGCTTGATTGCCAATATTAAGATCACCTTTAAGTGGGTTCCATCATACGTGGATGTGCTCGGAAATTAAATTGCTGATGGTCTGGCCTGAGATGGCAGTTGTAAAGATACTGCACATGATGGCTGTCTTACTTTGTCAGATATCGCCACCCGGGTCAGGCAAGAAATCTGTTCGTCTTGGAGGAAAACTCCCATGTATGAATGATATGTAGCAAATCGTTTTGGTACTGTTTTAATTGGGGTTGACAACAGGCGAGATCAGACAACTCTAGGAAGATTTCAAAGTGGACGCTCTCATATACAACGTCATGTAACGGGCCACAAAGTTTGTCCTGTGTATCCAAAATGCCATGCGATTTAAGCTGCTCTTGACCACATTTTGGCCTGCATCGGTCTAAATAAAAGCCAGCTACTCTCGAGCCCTGAAGCTGTGCTCTATTGTTTGAAGGTGTTTGGGCTCATGGACCTGGTTTGATGCTACTGTCAACCAGGAGAGATTAGCCAAAACACATATATCTATCATATATGGAGGTTTTTTTATCTATCATCCTTAAGCAATTGAAAAATCACAAGTTCAAAGATTGATTAGTTGTAATAAAATTCTCATAATCTTATAATCATGGAATGATGAACATCGAAGAATCAAGTAATACCTCTTATTGATTGCTCTTTTTCGACGAATTCAACTGACACTAACGCTTCTTTAACTCACTTCCTGTAAGTCACAGAAACAGATTTGTCTTCAAAATAAATCTTACCAAAGTTCTAAACACACCTTTTTATCTGTTTTTACATGCAATTCCAGTAATGCTGCACTATATAGACTTCTTAGATATAATTGCATGTTTTGCATATTTCTTGACACAAATACGTGATTACATGTTATTTAATATATCTGCATACTCTTCCACATACTTCTTCAGCGAATTGTAGCTTCTCTAGATTAGCTTCCGAAAAATAACATTTTCTTCGTAATTAACTTTTGGAACCAAATGTAAGTCAATATGATCTACCTTTTAGATTAAAATTTAATTTCAGAAGACATTCAATAAAAATTTTTAAAATTTAGCTTGAGAAAAGTACTTTTGTAAATTTTTAGAACTCTTCCTCATATACTTAAAAGAAAGTGTCATATCTATGCATTTCTTCCATAAAAACTTTATGAAATAAATGGTTTGCATATTACTAGAACAAACAATTGCATTGTAAGCAGTGTAAAGCAAGAAAATATCATAAATATAAAATATTTTTATATTAAGATAAAAAAATTTTCTGTCAACAAGATTAGTTAATTCTCAGTTTTCATAATGAATTAGGAAACTCGAAGTATTTTCTTTCGATGTTTTCATAATCATATTTTTCTTTAAGAATATAAACTTCCTTGATGAAAAAAATATTTTTGAGTTTGTATTTCCGTCCTTTTTTTTCTATTAATTTTTTTTACTTTTTCTAACTCATCTATATTGTTTCATTATTAATAAAAAATTATAAAATTATTCATTAAATTATGAAATTTCTTTGATTTTCATTTTCCGCTTATCGGTTTATTTTATAGAAGTTTAGAATTGTTTTATTTATTTGAAAAATAAATAATGTTTCTCTCAGAGACTTTTCTCACTTTTTAGAAGTATCTTTTTGACCTTAATAAATGAAGGAAGTAATTTTTTTCTATTTAGTTGCATAAAATAATTTCCCTAATAGCTATTTTAAGACTTTCATAAAATTTTATAGAACTTCGCAAAAATTATGCGTGCTAATTTAAAAAGTCTACAAATATTTTTGATTGACAATCATGAATTCAGTATTTATATTATTTTTTGTACATAAATTAATGTTTGAGATATGTTGAAATATTTATTAAATTAGAATTTTTTTATCATTTTTCAATAGAGTTTTAATGAAACAATTTTGAGAATACAGTAGAACTCCAATTATCCGAATCAATTAGCACCGGATCTCCTTCGGATGATCAAAAACTCGGTTAATTTGATTTTTTGAAAAAGTGTCCACTTTAATTAATTATTATAAGTTGAAAATGGGAAAAACTATATATTTTTTTAAAAAAAGTATTTATTTAAAAAAGGGAACATTTTTACATGATAAGGTACTTACAAGGGCTATACATTAATACGGTATGTATGTACGGTGCTGTAAATGAAAATCATGGCTTGCTGAATATCTCTGTCAGAGTAAGCTATTTCACTCCCTTCATCCGTTTTAGGGCAACCAAACCGCGCACCCACTTGACTGAGAGAATTTGCATGTGATGACAATCGTGCTAACGCTCCATCCACTTCAAAGCAGTTTCAAACACGGCAAATGTTTCCCTAACTGATTGTCCTATATCTGCTTCAACTTGGACATTAATGGCATCTTTTCCTGTATATTTTCAATATTTTGACCATCATTTGTAATTCAAAATCCAGTGTCTGACTCATATAATCCATTCTTCTATATCTTCGATACTAACTTCGGAGAGCCCAAAAAATTTCAAAACAATATTTCTGAATTCCTTAATTGATACGTCATTTTCATCTTCTTCCTTCTCTTACCTTTCCTTTTCTTGAGCTTTTTTCTTTTCCTCATTTTCCGTCTCTACTTCAGTCTAATTTATTTTTCTGAAATTCTAAAAGTGATATGTGGATAATCAGCTATTCAAATAGACGGAGTTTGGATAATTGGAGTTCTATTGTACTTTTAGTTTGGTCAAATTATGCTGCTCACACATTTTAAAATTCGTTATAATTAAGAAATACTTGAGATTACTACATTACAGACATCATGCCTGGTAAAAATTGGAGAAAAATTCATTTTAAAAATTTAGTTTTGATTATAAAATAAGTGTAAAGAAATTTCAGTTTTGCTTTTGTAATTAATTTTATTATTTTATACTTTTAGCAAAGTATACAGACTTTATTCAGTCAAAGAATGTTTGAAATCTTTTTTTATTTTATCCTTAAATCGCATTCAATGTATAATTATTTTAACTTAAAAGTCAAACATTTTTTTATTTATTAGTCTGTTAAAATCATATTTTATTTACAGCTCTATTAATTCTTTATTCTATTTTGCTAAGAAAATTTTGTTTCGAACTGTTTCATTACTAAGTTCTTGTAATGTCGATTACTTATCTGCCACGAGTTTTCACTCTTTCAAATCAATTACTTTAAAGAAATTTTAAAATATATAGCTCATAAAGATATTACTATCCATTATACATTTTTTAATATTCTTTACATTGAAAAATCTAAATATCGATATATTTATTTCGATATATATGCTCACAATTCCCTTCTACCGATAAAAGTGATTAAGCAAATCAGCCCTAAAAGTTAATAAAAAGATATTTTTAACGATATTTTCAAACTAAAATATTAAAAAATCAAAAATAAGCGCATCAATTCTCACAAAAATTAATTTTCTAAGATAAAACTTGTTTGGCATTCTTTCGAATTTCCACAGAGAAATGTATCATTTATTTTATATAAAAGCTTCAATAATTAAGTAACCAACCTTAATGGTTGAAACTTTCACCAATTTGGGTTGATTTTGCATATGAATTGAAGAGACGTGTTTTTTTAAATCAGTGTTAACATAGAGGATTATAACCGATCCAATTGTTGTTCAAATGTTGCGCTAACAAGATTCATCTCAGACGTAACGAGACGAGCCAACGCTTATTCAGCGCTTATATTCCCTGCGTTTCGAGAATAATCGATATTTCGAAATTAGCATAAATATGCCGTTTCTGGATACAGCTCACTGTTACTATCTTCTGAGTAAGAGGTAGTTCAATAAAACTCTGACTGTTGTGGAACAAGACATTATTAAACAGCTCAACACACACGTTTGAGATTTACGAGTGATAAATTCATACTTTCAAATTAAGACAATATTGAAACACATTTTGAAGTTTTTTTCAGGGCCATTCTAATAATTAGTAAAGCTTTAATTTGGCAGTACAAGACATTGGTAGTAAATTTTTATTAAAATGTATCTCAAGAAAAATAATTTTCACTGTCAGAAATGTGGCATCTTTAAATTATCCATGAAATTTTATCTAGTTCTTTCCACGAATTAAAAGTTCGTATCAATGCAATATAAATTAAAATTTCCATTCTTTTACTGCAATGGATTGTAAAATAAACATTTTGTAAAAATTATTACTACTTTCGTAAGTAAAATTTTCTGCTGATATTGGTCAAATGTTTGAGCTCATCATCTTTCTCCCATTTAGCAATATTTAGCAGCTTTTAATTATTTTTACCGCGTTCTTATAATTTTTTTCTAACTTCTAAAAATGACATGCATTATAGGAGAAGTACTTAAGCCTTTCTGAGATTGTATACCGGTATTGAACAAATTATTTTTCATAAACATTCAGTGCATAAGCTTCAGATTTTATTTAATTTCCGATTGTTTTATATAGACGATTACTATTCACTAAGTTAGAATTATTGTTCATTAATTATTTTATTACAATGAAAAATTCATTCGTGGAGTATAATTCATAAATCTCATTTCATCGTCAGGAAAAATGCAACGCATTATTAAACAAAATTTAATGCTTAAATTAGATAATCTCATCTCAAATTTTATTCATTTTTAATAATCATGCAAACTTAGCTTTAAACTCTTTACCTTAAATTAAAAAAAAAACAAAGCAGTTTATTATTTTGTCGCCATCAAAGAGGAAAAAGTAAACAAAATTGAAATCAATTAGTAATAGAAGTTGAGAACATTCACAATTACTTGAAACATACCCTTTGTCTTGATTTTTATAAGTGCGTTTCTAAACATAACTTTTAGAATAGGGATTACTAAATTAATTGCTCCCATATATTATCTTAAATGTTAGCTATATTCTAAGAATTTTTTTCTATAATATAAGAATGGAAAAACGATTCTCTTTTGATTTAATTTCTTCATTCTCATTATTGTCTTCTTTTTGAAACTGTTTTAAAACTGTATCTCTTTATGTTGCTTTTTTAAACAGAAATATTCATAATGAATAAGTACAGGATGAAAAAATAATTTTCACGAGTAATTTTGAACAAAATATCTGATTATAATTTATATACTTACTCTTGAAATAAGAAAACTAGGTCATGAATTAAAACTCAATTTATTATTTATGCTTTTAAAATACAAAAATCCATAATTTATGTTATTTATCCAATTAATATCATTATACTTTTGGAAAATATTTATTGTAATAAGAAGCAAAACTCTAAATAAATTTCAAAAACAAATTTAGATTGACCTGAAGTGTTCCATTTTAATAGTAATTATTCACATTAAAGTCATTCCAATAAGCATTAGTGGAATTAATGAACATAATTAGTTCACTCACAAAACATATTGAAAATTAGAAAACGTATCTAGTGGATTTAAAAGATTTTGTGAAAGTCAATATCAACTCATTAATGATATTAATTAATGACGAAAGTACGTGGTTTTTTTCCTTATTTGATATTTTCCGCTGAAAATGTTTTTATAAAAGCTCTTGGTGTTAATTTTACTCACTGATTTATTATAAGAAGTTACTTTTTAATATCTTTTGAAAAATCATTTCATTTTATTGAATTTTTGTAAATACTGCCCAAAATTCTTGCTTAAAATTTTATTTTAGCATTTCTCCCATGATAACTTTCATTTGTAAGATTTTTTTGGGTAATTTCATTATATATCTTTATATCGACCAGTAATATCGATGGTGATTATAATTAAAAGTTCAGGTTTAATATATTATAAAAAGGAACCATTAATCAAAACGACATCAAATTTCAACGGAATAGTTTTAAAAATTAGAAAGCGCTTAGCTTAAAAAATAATTCTAAATATTAG
Source organism: Latrodectus hesperus (assembly GCA_037975125.1). Lineage (NCBI taxonomy): Eukaryota > Metazoa > Arthropoda > Arachnida > Araneae > Theridiidae > Latrodectus > Latrodectus hesperus. The sequence goes on along the minus strand of CM075854.1, from coordinate 51,305,444 downwards.
CAAAAGAAGGAGCTGTAAGATTCATATTTTAACAAATGACAATTGAATCGTAAAACAACAGTTAAGGAGTAAATTACGTGTTAAATCAATTGTACTCTTCAGAGTGCATGACTGTATAGGTGTGATACTGTTAGCTAACAAGCCCATCCACTACAACAAATTCTATTATAGTGGATAGGAAAAAATAAATATTTAATAATCCTAATGCACTGAAAACCGAATAAAAAATCACCATTAAAATCGGTTTTTAAATTTCGTGAGACTGGCGTAAGACTGTCTACCATTTAGCTACAATAAATTCAAATCAAGAAATAGCTCGTTCCACAACTGTCTTTAGGATCAAATTCAAAATGTGTTGCACAATACGTGCCTTCAATTCAACTAAATACAACATCATTCAGGTTACAACCAGACAGAAGTCACACGCATTAAGATCAGTTGAAGGAGTGGACATGCTGCAGAAAAGTGGCGGCTGATAACTCTAACATTTCCAAAATGCCTCTTCAGTAGAATTCGCTGGATTTACAGTTTGTATAAAAATGATACAAAGAAGTGTTAATTTGTATAAAAATGATGCCGGCCACAAGTCCTTGCATTTAAAAAACTGAAATAAAGTGCGAAAAGACGCTCATAGCACCTACCAGTAACATTATTGAGAACAGGACCGAAAGTACCCGTTTCATCAAAAAATATGACTCTGTGGTAAATAATGAAGAAGCCCACACCATGCAGTGATCTTTTCAGAATGAAGTGGTATTGTTTCATTTGCAAGTAGATTTTTCTGTTGCCCATACTCGACGATTCTGTGTATTGACATGTCCTTTCAGATGGAAATGGGCCTCAACTGTTCACAAAATGTTCCAGAGCCATTCATTATCTACTACCATACAAGAAAGTATATTTTGCTCACTTGTCTGCAGGAAGTAGTTCCTGCACATGGATGATTCTGTATGGAAAAAAATGCAAGATGTTTCTTAGAATTATATGTTCAGTTCTCATAGGCATATCAATGTTCAGATAATTAACGTGCATTGCAGGGTTGCACACTTCAGCACTCTTTTTCAGTAGACTTCGAATCAATTCTTATTTCTTCCCTATTAAAATGCAGATCAAAAGAATTCGTCTTTTTGAATTTCTGAACTATTTCTTCAGAATAATGGCAGTTATAGGATCAAAAAAAATTTTTTTTTGCCCTTGAGTGTCCAGAACTTCTGCAGAACTATTAGAGCAGTCATAGTTCTTGTAAAAAAAAGCTTTACGAACAGAACTGGATACTTCATTGAGACAGTCATAGCGAACTCTTCAGGTGTGTCCGACGTTTTTATATTTTCATGGGTATGACAGATATTTTCATTTATGTATTCTGACGCGTGCTGCGCCATCGATTGCAAATTTGGAATTATTTTTTCTTATGCCATACGCGTACTCAATTCTTTAATAGTATTCCTTTTGAAATTTGATGTCATTCTGACCAGTATTATTTTTTATTTATAGTGATTTGAAACTTTTTAACCATCAATTATTATCACCATATATGTATGTATGGATATATTTCTCGGAATTTTAAATAGAATTTTATTACCTACTCTAGATGCATTCATTTAAGCTTTCACAGTTTTATAATAAACAATATACATAAGTAATTAGTTGATTGACATCTTTCATTGACGAATTAAGTGTACATACTTAAAATGTTGCACTTCCTGAAGTCAAGCACTCAGAGAAAAATATTAATATATAAACTATATACATATATATATATATATATATATATATATATATATATATATATATATATATATATATATATATATATATATATATATATATATAATATATATATATATTATATATATATATATATATATAAATTTTAATATAGAGAAGCTATGGAGGTAAACGAAAGTACGCAAATAAGCTTCATAACAGACAATTACGATTTCATGTTGAGAAAGATACAAGAAAGTCCGTACATAACTAATAATATATGCGTTGAGTTATATTAATTCATTTGTAAGTTGAACACACTGTTTCTTAAAAAATAATAAATTATCGTTATATAATTAAAGTAGTGTATTGTTACAAAATTTTTAAAAGACGATTTCTTGCAATAATTATCAATTCATACAGAACAATATGTCATTCTAAAAATTAATGTTTTTTTTCCATTATCATAGTACCACGCTATTTTTCTCAGTTATAAAAATGTTCTTTGTTTCATTAATAAATATAATTTTTTGATCATATATAATGTTTCAAATCTTTGACAATCTTTTCGAGTGAATACATATATTAAACACTATTTACTTTTTTAGAAAATGTTTCGTGTATAACTTCCGGTTAAAAAAAAAAGAGTACAATAGTTACCTTTTTCTTGCATAAAATAAAAAAAAATTGAGCACAATTTTTAATTAAAATGTTGTTATTTGAGAAACAATAACACAAAAAAGTAATATCAATAAAAAATAACACTATAATGTGTTTTATAATTACATGATATTCTCGCATCTATCTCATTTCCCGTTTCTCTTATACGCTCCGTGAGAAATGCTTCAAAGATAATTATATGCATTTTTCATGTTATAATCCTCCAATTTTTAATTAAAAAACATTGTAAGTTAATTTCAATCGGGAACAAAATAAAACTCAGGAAATAAAATTGTGATGTTACGCGTTAGGTCAAAAATGGGACGTGACACACGTGAGAAGATTCCTGAATATAGGTCTCTTACAGATAAAATAAGGTGATAAGAATTTAATAATTATCACTCATTCAAGTCATAATAATGAATCGTGAAAATATGTCATTCCTAAGTGCGTGTTTTTAATTTAAAATGAAACAAAATGTTCGATTTTAAAGTTATATATATATATATATATATATATATATATATATATATATATATATATATATATATATATATATATATATATATATATATTTACAGAACCATTTCATCTCAAATTTATAAATTTTATTTAAATATCCAAAAATTCTTTTATTTCAACAGTGTTTTTACATTGAAGTTTCAAGTCATTCTTTTGTCGTTGTCAATTAATTTTTCAATTTTTATAATGTAAATTACACTTTCCTTATAAAAATTGAACATTTTTGTGAAATATTTTTCTCTTATAAACTATTTTTTATTTCGTTTTGCTAAGCAGTTTTTTCCTATATTTTCCTTATTAATATACAGGTATTTATTGGAAAAGCATTCCCTTTTCAAATAACAAGTTCTAATTGCAAAATTTAAAAACTTCACAGTTTATTATGCAAATTCAAAGCATTAATTTATTTTTAATATAAGTAGATGGCCTCCAATTTTGAGACTAAGTTATTCTACCGTCGCTTTTGACTCGCGAGTTTTAATTCAACAGGTACGCGTCGTTTAAAATGAATTCCCAACCACAGCAAGAACTTATACTTGCGTGAAATGGGAATCAAACTCACTAACTAAACTGTTGAAAAAAATCGACTTCCTTAAATCATAAGAGAACAGTTTGCCAAATCTCCCAAATTATTTAGTGCTATTTCTATCAAGTAGTTACAGAAATTTGCATGGAAAAATTAACTCTATAAGAACAAACAACTACAGGATTCCGATCATAAATTAAATATTTTTTTATCGTCTTCCGCTTATCATTCAATAGGACTCCTGAACATTTGCAAAATGCGCTTCTTTCGTGAATGATTCATTGAAACAGTTCTCTGATCGGTCTTGACCATGATAACCTGTACAGAACTGATTACGCCTGGATTTATAAGGTAATGTAGTGATTTGGGGGATGGGAAGAAATACCTGTAACCAGTATTTTGTAATCAGTATTTGAATGTAACAACCTGTAATCAGTACTTTTTTTTTTCAAATACACAGTACTTCCAGTAATGAGTGGTCAAAGCATCACTCCGCTAATCGCTTGAGAGCGTAGGAGTGTGGGTTCGATTCCCACCGTGGCCCTGGGTGTTTTCTTCGTTTTCTTCTGTGGTTGTACATCTGCCATTGTGTTATTTGTCCTATTATCGACGTAGACTTACAAGCGGATCTCAAGAATCAAGCATACAAGTCTGAATATATGTAATGTAATAAATAAAAAAATGTAATAAATAAAAAACACTTCCAGTAACAAAGTCAGCTCGAGTTCGAGTATCCTAAGACAGTTGCAGGTACAATATACTTCACCAGTTTCAAAGACAGAGCGAGTACGTGAGTACGTGCCTGTTACAAAGTAATCAGCGAGTACGTAAGTACGTGCTTGTTACAAAGTAATCAACGTGTACGTGAGTACTTGCTTGTTACAAAGTAATCAGCGAGTATGTGCGTACGTGGCTGTTTCAAAGTAACAATGTCATCGATATATCGATACAGACGGATGAATTATGAGATTGTGGTAGCTTTTTGTGGTAAGGAGGCTGGGTGGGAGAAGGGAAATGACAGTTGGTTTAACTGGTAAATAAAAGAGGGATACTTGGGAATTGAAAGATCTCTTTGGGTTGGAGAGGGAGACATGAATTTATATTGCGAAATAAAATGCGCATGTACATTTATTTCGGGCGCGTTTCGGTTAATAAAATAAATGAGTTGAGAAAACCAATAATCGCGCGTGGCACATCTATTCAGTGATTATCGTTCTTTTTCAAATATATGACGTTTTTTTAAATATAAGAAAAGCATGATATTCTTGTTATGTATTTAGCAATTTCTATTAACTTTTATTTTTGTTATTATTTCTTTTAAAAATTTATTCTTATTTTATGAAGATAGATAACATATTTATTTGAACCTTAAATTAGGTGAGATTTCTTAAATTAAAAAAAATATTTAAATTAAATCTGCTTACATACTTCCATTGTTATTTTTACTAAGCATGTTTTTTACTATAATTCCGTATAAATATGTTTATTTTTTATTCAACCATGTTTTAGTTTCACTATATTTTACTGTAAATATATAGAATTTAAACTTTCAGAAAAAAATGTTCTTTTGTATTTTTTACCAAACGATTTATTTTTATTCAGATAATGAGAATGTTGATTTAAACCTAATAAAGGTAGTTTATTCATTTTAGTTTAAAGTTTCGAAACGAAAAAAAAGCTTTAATTAATTTAATTTTTATCTTATCTTTATTTAAACCATCATGTGTTACTGTCATGTTTATTTCTTAAATTATGGATTGATGTAAATAAAATATGTGTATTTCTGTTCCTCCATTTTGTATTAAACGTTGTTTTTCAATATTTTACCTTAAACATTATAATATTTAGATTATTGGTAAAACTGTTTTATATTTTTTGATAGTTATTGAAATTTTATGCAACTATATCTAATATAAGATGATTATGTTTACTTAAACATTATTAATATAGTTTTAATTGCAAAGCTACTTTATTTAACCATAAATTGATTAAGTTTCAAGAAACGGAAACAAGTTATGCAATTTTAGTTAATGCAATTTTTATTTTAGAAAAAACTTGCTTATCTACTACATAAAGATATAAACAAGTAAACATCTTTTATAATAAAAATTACTATCTATTGTACATAAGAAAATTTTACAATGTTTGTCTCGTTAATGTTTAATTATAGAAAAATAAAGGAAATTAAACTTAAGATGATTTTTTTGATTAATTGTTGTATTTTTGTAAGCAAACTTAAAATAAAACCTCTTTGTAATTGATTCAACCTCCCACTTTACAATTCTTTGCAAAATATTTACCAGTTAATTATAAAAATTCATTTACATAATTGGAAAGTTTTACTAAATTCTAATAAACAAATAAGCTGATTAGGTTGAAAAATTGAAATTATATTATCTCATCTATTTTTATATTTTAATTAACATTGGAAGTCTTTGAAAATTACGATTGAGTTATTGAAAAATTTACTTAAAACAGATATAAATTCTGAAAATAAATGTAAATAATAAAATGTCATGATTTTTATATTGAATGAATTACGTTTAAGAAAATTTAGAGATTTACAATTTTTTACAAAAAAACGGTTTGTAAATAAATAACTTATATTTCTTTGCCTCATACTAGAAATTAAAGCACTACAGGAAAAGCAAGAACTTGCAATTGATGAAATGTTGCATAAATAATAAGAATGATTTTTTATAGATCTTTTTATAAATATTTAAGATTATTTATAAATGATAATAATTTAAATTAACATTAATTATATTAATTAATTTTATGGAGTTATCTAAAATATTGTTGATCTACTTATTTAGTTTTAATTAATTATTATTTTATTTATAATTAATTTAGTTTTTATTCGATTTACTTATAAAGTTTTAAGAACTTTGTCATTATATTTTAATCCGATAGATGGCAGTACACACAAAATTGTAACAAGTACAAATATGTAATCGGTAAAATACTTGTTACTTTAAAAGTAACTGTACCCAGTACGTACTAAATACAGGAAAAGTAACAAGGTCCCATCCCTAGTAGATCCCTTTCTCACGTCCTTAATTAGTAACGGAAATAGCATTTCCCCTTCTCAGCCCATCTGGAAAGGGGTGAAATCAATTCCCACGCTTCGAGGTATGGACGCACAGTTCAGACAGGAAATGCATTCCGACCCCCTTTTTCCTCTTGAGGGAAGCAAACGCGCGGGAGAACGTGATATACCAGTTGAGAAAAGAGTCAGCGGCTATTGTCATACCAGCATTCATATAAGCAGACCCTTCGTTGTGGTTCTATATGATAGAAAGTACTTTCGCACTAGCGACTCATAAGCCTATAACTGACTCTAAAACGAAATATAATTATGTAGTCGCTTATCTTCTTCCAGAAACGGCAACCATCGTCAGGGCTGTCATTATGCTGCCAGACACAACAGACCCGTACCAGAATTTGAAGGGAAAACTAGTGGAACGGTGTTCGGAAAGCAAGACTCAAGAAATTCGGCGGTTGTTAGCAGGAGAAAATCTGGGAGACCGGAAGCCTTCGGCATTGTTACGGAGCATGAAACGTCGAGCCGAGAACCACAACATTGATGATTCTTTACTCCTAGAGCTTTTCAATCAAGCAATGCCAGTTCCAGTGCAGACGATCCTAGCATCGATTTCTCCTCTGACTTCCGACAAAGCTGCTGAGATTGCCGATAGAATTCTACAAATTCCTCTTCATAATGCCTTTGCTGTCTCCAGTCAAGTTCCTAGGCAATCATCATTCACTGTAGAAAAGAAATCCAACTTCGGTTCTCTCTACGAGGAAATAAAGGAGCTACGTAAGGAAATTGCGGAAATACGATCCAGATCGAGAAGAAAGAATCGGAGCCAGGAAAATTTTCACCATCGGCAACGATCTTCTTCACGGGAAAAATTCTGCTTTTATCATGCCCGATTTATAGAAAAAACTCGAAAATGTACACCTCCATGCTCCTTCCAGGGAAACCCTACTCCGGGGAAATAGCTTCGACGGACTCCTCTTCCGAAAATTAAACATCTCGTCGCATGTTCATAACGGACAAAAATGCAGTTTTCTTGTTGATTCAGGGAGTGATGCTTCTATTATTGTCACCTCTAAACAAGAACACTTCCCGTTCTTCAAACATTTCGCGCTGCAAAGGCAGTTCTATCAATGTATATGGTTGGAAACCGGTAACGGTCAATTTTGGGTTAAGAAGGAATTTTACCTACTCATTTTATATTTGTAATGTATCCAGTGCAATATTGGGTGCAGATTTTTTTATATCGTTTTAATTTATACCCAGTCTTAAGGAATAAGCGTCTTGTAGATAATACAACGAATATAAAATTATATGGTAAAATATTTAGCTGTAAAATATTTTCTATAAAATCTGTTTTTGCAAATAATGTATATAGTAAAATATTGTCAAAATACCTCGACATTACAAAATTACCAGATCCTGATATGCCTATAAAACATAATACAGTTCATTATATAAATATCAAAGGTCCACCAGTCGTAGCTAAGCCTAGACGTTTAGCACCTGACCGTCTAAAAAGTGCAAAAGCTGAATTTCAGCACATGATTGAACTGGGCCATTTTCGATCATCAAAAAGCCAATATGCTTCTCCCTTGCATATGGTGCCTAAAAAGGGTACTGTCGAGTGGAGACCGGTCGGTGATTTTCGTGCCCTTAATTCACAAACTATGAAAGAGCATTATCCGATTCCTTGCATAACCAATTTTACTTCAGATTTGCATGGCAAACTAGTGTTTAGTCATGTCGACCTCGTCAAAGCATATCATCAAATTCCGATTAATCCTGAAGACGTACACAAAACTGCGATTTGCACTCCCTTTGGTCTTTTTGAAAGTCTGCGTATGCAATTTGGTCTTTGTAATGCATCCTCAACTTTCCAACGCTTTATTGATGAGGTAACACGAGACTTACCCTTTGTACACGCATTTGTTGATGATCTACTTATAGACTCCAGTTCGGAAAGCGAACATCTAATTCATTTAGACCTATTATTTTCCAAATTAAATGAATATGGATTATGTAAAAATACAGAAAATGTGAGTTTGGTAAATCAACTATTGAATTTCTAGAATTTAAAGTATCTAATAGTGGTATCGAACCTTTACCAGACCGAGTAAAATGTATTTCAGAATTTCCTCGACCGAATACTCTAGCTCAATTACGCCGATATTTAGGACTTTTTAATTTTTATCGTAGGTGTATTCCGAAAGCAGCTGACATTCTAGCCCCCTTAGTAAAATTTCTGGAAGGCCATAAATACAAAAAGAAACACCCTCGTTTTAGTGCAGATGACAAGGAGCAGTTAAATTGGGACAAACAAGCAAATATTTCTTTTGAAAATTCAAAACAAGCAATTGCTAAAGCAACGCTATTAAGACACCCAATACCAGGAGCAGAACTAAGTTTATGGGTAGATGCTTCAAATGTAGCAATCGGTGGTTCTTTAATGCAAGCTTCAAATAGCAATTGAGAACCCATAGCCTTTTATTCAGTTAAGTTAAACAAGTCTCAAAGAAATTGGTCCACTTACGACCGCTAGTTATATGATATATATTACTCTATAAAAAATTTAGACAAATGCTAGAAGGTATATTTTTTGTCATATTTAGTGAACAAAAACCTCTTAGCTATGCATTTAAACAAAAACCTGACAAATGCAGTCCTCGCCAACTACGTCACTTAGATTTCATTTCCCAATTTTCCACTAACATTCGTTATACAAAAAGGATCTGATAACACTGTAGCAGATGCACTCTCTCACATTGAGATAGACGAAATATCTACTTCAGTACTAGACTTTAAAGAGTTTGCCTCAGCTAAATCAAAAAATGAGGAATTGCAAAATCGTTTAACTGAGAATAATACTTCCTTAAAGTTAGAGAAACATTACTCTTGAAAATATTAACCTTTATTGCAATATTTCACAAGCTACCCCTCGTCCAGTCGTTCCAAAATGTATGCGCACAAAAAAATATTTGAAAATATACATTTTCTTTCTCACCCAGGTATTGCAACTTCCATTGATTTAATCACGAAACGCTTCGCTCGGCCTGGCATGCACAAACATATTAAAGATTTGGTTCGCAGTTGTGTTAAATGCCAAAAAGCTAAGACAACTCAGCACACTAAATCTCCCATTAGAGCTCGTTTCACACACATACATATTGATTTTATTGGACCCTTACCTCCTTCTGAGGGAAAACAATATTGTTTGATCATTATCAACAGATTTACAAGATGGTCTGAAGTCATTCCGACAGAAGATATGACTCCTGAAACAAGTGCTCGTGTAATAGTACGCGGGTGGATTTCAAGATTTGGATCACCTGTCACTATTACAACAGACCAAGGCAGAAACTTCGAATCACACCTATTTCACGAACTCACAAATATGTTAAGGAGCAACAGAATTCGAACCTCACCTTATCATCCTAAAGCTAATGGCATTATCGAACGAATGCATCGACACCTTAAATCCTCCTTAAAAGCTCACAATCAAACAATTGGACAGAAAATTTGCCAATCGTATTATTAAGTTTACGCATGGTTCTTAGAAACGACATAAAAGCAGCTAGTGCCCAACTAGTGTATGGCACAACTCTTAGATTACCATGTGACCTCGTTTCAAATAATTTAACTAATCAGTGTGTTAACTCAACTTATGTATCAAACTTAATTAACATGATGAGAGAATTAAACCCTATCACCACCGAAATCCACGGGAAATCCAAAACATGTAAATTCTTCCCTAAAAACCTGCACTCATGTATTTTTAGGATCGGATAAGGTTAACCCACCACTAGCACCTTCTTACACTGGACTAGAGATGTAAAATTCCCGGGAATTTTGAATCTTGGGAATTTTGGGGAATATTGGGAATTTTGAGGGAATAAACTCAGCCAATCATATTTCGTTTTAGAGATTCTTTTTTCACATATATATGAAGCGAAGTGAAGTAAAATTTGGCATCTCTAAATAATTTTTAAATAAAGTAAAATTTTATTATCTACAATAAGCATTCATAAAAGCCGTGAAAGCATAAAATATGAATATATTAAAATTGTAAAGAAATATATTATTGAAAAATTTCATCCCTAGGATATTTTTATATCGGTGTATGGCGAGATCTGTCGCTAAGATTGTTGGGAAGCCAATGTTTCTCACAAATATATATTTAATGAAACTATGAAAATAAACTGAAAATTGTTATTTGATCAAAAAAAATATTTTTTCACTCTGTAACAAATATTGATTCTTTTCTTCATTTCTATTTTTCCATTTTCAGTTCTTTTAGGTTGTAAGAGATTTATTATTTTTTGTTATCATTCTTTCTTTATATGTTTCTTACGTATTCGAAATTGCTTTATTTTTTTAAAAAATAATTTTACTTTAATTTTAATATATTATATTTCTTAAAAACAAATTATTTGAAAAAAAGTAATGTAGAACTTGATTTTTTTTAGTCTTTGAAATAAACTGAAAATTGATGATTTAAAAATAAATAATGCCAAGAAAATTGCTTTCACTTTTGTTTTGACTTCTAATTGAGAATTTTTTAATTTATCAATGATACAAAAAGATACTGTTTCATGTACTACTTCTCAACTGAATATGTGTAAATGGTGCACAAATTTAACAAATATATAAATGAAAGTATGAGGTGGGGTGACATGAAAGTTGTGAACAAAAAAGAGCTCTTTCAGCGATTCATTATTTAAATCATATCTTGTAGGAATTAATGTGACAAAAATCCTATGAAAAGAGCTAACGTTAAAACAATATATTACAGATTGTATGTAATTTTGAGTTGCATTGAAACTGCAAATGTTATTTCAATCCAATTATATATATCTTTATTTGCAGAGGAAAATTATCATCAATATATTCTAGCATTATTAGCAGTTTCTTAATAGTAACTTATAACAATTTAAATTGACAAACTCAATATTTAAATTATTAACAATTTACTAAAAAGTCATATTTGTAGCTACTTAAATTTGCAAAATCTTAATATTTAAAACACAAAAGAATAAATTTATATAAAAAACATTTTATCCACAAATGTAATTATGCATAAAAATACTTTTTCTATTATTATAGTTAAAATATTTAAAATAATTTTCTTTTATATTTTAAGATTAATTAGCAATTTTTTAAGTTCAATATATAATGTAGACTTGAAATAAAACTATTTTTATTTCTTTTGCAAGGACCTGTTACATTAATTTACGCAATTACAATATATCTACAGTTGAATTGTTCATTGAGATTTGAAAACAATTTTTTACAACATTAAAAATGATTTCAAAGCAGTAAGGTAGAATCAAAATCTATTTAAACTATTGTTCATCATTTCTAAATAATAAGACAGAAAATGTGGGTGAATTAAAAAATTACTGATAATCTGTGTCATTGAAAATATTTCCATTTTTCAGACTTAAATACGAGAAATGGAAATAACTTTATGATATTATGAAAAGAATTTAAGAAAGTCAAGCAAATGAATTCTGAAAAAAAATTTTCTTGCTTTTTTAATATTTTGCACTCATGTAATTTTGTTATAAATTAAAATTATTTTTTTCAAATCAATGCATCTTGCTTTTCATAAAAAGGCTGAAATGTGTTATTCTTTACAAAAGAAGATTTTTGGTTAAAATACTAGTTCTGAAAATATTAATGCCAGTTTGATATAAGAAAATATAGGTATATTATTTTCCTACAATTTTGTTTTAAAAACTTGAAAACTTATATTTTTTATGAGTTATTTCAGCTTGAATTTTTACTCATAAGATTAAAATTTGTACATAATTCAAAAATTTTAGGACAATTGACAAATCTGTAATTTTGTGAATTGTATATTTCCATTTCAAAAACTTGAAGTAACAATAAACAATTTGTTCAGAAAGGATTTTAAAAATTTTACAGATGCATTTAGAAATCTGCACAGTAAAAAGATCCCATCTAAATATGTTTATACCTGTTACCTTATAAAATAAAATTAGGTATTATTTCTATGGTAGAAAATATCTAATATCTACAAATATAAAAATATTGTTTAATAATAACTGATTGATTTTTATGAATATAATTGTTCAACATGACAACTGAAGGGGATATAACAAAAATTGTTGTAATAATTGATGTATAAAATTGAAGCTACATATTTTACTGTAACAATGCTAATAGTATATTTAAAACAAGCAAATGACACTAAATCTCTCAAATAAAAGTTTAAAAATATTAGTTTTTCAATGTTTATATTACTTCTTTCACGATGGAACACCAACTTGATGCCCAATGATATAAATCTGTCAAAACTTAAGCCCTTGTAATGCTGAAAGGTGAAAATCCTAGTAGCGAGGTATTATAAACAATATCCTAACCCCTTTCTGGCTTCTTAAAATTTGTTGCTATTTTTAAAGTAGCAAGTTTCGAGCATTTAAATGCATTGTAAATCAATGCATGTCGGTCACAGATATGCTATCAAAAGGAAGACTTGTGAACTTCAGCTCACTTTAAAAAATTTCAAATACATAGATGAAAAGTTTGTTTTTTCTAGGATAAATGTAAAATACAATGTAATTTAGAATTTATAAAAATTCTTATTTGAAGAAACATTTAACATATCACACATCAACATTACTATTTACAATCTCATATAGTGTGTCATTACCAACGATCAATATATTCTGCATAATAGTTGATAATAATTATAGTGAAAATACATAAGACACGTTTTTGAATTGAGAAACAATCTTGATTCACTAAGCCCCTGATTATGATATGTATGTATACATATTTAAAATTATAAAATGATGTAATCTGCATATATATATATATATATATATATATATATATATATATATATATATATATATATATATATATATATATATATAACATCTCTATATAACATAATCCTTTAACTAAGCAGAATTTTTAGAAGCACTTTTCAGCTCACACAAATTAATGAAAATGAAATTGGTAAAAATTATGATGAAAATCAAAGGTTTTATCTATTATCTAGTTCATTTTAAACTATACTGCTGGAAAATTGCTAAGGACGGATCACAAATTGCAATGTAGCATAACATTAAGCAAGACATGAAGCCTAATAGGATAAAATATAGTTGCCACACTGTTCAGACATTAGAATAAAGAACATTTATTGTTCTGGAAAGTACAAAGGCTGTAAAACATCTGGAAGAAAAAAACGTTCATTTGATGCTGTATACGGAAAAATGGAACAATGCATCTAAAATCCAGCAGGCACCTTGAAGAAAGGTATCAGTGCAGGATATGTCCACCGTGGAGTGTGATGCAACATTCCACACGTCGTATCATACTTTGCACAACATTATCCAGCAGCTGTTGAGGCAATTTGTCCCATTCCTCTGGGAGTGCACGGATGAGGGTGCTCTTGTTTGTCGGAGGATAGTTTCGACCAGCAACTTGCCTCCCCAAAGCATCCCACACATTTTCAATGGGGTTTATATCTGGAGAACGTGATGGCCATACAAGGCGATGAATACCCTCGCTGTCTAGACAATCTTGAACAGCGAGTGTTCGATGACATGTTGCGTTATCGTCCATAAAAACAAATTTATCACCGACAGCACCACGGAAAAGACGAAAGTGAGGAAGTAGAACTTCATTAATGTATCGTTGGCCCGTCATAGTCCCATTCGCAACCACATGTAAGGGCGTGCGGCTATTGATCATGATGCCGGCCCACACCATGACACTGCATGTCGGATATCGGTCCCTTTCCTGGATATTTTCTGGACGATAAGCAGTACCACTCTCGTGCCAGATCAGTTGGCGTATACAATCCGATGACAGACTGAACCTACTCTCATCTGAGAATAGTTCATGCCCAGTTCTGTTCAATCCAATTGCAATGCTCAGGACACCATTGCAAACGGGCAGTACGGTGCTGTCTTGTCAATGGGACACACACAACAGGTCTGCGGGCGTATAATCCTCCTCCCCTCAAACGTCTGGCAACAGTTTTTCGTGAGATCTGCTCTCCTGAGGCAGCAAGAAACTGATTTGCCACCTGCTGAGCTTTGGTGCGCCTGTTCCTTTTTGCTCTTAGGACGATATATCTGTCTTCTGCAGACGTCGTACTTCTAACACGACCTTCCCCGTGCCGCTTACTACACATTCCAGTAGTTTGAAATAACTTCCACAGCCGTGAAACAACGCTGTCAGCGATGTCGAACTCCCTGGCAGTATCCGTTATTTTTCGTCCTTCTTCGATCTTTCCAATAATTCGGCCAAGCATAAAATCATCTTAGTGATGTCGGGAAGACATGCCAAAAATTTCAAGTTTGTCTATTAAATCTTTCCTGTAAAACTTTGACTTGAAACAACAACGGTCCACACGCGTCATAACCTTTAAAGCTCTTATGACGCTATCACGTGATGAACAGACGTGGAAAAAAAAATTGCCTATGCATACTTCTTCTTACTATATCCCGCACTTATTCTAATTTTCCACATTTTGCTTCCTTTCATTTTGTGGTTGCTATGGATGATAGAGTTATCCGTCCTTAGCAATTGTCCAGCAGTGTATAATGTAACAAACACAAAAGCTATATCCAGGAAACTTAGAATAATTTATATACAATTATAAATACTATCCAATCAAGTTAAAATTTAACTTTTTCCAAATTATTGAAAAAAATCCTCAGAAATACCACCTAAAAGATGGGAAACAGATATCTCGAGATGTTGAAAAAGCGGAAATGGCCAATGCTCATAGGATACAGGTTCTACTAGTTAGGACAAACAGGATTTATAAAGGTTGTAATACTGATAAAGAAGTTATTATCGACGCAAACTGGACCAATTTACATAAATTTATTATTATAAACACTTCATCAAAATTTTAAGTAACTTCAAATTAATCAATTAACATCAGCAGCTACTATTTAACTTATAACTTTCAATAAAAGCAAAATTATGATATAAATCTCTACAAATCTAAAATTATTGGAACTGACATACATATTCAAATTTTAAAAGGTCCATAATAATGGATGAAATTTAATATTCTTGTCATGTAGTCCAACAAAATTACTGATTTGTCAAATCATTGATAAACAACTAAATTAACTAGTAATGAAATCTAACATGGTTAATTAAATCCAGTTATTCTAATTTCTCGCCAACATTTCCAATGATACACAACTTCATTTTAATGAGGAATAACATCAAGAGCATTTTCCTGCTTCTTTATTTCTAGAAAATAATTAGCAATTTTAAACACATGCATTTTTTTATCTGACAATATTAAAGTTCAGATATTTTCCAAATCTCAAACACAAAATTTGTAAACTTTAATAAATATAACAGTAAAAAATTGAGAAAACGTTCTACTAAAATTAATAAGAATCAGTATTTATTATAATCTATGAACAATCAGTTTTGTTACGCATGAAGGTTTCTACATCAGTATTCTCTAGCAAGTACACAACACTATATAATAAATCCTACAGCAATTGTATAAGCATTTATGAAGTATATTTATGTATAAAAAAACTTGCAAAAGAAAGAAAGTCTTGCATGTTAAGCGTGCCAAGTAAAATTGTATACTTCACATCATTACTTTTGATGGCTAGAGAAAATGATTGTCTTTTTGTATATAATGCGTACAAAATCTGATTCGATAAACTCAGATATTTAAACATCTTATTTAACTACAGAAAATAAAACCACAATAGTTAAAAATTACTGAAAATTCTGAATGTTTCAAACCATAGATGTACACCCAGACTATTATTTTTTTATCTAAATTGATCAACAGTAACTCCAGATATCTAATAAAAACAAAATGAATGTATACACTAACGATTGACGTTAAAAAAAATTTTCGTATGCAATTTTACAATCAGTTATCAATCTAAAGTATTGCGTTTAATTTAACATTAAGTTTATAAATAATAGTATAATATTTTCAAGAAATATATATAGAAAGATTGAAGTTTATACATCTCTATAGGCAGTCTATATCTGCCACATGAAAGGGAGGTTCGGGAGGTAATCAATGGGTTAGCAGAGGTGTAACAACTGTCAAAGAACGTTTTGGAGTGATGTTCAATGTGTTCTCTAATTGACTTGATATTCAAGTCCTTATGAAGGGTCGAATTGGAGACGTACCAGGGAGCTCTAACAATTCTCCGAAGGAATTTGTTTTGCAGAATTTGAATTAAATTAATGTGCACATTGGCCGCTTGGCCCCAAACTTGACATCCATATAATAGTTTAGGTAGCAGTATATTTGCTTATAAATTTATAGTTTGTTACTAAGGGAAAATGAATTGCTGAAAGTTAGAGATTTCAGCACAGAAATTACAACATTAAATTTATTGATGATATATTCCCTATTCTGAGTGAAGGTGATTTTAGAATCAATAATGATCCCGAGATATTTGGTATGAGAGCTCCATTCGAGTTCCTTGTCTGGTAACATAAGGTAAGGCGGGTAGTTTCGGACACGCCCCTTAGAGAAGGTGATTGCCGATGTTTTGTCCACATTGATTGCAATCCGCCATTTCGTAAGCCATTTCTCCAAGGTGATTAAGTAATTCTGTTGACGAGTCATGGGCAAAAAATTATTCTCGTGCTGTGCAAGAACTGATGTATCGTCTGCGAACAGACATACCATGACATCAGTAGCTCTAGGCATATCTGTGATATAAATGGCATAAAGCAGAAGGCCTAACGCACTTCCCTGTGGGACGCCAGCATTTGCCTCTCTAGGGGTGGAAAAGCAGTCATCGATTCTAACTTTAAACTTCCTGCCCATAAGATAGTGTCTCATTGTGTGAATAATGTAGGGGGAAAGTAAAATTTAATTAATTTGTATAAGAGGCCTCTATGCCATAGCTTATCAAAATCTCTCTTAACATCAAGAAAAACACCTATGGTTTTTACATTAGTGTTGAACCCTTCAATGACAGTGTTAATCACACGTAACAGCTGATGGTGGTTGAATGGTTTTTACGAAAACCAAACTTTTCGTCAAGCATGATGTCGTAAGTTTTACAGTGGTTCAGTAATCTGCCATGTAGGATCTTTTCGAAAATTTTAGAGAGTGTGCTGAGCAGAGAGATATGTCGATAATTCTGGTAACACTGAGAGGGAGTGGCTTTTTTCCTAAGTGTTTTGACCGAAATACAAAAGGACCCTTATTATCTAAGTTCGTGGATACGCTTCGACTTATCGATTTTAGGTAATTCCACAATGAATAGTGGAAAATTATCAATATTTCGTCGCTTCATTTGTGTGACTAACTTCACATCAAATCCTTCATCATGAAGCGCTTGGATTATGTCACCTATGGGGAAGTCGTTCGGTAAACCTCGTATTACTTTTTTGAAGGTTTTATCTCCTGGCAATTCGTATGTGTGGGCATCGATTTCATCTACAATCTCAGGTTGAATTTTAAGGTGGTTTTTGATCACTTTTGCTGTGATATTGTTGTCAGTTAAATTTTTCGAATCATTGATTATTTTGTTTCCGCAATTCCTGTCATCAACGAAGATAGGGGGAATTCTTTTAAGAGCAGCTGGGACCTGGTCAGAGGTCTCCATATCATTGGTCGTATCGTCGGTGGAGGGGCCGAAGCATCATTGGGCGGGTCTTTAATTTCAAGCTTATTGCTGAGGGACTCGAAGCGATTTTTAGTGGTAATTTTTTGTATTTGAGGTTTTGGCCTCTACAAATTTGCGTTTTCTGACCGATTTTTTCTCTTTCTGAGAAAGGTTAAGGTCTTTAACCTGTTTGTTGAGACTTTCCTGGCTTAAAAGTTCAGCTAGCCTGCAGCGACATTTCAGTTTTAAAGTGACCAGCTGTTGATGAAATCACAGAAAAGGGAATGACTTAGCAATAATTGGTCCAATTAAACTAGTGTTGCTCTGCAAAATGCTGAGATATTCGTTAATCTCGGCAGTAACAGTTCGGTTAGCTATGCAAGAAAAGTCTTTAGCATAGTCGAATTCCAAATAGGTATCGACTAAATGTCTTATCGACGCGTCCTGAAATTCAGGGGGAAGCTCAATAGCCTGCGTGGCATGGGGTAGGGGGGTACTATTTCCCTCAACAAACATGATAAACGGAAGGGAACTTTTCCTATCCAGGAAAAAAACAAAAAGCTAAAAAATCAACCTCTCAGGGAGCCTGATCTCATTAGCAGGGTGTGAGACAGCGGTTGAAAAAGATGGAAAACACCAGAAATCGACGGGCAGGGTCACAGATCTAATTAACTGTGAGTGCCTTGCAGTGGTCTAAGAGCCAGGAAATCAAAACAGAGGCCGAGGACTGAGTTAGCTCAACGTGTTATATGGAAGCGAAAAATTGGAAAATCCAGTGGCACCCACAATACTGAGATATCGCAAAGCAAGAAGGTAGCTAAATCTGTCACAAATACACCTCCAAAAAATTGGAGCTGGATCTGCGGCACACTCCTCAGTTGAGGAACTCGACACTCCACCCGATATAGAAGATCGGAAGGAACGGTGGCACCACTCACAATCGCGGTATAGATGACCGGGAGAGAGTGAGGAGCATGCGTGTCGTAAAGTCAAAAGCAGCTTGAATATCTGAAAGTAGTAGAATAGATATTTTAGAAGCAAGTAATTCTTCATTAATTAAGAAATTGGATGAATTTTCATTTCGAAGTAGATCACGAAGCAAACCAAGATATTTCAATAGACAAAGTAGATCTAGATCGATACCAAAATTAGGACGCTACAAATTTTATTGGTATCACTTTAAATTTGAAAGAGATGCAAATATATGTGTTGAGCTGTGTAAATTTAACAAATCTATCACTCCTTCAAAACACTATTAGGCCAGTCGATTGCAGAGGCCAACGATAATGGCCAGTTAACTGCCGCCTCTTCCTTTTGGATAAAACCAGTAATCTTCATTATATGATTGATACTGGCGCAGACATTTCTGTTATACCTCCTCCGAAATCAAATAAACTTTTATAAACAGAATTTACACTTTATGCAGCAAATTCAACTTGCATAAAAACTTATGGAACTAAGCTATTTAAACTGGATCTAGGATTAAGAAGAAAATTCGAATGGAACTTTATCATCGCAGCCGTTTCGAAACCAGTTATTGGAGCTGACGTTTTTAAAAAGTTTGGTTTACTTGTTGACATTAAACGTAAACGTTTGATCGACCCTTTAACATCACTGGCAGTCCCAACTCGAGTGATAAAAGTCCTTCATCGTTTTCAACACCTTTAGACTGCTGTTAACTTGAGCCTGATATCCGGTTCCTACTAGAGGAATTCAAATGACTTACATTAAGAAAAGTAGGAAGTGGAACAGAACAAGTCAAGCATAATGTCACTCATCATATAATTACAAAAGGCCATTCGATCGCTTCAAAAGTCCGCAGGTTGGCCCCTGACAAATTTAAGATAGCAAAGACCGAATTCGAACACATGCTAGAACAAGGCATTTGCCGACCTACGAGTAGCAGTTGATCCAGCCCTTTACATTTCGTAAGGCAGAAGAACGGAGATTGGAGACCATGTGGTGATTATCGTAAACTCAATGCAAAAACACAGGCACAGATTGTTATCCAATACCTCACTTACAAGATTTTTGCACATCAATTGGAAGAACGTACGATATTTTTAACCTTGGACTTTGAACGTGCTTACCATCAAATCCCAGTCCATCAAGCTGACATAGAAAAGACTGCAATTTGCACGCCATTCAGACTTTTCAAGTATCCTCGAATGACATTTGGATTAAGGAATGCTGCACAATCCTTTCAGTAATTCATGCATACTGTTTTGAAAGGTCTTGACTATTGTTTCGTTTACATTGATGATATTTTGATTACTTCAAATTATAATAAAGAACATTTAGAACATCTAAAAGAAGTTTTCAAACACATTTCAGATTTTGGAGTAGTAATAAAAATTGCAAAATGTCAATTTGGTCAAGCTCAGCTAAATTTTTTTGGACACTCTGTTTCTGCAAAAGGTATTAAACCAGCTGCTGAACGAGTTATTTCGTCTGAAATGCGGAAAGAAATTCAAAATTGGAATCAGAGTTCACTTAAGTGCCAACGAAGCAAAGTTACCCAACATGTTAAGACTCCTATGCAGAATTTTCCTTTGGTCAGTCAACGCTTCAACGAAATCCATATCGACATCATTGATCCTCTACCAATATCAGAAAATTATCGATATTGTGTCGCCGTTATCGACAGATACAGCCGTTGGACAGAAGCCATTCCAACATCTGACATCGAATCAGAAACCATAGCCAAAGCCCTTTATGATGGTTGGATTGCTCATTTCGGTGCCTCATCATACATCGTCACTGATCAAGACACGCAGTTTGAATCACGACTTTTTCAAGAGCTATCAAATATAATAGGATTTTAAAAAAAGCGTACAACCTTGTATCATCCTCAATCGAATGGTTTCATCGAGCGATGTTACAGGTCATTGAAAGCTGCTCTAATGTGCCACAACAATATGCCATGAACCCGTTCACTATCAACTGTTCTTTTAGGTTTAAGAAAGGCCATCAGCGACACTTTTGGTACAACACCTGCAGAGATGCTGTATGGCGAACAACATGTTTACCTGGAGACTTTATTCAACCTACACCAATATCAACAAATCAGTCACAATTCGCTACTCAGTTTAAAAATTATTTTTCTACTGTTCACGCAGTACCAGCGTCTAACCATAGTAAAAATGATATTTTTATTTTTAAAGATCTTTCCGCATGTTCACATGTATTCGTACGTAAGGATGTTGTGCGAAAAAGTCTTCAGCCACCATACGAAGGACCATATATGGTGATAAATCGCAGTGACAAATACTTTAACCTTCTCATTAAGGAAAAAGAAATAAAAATTTCCATCGATCGTCTTAAACTTTTCTACCTATTAGCTGGTGATCCAAGTTTAAACCAAAATACTAACTTTTTACCCGCTACCGCCACTTCTACTGACCATAAAACTAACAATACCTGTGAAACTAAAAAAGTTTCGATTTCACCAGTAAGCAAACTTTTACAAGAAGTGGAAGGCAAATTCAAGTACCAACTAGATTTTAAAAGTCTTTCCAAACTTTTTGACCTTATTTTACGTTTACTAGTTCACTGGTGGGGGAGTCCTATGGCAACAGCAACTTGTCCAGAAAAAAAATCAAAATATAAACAATGAATGCCTGTGTTTTGTAAATATTACTGGTTTTGAATACATTATGATTTTGCTGTATACTAAGATGTGAATTATTGTGCTTCGTACTTACATATAAAAATATAACGTTTTCAGCCTCGCGCAGGTTTGAACCGACGATTTTCTGTCGACAGCCGTTGATTTTATCCACTACATAATTGCGTTCGGATAGTTTTTGATCCAAAATGCCGCAATACGTAAAATAAATATTATTCTTTCATAAAGAAGATTTAAATCGAAACAATCTGAACACGCACACCAAAACCTATAATTAAATAAACGTGCTTAATTATAAAAAAATTCGAAAATATCATATTATTTGTCATAACAAACGATAAATATATTTTTTTACGAAAACCAATATTTCTTGAATTAATTTTGGCAGTGTGAAGTATATTTTATATAGAAGCAGCCGGAATGTAATAATTATTTTATACAAAAATGGGACGATACAAATATACACACATAGCAGAATTGACATTATCGAATTGTTCTGTTTGTAAACATTCTTATAATCTCGAACTCAAAGTGTTCTTCTTACTTTCGTTTTTAAGAATACTACATTCTCCCACACTTAAATTACGTAGTCTTATAGATAACGTGGTGGTTGTCGTATTCTTGCTGATCTTCGAATAGGAGGACTTCGTGGAGCAACGGAACCATTAGAAACACCAGATACTGGCTTGCCATAATTCTTCGCAATTCGAATTTCTGATGGCATGGGGTTGAAATGATTTCCAGTAGGAAGCGATTTTCTCGGATAGATGACATCAGGCTTTGGGGAAAATGTAACTCTTGGAATTTTAGGAACCTCACTTTTCCTCAATTGATTTATGTGTGTTTTTATAGTTTTCCCGTCATCGAGTTTTATTAAATAGTGTAATTTACCAGTTCGTTGTTTAACGATGCAAAATTTCCATGATAGCTTATTGTTGGCATAAGTACGTAATTGTACACGACCTCCCACACTTAAAATTCTAATTTGGAATAGTGGGTGAAGTATATGTGTATTTGAATCCCTTACTTGGTGGACGTAATAAACATACACTACTGGCCATTAAAATTGCTACACCAGGAAAGCGGCACACCACACACGTGAAATTTCCATGACTGGTAGAACTTGCTGTGATATGCAAATGAGTAGATTTTCAACGCATTCATACAAAGCAGGCGACAGTAGCGACATCTACAATGTGTATAAAACCAGAGATTTGACAGCAGTTTTCTCATACTCAATTTCCGTTTCAACGTTGTTTTCGACAAAGAAAGTTGTAATGCCTCGTGTAAGAAGAAATGCCTATCAGCACGTGTCTGACTTTGATCTAGGAAGGATTATAGCCTATCGGGATTGCGGTTTATCGTACCGCAATATTGCTGCGCGTGTCGGTGGAGACCCCATGATTGTTAGCAGAATATGGAATCAATGGGTTCAGGATAATCATACGGAACGTCATGCAGGATCTCAGCGACCCGCCATCACTAACAGCAGAGAAGACAGACATTTTATCCGCATGGTCACAAGGGATCGTACAGCCACGTCACGAACCCTGAGTCGAGAAATGGAGTCATTTGCAAGGCAACAAGTTTCTGCTCGAATAGTTCGACGACGTTTGCAGCAGCATGGATTTTCGGCACGGCGACCATGGCTTCGGCTACCATTGACGCTGCGTCAAAGACAGGAGCGCCTTCAGTGGTGTGATCAGCGACGAACCTGGACGCGGGAATGGCATCACGTCATCTTTACAGATGAATCTCGGTTCTGTATACAGGACCATGATGGCTGCATCCGTGTTTGGAGGCATCGTGGAGAACGCGCATTGCCAGCTTGCATTGGACATCGCCGTACTGGTCCATCTGCTGGAGTGATGGTATGGGGTGCCATTGGATACACGTCTCGATCACCTCTTGTTCGCCTTACCGGCACTTTCAACAGCAACCGTTACATTTCCGTTGTGTTAAGGCTCGTGGCTCTGCCCTATCTTCGAGGCCACCCTAATGCTTTGTTTCAACAGGATAATGCACGACCGCATGGTGCCCGTACTGTTCTGAACTTCCTTGATACAGAACAGGTTCGACTGTTACTCTGGCCAGCACGTTCTCCTGACCTGTCACCAATTGAGAACGTGTGTTCAATGGTTGCCGAGCAATTGGCACGCCATCACTCACCATCCACTACTGTCGATGAACTGTGACATAGTGTTGAAGTTGCATGGACTGAGATCCCCGTACATGCCATACAATCTCTGTTTGACTCCATGCCTAGGCGGATAAATGCTGTTATTGCATCCAGAGGTGGCTGCTCTGGGTACTAATTTCTCAAGATCTATACATCCTAATTTCCTGTAAATATATTCACTTGTTCTTTCCATTATAATGTATGTGTCCAATAAATATCGTTCTGTTATTTGCCTTCCTTCTTGGTGTAGCAATTTTAATGGCCAGTAGTGTAGTTTAATTCGAATTTGGCGTCCAAGATACAATTCTGAAGGAGTTTTTCCGGATTGTAATGGAGTTGCTCGATAACGAAATAAAATTTCTCTTACCTTCTCGGGTATTGAGTTCTTTTCATTGGACATTGACTTTAATTTTTGTTTAAGGGTTTTTACATTACGTTCAGCTAACCCGTTAGATGCAGGAGGACTTGGAGAAATTGTCTTATGAATAATTCCATATTCCTTACAAAATTCTGTAAATTCGGTACATGTAAATATAGATGCGTTGTAAGATACAAGGACATGAGGCAATCCATTCACACTGAAAATATCCTTTGATAATCTTATGTTTGAAATAGCTGATGGAGAGCTTTGTTGAATTTTAACTTCAGGCCATTTTGATCTTGCATCCATTACTATCAAAAAATGATATCCCAAAAAAGGTCCATCGTAGTCGATATACATTCGTTCAAAATTTGATGATGGCTCTTCCCAATGATGATTTGATATTTTTTCAGGATTATCTTATACTTCTGCACAACTTCTACATTCTCGAACTAATTGCTATATATCTCGATCGATGTTTTTCCAATAGCAGTATCTTCGGGCTAGATTCTTCATTTTGACTATTCCTAAATGTGTGTGATGAAGTTCTTTTAGTATTCCTTTTCGAAGTTATTCAGGAATGTAAACTCGATGTCGTTTAAAAATTACTCCATCTTGTAATGAATATTCATAATCATATTTGTTACCTGATGAAAGTTCTTGTTTTAAAACTGACAATTCTGGATCCCCCTCTTTCTCTTTAGAAATTGTCTCCAAAGGAAATGGAAGAAGTTGTAATTTGGTTAACTGTCTGGCAGTGAATAATATCATCGTCTTGTAAGATATTTGGATCTTTAAGTATTAGTGATGCTCTTGAGAGATAATCGACATTCTGATTTTCTTCACCTTTTCTATGTTGGACTTTATAATTATATTCACCAAGAAATGCTGCATATCTTAGTAATCGGGATGATGTCAGTCAACACATAATCGAACACTACCATCAGGCTTGGGTATAACAACAAGAGGCGAACACCAGTCGCTACAATCTACTTTTGTAATTATCTGATCTTGCTCAAGTATTTTAAGTTCTTCGTCAACTTTCTCGCGTAATGCAAAAGGTACTTCTCTAGCTTTTAAAAATACAGGTTTCGAATTTTCTCGGAGTTTTAATGAGCACATAAAATTAGGTATTTTTCCTGTATTGATAACATTATAAAACAATTTCCTACTGTATTTGAACAAAAAGAGTTCAAATACAGTAGGAAATTGTTTTATAATGTTATCAATAATATTAGAATTATTGACACTATTTATTTGAATTTCTTCAGGTTGATTACACTTATCGATATCAGATAAATTTATTTTCAAATGTCGAATCCATGTTCTTCCTAACACTGTTGTAAACATATCTGGAACTATATACAAAGTTTCTGTATTTGTGAGATTTTTATATTTGACTAAAACTTTGACAAAACCTAATGGTTTGAAAATACCGTGAGTGTAAGATTGAAAGTTCACGTCTGTAGGTTGTAAAACTTTTGTTAAATTCAGTAAATCGAAAGCTTGATTAGGTAAAAATGAAAATCCTGCGCCGGAATCGACTTCAAATTTTTGTATTTTCCCATCTATCTGCACATTAACCCAGAATTTTTCAGAGTCAGTTTTAAATTTTAAAATATCAACAACTATAGTACTATTAGAAAAAATATTGACTGAATAAATATCTGAAACATATTCATCTTTTCCAACAGATTGAATTTCACTAGCCTTTCTATTTTTCAGCAGTGATGATAAACAGACTTTTTGAACGTGTCCCTTTCGCTTACAAAGTGTACAGTATAATTTTGTTATGTCAGTACGACATTCTCGAGAAAGGTGATTTGAACGTCCGCATCATAAGCATGTATTGTAAATACCAAGTTCTCGAAAATTTAGTGCTGATGAAAATCTATGTCGAGAATTTGACCTGTTTCGTTTTTGAGAAAAATCTCGCTTCGTAAAATTTGAGTGATTTGTTTAAAAGTACTTCGAGTTCTTAAAATTTTATTAACTTCATCTGATTTTTCACTAAAATTGTGTTTCGATAATTCACGGTTGTTTATTTTCGAAGCTTCTAAGGCTAAAGCTTGTTCAACAGCTACATCGAATGTTAGATCTGAAACCAATAAAAGTTCCTCTCGAATAAAGTCTTTTAATCCTCCAATAAACTGTGCTCTCAAAAATAAATTAGCAACAGATTTTTCACATTCTTAATTAAAATCACAAGTAGAAGTAAATTTTCGAAGTGCGGCAACATAATCAGAAACACTTTCATTTTCGTTTTCAAAACGAGATAGAAATCTGTGTTGTTCGATAATAACAACAGGCTGAGGACATAAATGCTTTCCAAGCACAGAAATTATTTCATCATACGATAAATCATTCGGAATTTTAGGTGCAATTAAAGAATACAAGAGATTATAATGTTCAGATCCAATGCAGTTCAATAGTATTTTAACACAAAAATCTTTATCTTCGAAAACATTTTTGATTTGTAAATAATTTTGAAATCTTTGTTTATGCTGCAAAAATGTTTCTGTTGCAAAAGTAAAACATTCAAAATTTGATAAAAATGTTATTGTACCTTTTTCTTGATCTGGAATATCATTACTTCCTTATCGTTTCAAAATAAGATCTGCAAGTCGATCATTACTTGTTGTAATTACCTTTAATAAAGCTGCAAATTGTTCTGCATCCATGATTTTTTTGTTTATCCTCGTCGCCAATTTATTGTAGTATATTTTATATTGAAGCAGCCGGAATGTAGTAATTATTTTATTCAAAAATGGGACAACACAATTATACACACACAGCAGTATTAACAGTATCGAATTGTTCTGTTTGTAAACATTCTTATAGTCTTCAACTCAAAGTGTTCTTCTTACTCTCGTTTATAAGAATACTACACAGTGCGAACGCTGTTTTCAGCATGGTGTTCAAGTTAAATCAGATTTAACTTTAAGTTGATTTAAAAAGGGCAGTGCGAACGGGATAAAAGGAACTTTACATTCTCAAAATGATACATTCTCCGCAATTGTGGTGTGGATGTTTGTTGAAATATCATTTTATTCCTCTAAACTTAAATCTTTTGAGATATTCGTACATAAATTTTCTCAGGGGTGATTGAGAAGAAGACTTTGTCCATGTTTAATTCCAAAATTCTAAGCAAATAAAAATTTATTAAGAATGTTTCAGTTAATATTCAAGTCACAAAGAATTGCTGCTTTAGTTAATTTAAAGTATCAAACCGTTTAAACAAAGTTGGCGATCTGCTTAAACAAAACATCAAAAACAGCTATTGTAATTTTTTATAGTTGAAGTTGGGTATTTTGAATTTTCCTTGATTTTTATTTACATTAAATTCATTTCAAATAGTAAGTTGTCTCCGGTGTTTATATTAAAAGTCAAGTTGAGTAAAATCTTCTGCAGGTACTTATTTTAATTTAAAAAGGAAAACTGCACCTGAAACTTTTACTAGTTTTTCTTACAACATAATAAGTTATTCAATTTCACCCCCTGTTTTAAAAGAATGTAGAGAAGAAAGCAAAATTTGCCTAATGTAGAGAAGATAAGCATAAGGATATGCTCTTGAATTCTGTTAATTGTTAAAACTATCTCATTCTTCAGAGCAGATAATAATGAATGACCTTCCACACGGAACGAAAATATTCGAAAAAAAAATACAAGGTTAAAAACCTTTTGATAATAATAGTGGCTAAAAGAGAATCGTTTATTAAACCCAGCCCATCACATGTAAAAACCTTGCCATGAAAAATACTTAACTGAATATTCTCAAAACCAACAACATACCTGCCATATTTTAAAAAAATAAGGCAATAAAGAACCCCAGAAAATCAAATTAAAAAATTAGAATTAATCATATTAATGTTCAATTATAACTAAAATAGGAAATACCTATATTTTTTTGACATGATATTCTTAGTGACAAAAATGAACTTTTCTTAACTTATATAAACATTTGTAAAATACTTTTTCATAAAAGAGCTGTAAATAAAAATTAGTTAAATAATCAAAATACAAGTAAAATTATGAGTATTAGTGCTTTAATGAAAAAAGAGAATAAGAAAATCCAATTCACAATAGGACACAAGAAAACAATGTAGATAAAAACTTATGTAATCAAACAATTTTTTAAAGTACAGAAACAAGTATTAATGTGTTTAAATAATAAAAATACTTATAAAATAACAAAATATTATGGTAGAATTTTTAGTCAGTATAGAAGAAAAACACACATTATGAATTAAATTCCGATAAATACTTGTATTACAAACTAAATTCCTGTTTTTTTTCATTATTTCTTCATTTTAACATTTCTCCTTTTTAAGATTATTTTCTATTGATTCTCTTATTATGATGTAACTTCAAAAAATTTAAGAATTTATTAACTTTTAAGTTTTGTTTTTCTTAATGCAAGATTTTTAAGACAAATATTTTAGGAGTTTTAATAATAGAAAATATGTACAGTCAAAGAAAATCTTCCTACAGTTTGCATTGTTTATTTCAAGAATCTGAAACTAAAGGACTTATTCTCAGAAGTATTGTCTTATTTTTATGCTAAGAGAAACAAGTTTCAAAATTGGTACTAGCATTTTCAGTTTTATTTAATGCATATTCTTGTCTAAATGTTTTTTATATTACATAATCTTACATTTAGACTCTTGAATGTATGCATGTCAAATATTTCTTCCCATTAAAAGTTTTGAATTTTCATTGTACTGCAAATGTCCTTTTCAGTGTCCATTCTTTTATAAATAGTTTGCTCCACATGGTTAATCATTTAATGTTGATACAATTTAGTAATCATAAAATAAACATGTATCTGTGAAGAAGATAGAAAATCTTTCATCCAAAATAGTTGGAGATTTTTATTTTTATTTTTTTATAAGGATTATAAAAAAATATATATTAATTTAAATATATATTAATTATAAAAAAATTTATATTAATTTGAAAATATCCTTATGGATATTTTCAAATTAATATAAATTTTTTCTACTTGACTTACTTGAAATGAGTGTTATTTTATTTATTATATTCTAAATATTTAATAATCTAATTATATTCTAATTATTATAAATATATTATTTAGAAGGGATTTCACCTGAGTATCGATACATTCCTAAATTTTTTACATTGCTTTGAGAACCATTTTCCCTTTTTAAACATTTTTTGTCCTATGCTGTAGCATCATCATGTATTTCCTTTTATTATTTAAAAATAAAACTTTGAAAATCTTTGCTGTATTTCCTTTCTGTGATCAGTGTAATATTGGATTTCAATTCATTTTCTTAGATTCAGTACAAAATAATCTTTGTAAAATTGATTTGATAATTATATCTTAGTGTTTCAAAACTGTGCACTTCAATTATGTAATGTTTTTAATGCAGTGCTTGTATGAAATTAGTGTTGTAAATGTTTGAATTTTTTGATAATGTGAGTTAAATTTTAACTTTCAAGCTCTTAAATGCACTTGACTTATAACAAAATCTTCAGAAGTTTATTAAGTATGTTTTTTTCCTTTAACTTCATGTAAATTTTACCTTTTCCAATATATTTATTTAATTAAAAATCTTTAATTTGAGCTGATACTTGCTTGTATTATAAAATGTTCTTCTGTTCCTTCATTGTTTCTTAGTCTAAAAGTTTCTCCTTTTTAATATTATATTCCATTTTTCCTTTTATTAAATAAATGATATGACTGTTCTAAAATATTATACAGTTTATTTACATTTAATTTCTACTACATTGTTGCAAGATTTTTAAGCAGAATATTTTATGAGTTTTATTAACAGAAAATATGTAAAATAAAAGTTAATTTTCCTAGAGTTTGTGCATTAAGACTTGTTTTTTTGAAGAATCTGAATGTAAAGGACCTTTCCTCAGAAGTCTTATTTTATTTTATGCAAAGGGAAATAAGTTTTAAAATTCATACTACCATTTTCAGTTTTACTTAGTCCATATTCTTGTATAAATGTTTGTTTTTTATTACAGAATCTTACATTTATCAACTTGAATGTATGCATATTAAATATTTCTTCGCATTAAAAGTTTTGAGATTTCATTGTACTGCAAATGTCCTTATCAATATCCATTCTTTTATAAATAGTTTGCTCCACATTGTTAATGATTTAATGTTGATACAATGTGGTAATCATAACATAAACATGTTTCTGTGAAGGAAATAGACAATCTTTCATCCGTAATAGTTGGAGATTTTTTAAAAATTTTTTATAAGGATATTTGCTTATGAATATTTTCAAATTAATATAAATTTTTTGTAAATGTTTTTAAAAACTAATAAATTTAAAAAGAATCTATTATTTATCTAAAAACCTTTGTAAAATAATATCTTTTGCAATACAAAATATTTTTCATTTTGTCAAGTATTCATGCACACTAATTGTAATTGTATTATATTAACAGAATATTTCTTGCAGTAAGAGTGAATAATGATTTCTGGTTTATGTCTTCAACTACCTGAACCTTTGGAATTCCTCTCTTATTGTAAGTTTTATTTACTTCAAAAAATTATCATTTAAATATTGGACTAAATTATATTTGTATATATTTGGAATAAACATGTTTGAAATACAATTCCTTTTTTTTTTTTTTTACCTTCATCTTGTTATTACAGTTATTTTTTCCTTTTAAATCTGTCCAGTTTTTGGTATTTATTTAAAATTGTTGCAATAATATTTATCCCTCTATTCTTATTATGAAGATTTTAATTTATTCCAAATATTTTTTCGTTGGTATGTCAATAAATAGAAACTTATGGATACCTATCATTACAATCTATCTTATTTTTTTGTATGATGTAAATTCTTCAAAAACTATAAATTCCTTGTATTATTTAACATATTTTACTTGAAATGAGTGTTATTTTTTTGTAAAATTCCCTTTTAAATATTATCAATAAATTATTTAGAAAGGATTTCACATGCATATCAATAGATTCCTCATTGTTTTACATTGATTTGAGAACCATTTTCCCTTTGTAAATATTTTTTGTCCTATGCTTTAGCAGCATCATGTATTTCCTTTTATTTTCATATATTATTTAAAAGGAATACTTCGAAAGTCTTTGCTGTATTTCCTTTCTGTGATCAGTGTATTATTGGATTTCAATTTATTTTCTTAGCTTCAGTACAAAGTAATCTTTATAAAATTGATTTGATAATTATATCTTAGTGTTTGAAAAATATGCACTTCAATTATATAATGTTTTTAATGCAGTGCTTGTATGAAATTAGTGTTGTAAATGTCTGAATTTGATAATAATGTGATAGTTTCTCCTTTTTAATATTATATTCCATTTTCCCTTTTATTAAATAAATGGTATGACTATTCTAAAATATTATACAGTTTTTTTACATTTAATTTCTACTACATTGTTGCAAGATTTTTGAGCAGAATATTTTATGAGTTTTATTAACAGAAAATATGTAAAATAAAAGATAATTTTCCTTAGAGTTTGTGCATTAAGACTTGTTTTTTTGAAGAATCTGAAAGTAAAGGACCTTTTCTCAGAAGTCTTATTTTATTTTGTGCAAAGGGAAACAAGTTTTAAAATTGATACAACCTTTTTCAGTTTTATTTAGCGCATATTCTTGGCTAAATGTTTGTTTTATATTACATAATCTTACATTTAGACCTTTTAATGTTTGCATGTAAAATATATCTTCCCATTAAAAGTTTTGAGTTTTCATTAGACTGCAAATGTTCTTTTCAGTGTCCATTCTTATATAAATAGTTTGCTCCACATGTTTAATGATTTAAAGTTCATACAATTTGGTAATCATAACATAAAAATGCTTCTGTGAAGAAGATAGAAAATCTTTCATCCAAAATAGTTCGAGATTTTTTTTTAATTTTTTATAAGGATATTTGCTTATGAATATTTTCAAATTAATATAAATTTTTTGTAAATGCTATTAAAAACTAATAAATTTAAAAAGAATCTTTTATTTATCTAAAAACCTTTGAAAACAATAATATCTTTTGCAATACAAAATATTTTTCATTTTGTCAAGTATTCATGCACACTAATTGTAATTGTATTATATTAACAGAATATTTTTTGCAATAAGAATGAATAATGATTTCTGGTTTATTTCTTCAACTATTTCAACCTTTGGAATTCCTCTCTTATTGTAAGTTTTATTTACTTCAAAAAATTAACATTTAAATATTGGACTAAATTATATTTGTATATATTTGGAATAAACATGTTTAAAATGCAATTCTGTTTTTTTTTTTACCTTCATCTTGTAATTACAGTTAATTTTTTCCTTTTAAATCTATCCAGTTTTTGGTATTTATTTAAAATTGTTGCAATAATATTTATCCCTCTATTCTTATTATGAAGATTTTATTTTATTCCAAATATTTTGTCATTGGAATGTCAATAAATAGAAACTTATGGATACCTATCATTAAAATCTATCTTATTTATTTGTATGATGTAAATTCTTCAAAAACTATAAATTCCTTGTATTATTTAACATATTTTACTTGAAATGAGTGTTATTTTTTTGTAAAATTCCCTTTTAAATATTATCAATAAATTATTTAGAAAGGATTTCACATGCATATCGATAGATTCCTCATTTTTTTACATGGCTTTGAGAACCATTTTAGCTTTTTAAATATTTTTAGTCCTTTGCTGTAGCATCTTTTTTGTATTTCCTTTTATTTTCAAATATTATTTAAAAGGTATACTTCGAAAATCCTTGCTGTATTTCCTATTTGTGATCAGAGTAGTATACGATTTCAATTCATTTTCTTAGGTTCAGTACAAAATAAACTTTGTAGAAGTTATTTGATATTTTTATCTTAGTGTTTGAAAATATGCACTTCAATTATATAATGTTTTTAATGCAGTGCTTGTATGAAATTAGTGTTGTAAATGTCTGAATTTGATAATAATGTGATAGTTAAATTTTAACTTACAGGCTCTTAAATGCACTTGACGTTTAGCAAAATTTTCAGAGGTTTATTAAATATGTTTTTTTCTTTAACTTAATGCAAATTTTATCTTTTCTAATATATTTATTTAATTAAAAGTCCTTAATTTGAGCTGATACTTGCTTGTATTATAAAAGTTCTTCTGTTTCTTCATTGTTTCTTGTTGTAAAAGTTTCTCTTTTTAATATTATATTCCATTTTTCCTTTTATTAAATAAATGGTATGACTATTCTAAAATATTATACAGTTTTTTTACATTTAATTTCTACTACATTGTTGCAAGATTTTTAAGCAGAATATTTTATGAGTTTTATTAACAGAAAATATGTAAAATAAAA
The DNA here is from genome assembly GCA_037975125.1 of Latrodectus hesperus. Classification (NCBI taxonomy): domain Eukaryota; kingdom Metazoa; phylum Arthropoda; class Arachnida; order Araneae; family Theridiidae; genus Latrodectus; species Latrodectus hesperus. Next base: position 51,271,907 of record CM075854.1, on the reverse strand, counting down.
GATAATTTTCCTTAGAGTTTGTGCATTAAGACTTGTTTTTTTGAAGAATCTGAAAGTAAAGGACCTTTTCTCAGAAGTCTTATTTTATTTTGTGCAAAGGGAAACAAGTTTTAAAATTGATACAACCTTTTTCAGTTTTATTTAGTGCATATTATTGGCTAAATGTTTGTTTTATATTACATAATCTTACATTTAGACATTTTATTGTTTGCATGTAAAATATTTCTTCCCATTAAAAATTTTGAGTTTTCATTGTACTGCAAATGTTCTTTTCAATGTCCATTCTTTTATAAATAGTTTTCTCCACATGGTTAATGATTTAAAGTTAATAAAATTTAGTAATCATAAAATAAACATGTATCTGTGAAGAAGATAGAAAATCTTTCATCCAAAATAGTTCGAGATTTTTTTTTAATTTTTTATAAGGATATTTGCTTATGAATATTTTCAAATTAATATAAATTTTTTGTAAATGCTATTAAAAACTAATAAATTTAAAAAGAATCTTTTATTTATCTAAAAACCTTTGAAAACAATAATATCTTTTGCAATACAAAATATTCTTCATTATTTCAAGGATTCATGCACACTTATTGTTTTTTTTTTTTTTAATAACGGCGGGCACTTGGGTGACTAACTCTTCGCCACAACAAGGCAGGAAACTGCTACTCACTTGTCGTTACCCAGCGGGCACCTGTGAACCAAGTGACGGAGG